>JAHTLZ010000348.1:10019149-10044415 GCA_023846285.1 Phrynocephalus versicolor
AAACCCACCAAAGCACCACAGAAACATGCGAAAATTAGCTATTTTAAATGCTTGAATTTTTACAGTAGCAGCAGTGGGTTTTTCTTGCAACAAAACGTCTCCGTTGATTTTATTTTATTTTATTTTATTTTAATTTTTTTACACCTGCGCACGCGCAATGATGGGCTGGCCATGGGATGGGACCATGCAAATTTTTGGAGCCATTCCACCAATCGCATGGCCAGGTTTTGCTGAGACTTCTGGGTGTGCCAGAGAGGGCATTAAAAGCCCACCAAACCGAACCCTAAACCCTAACCCGAACCCGAACCCGAACTCATACGCCAGTACACTGTGTTCTTAGTGGGCCAGAGGCACCCAGAGGTACAGCCCACTAACCCACCCTAACCTTAACTGTTACCCTAAGCCTAGCCCTTACTCCCTAACCCCATGCTCTGGGAAATCAAGTCGCGCTAAATCGCGGCGGTAACGACAAACGACACAACGAAACAACAAATTTTTGAAAAATTTCGCGAAAAACGGAAACGAGCCGAAACGGACCCGTCCCAAAAAACGACAACTTAAAAAAAAAATTCCGTGGTTGTGCCCATCTCTAGTCTCTATGTCAGAAAATGAACCAGGAAGTGTAGTTTCCTGTGTGTAGATTTAGGTGGTAGACACCACTGAAGAACACACATCCGCCTCAGTCTTTAGATACACAAGCAACATGATTTTTTTTTTAACCATGGGGAAAACGAATCTTCAGGAAGAGCTTGGAGCTGTGATGAAAAGAGGCAGTTAGGTGGAAAACGAGCACTCTAACTGCATGGTTGTTATATTTTGCTTTTTAGGGGCATGCCAGGGAACACAAGGGCTGTTCACCCAAAACCTCTCTCAGCCTGCCTTTGGTATACCACTCTTGCTGCTTTCGGAGCACTGGTAGAGGAAAAGCTATGGCAGTTAGCACTATTGCAATGAGGTAGTCTCTATAGGGAATATTTCAATATAAAAGTAATGCAGAAGTGGGCATTTACACCTCTGAGATGTAGTATTTTTTCATGTAGTTCCAGGAGAACAAGAATGTTGACTGCTTTTGTAAATTCTCTCTCATTCATGACAACAGTTCCCACCCCAAATGTGCAAACAGAAAATATATTGTCAGTAACTTCCACATTTTTTTTGGAAAGACTCCTGTAGCAACTTGAACATAGCCTTTTTCTGGTGGTGATGTTGCAGAATGCTTATTTTATGTAGTAACCAAGGTATGTGTCCATGCTTTGTGGACAGAGCATGTCAGGCTACAATAGTAGCCACCAAGTTTTAAAAAGCTGTATTTATGTAGCTGTTGTGATTGATCTATTTCAGGATATGTTGAAAACTCAGAGTTTTGAAGATATCTGGATTGAAAAGGTTGGGGGCAGAAACGGGGGGAATTTGATTTTGCACATACTGTACTTCCAGAGTGTGTCATCATCATGTGTCTGAAACAGCAGCATAAAGAGAATGTCGATAAGTGTACTGTCTCCGTGTTAGCTTCTTTTTTTTTGTATGAGCCAGCATGCAAGAGAAGGACAGAGCTCCATAAGAAAAGAATGTGTTGGATGCTGTGACTCAGGCAGCTGTGAGTTGGAATACACCAAAGACCCTTACAATTAAAAGTTATTTCATTAATAGTTGGTGGTTGTTTTTGCAATGCACTGAATACACTCTCCCATATGATCCTGGGTAATCTGCGCTGGAGCATCTGGATGAATTAATTAGGCTTCTGCCAGATTGCATGCACCTGGCTGATTATGTAACAGTTGTGGAGCATTTTCAGTCTCAGGGGAATCTGAGAATGACTTTTTTTTTAAAAAAAAAAAGGCCCTTCTCAGATTTAGAGTCTTAAAATCACCTAATTCGGTAGATGAAGCGAATGAGGAGGGGCAGAGGTTGACGAGTCCTTTATCAAGAGTGAAATTGTCGTGATAGAATTAAGTACAGTACTTAAGAGTTTTAGTTTAAGCTTCTAAGAAAATGCTGCACTAACCAGAATATGCTAGTAGAAAATTGCAAATGCTGGATAAAACCAATGGTTTGCTTCTGTGCTCAAAGATCATTTTTCTTACAGAAATTAAAGTACATTTTCTGTTCCCCTTAATCGTAAAATGCAGGAACTTGGCTATACATTATCTCTTTCTCCATTACTGCATGCATACATTTTCTGAAAACTTTCTAGAAATAGTTCCACAACTTTAATGACTCTGTTCAACTGGATTTTCACAACCATATTATTCACATGGTAATTGCAGTTATCACCCGATAGCCTGCCTATGTGGGGGAATTCCTTCTGCAGTGACTGAGAAGCTGCAGATAAAATGGAACCACAATCACATGATTAAAAATATCACCATTATTTCTCATGTCGAACTAACCCTAAGTCCTCAGTGAGGTTGTTTGCTTTACAGACTAAGATATTTGGCTTTATCTATCTATCTATCTATCTATCTATCTATCTATCTATCTATCTATCTATCTATCTATCTATCTATCTATCTATCTATCTATCTATCTATCTATCTATCTATCTATCTATCTATCTTTTGCCAGTTAGTATTCTGGTTATAACTCAGAACCTATAAACAAGGGCAGATACTTTGCAATCATATTGCTTTGTAGCACATTATATAATTTAAATATTTGCTTGTTACGGTTCATTTACAGCAAAATCCGCTCTGAAGTTAATCTCACTAAGATGGAGGACTGTAGACTTTAAATGCTTATTCCTTACTCCTGAGGAGTCCTTCCTAAAATTGTTTCCTGATTCACTACCCAGAGCCATGGAATGTGTGCATCTCTCATATCTGTTTTGTGGCTCTTATGGCCATAATTTTATTTATTTAATTTATTTAAAATATTTTCCCTACCTTTCTCCTTAGAAAGAACCAAAGGTGGCTCACATCATTGTAAACATAATACAGTAATATCTGATTATTGAGATAACGGTGAAGGCAAATTTCTCCTCCCCCTTTATATTTTGAAAGAAAGAAAAGTTAAAGCAGGAAATGTTGCAAGTTTTATTTGAAAAGTAGTTTGTTTATTTTTCCACAAGTTTGGGGCCAGTCCTCCCTTAAGCATGCATACATACTTCAAGAGGCTAAGATCACGAGTGCATGGTGTCATCTTTTCAGTATTGTCAGATGTCTGTTGGAATTAATAAGATAGGCATACTTCCACATCTTTGGTTAATTTTATTGTCCTTGGATAGTTTTGTGAGTTTAGAGTTTGGGAGTTTGATTCCCCACTGTGTCTCCAGGGAAAAAGCCACCCTGTGTGGCCGAGGGCAACCCACACAGTCCCAGGATGCCACCAGAAGAACATTAAACCACTTCTGAGCATCCTCTACCTGGAAGATCCTGAAAAAGGTTGCTGTAAGTTTCAATTGACTTGACCACTGGAAGGACTTGCACACAAGCAGCATCTGAAGGGATGAATCTTCCCAGTTCTGATATTAAGTCTAACACTAGCAAATATTGTTAACATGATTATTGCTCTTGACTCAATAGCATGATTCATTAAGAAGAAACCATATTTCCCCCCTTCTCCCATTACTGGATGTTGTTGAGTACCGTGCTTTTGTGAAGAAGTTTGACAAAGAAACAAATAATGGTTCATCAGATAGTTTCATAGGACATCATTCACATGGAATGCTGAAGTTAAGTTTCAGGCTACCTGTTGGGAGTTTGCTGGAGAAGTTCCAAGCAGACAGGTCTTAATTACAGAAAGGAAGAGATAGGGAGAGAGAGATGCCCTTTTCCAGGCCAGCTGGTCAGGACACAGACAAAGAAGAGCCTTGCCCACTCCCAGAAGCCTTGCTTTATTCATCAAGTTCATAAGCAGAGATTGGAGCATTTTATGAAAACATTGCCTCTAATAGGGAGCAAGCCTATTAATCCTGCCTCAAAGCAAAGGTCAGAGGTTATAGAAGGTCACCTCTGTCTTAGAGATGCAATGTGGCGAAAGTCAGGAGGGCTTGCTCTGCACTGAAACTTCTCCCAGGAAAGATGCCCCTTGAAGAAAAGTTCCCACAGCTACCAAAAATGGTTTGTTTTCAGTACAGAGAGATAGTACTGGTGATGGGGAAGCAAAATGCTGAGCCACAGATCCTTTTCAAGTTGGTAGCAATCCTTTTTAATTTTCTCGAAGGCACTTACCCTTTTTTATATTGCTGTTTCTTGTAGCAGTTAATCTAATTGAAACCTGTGAGATGAGTCATACTCCCTCAGTGGGATTTAAATCCTGTTTAAACTCTCTGATGTCAGATGTCCTCCTGAGTTATTCCTGTATCAGTTTTTGAACATTAGAAGTACTATTTTGGTTGTCTCAATTTATGCTGAGTAGAGGAGATGAACTGTGAATACGTAGCTATTGAATCAGCGTATCCACAACATGTTTTGAAGCAGTAAAAACATATACTATTGAATTTGCGCCTGTGCTTATTGGATTTTCAGCATCAAGGTTCTTCCCCTTTCTTCCCTTTGGTTGCTTTTTAATGTTTATTCTTGACACAATTCATCAGGGATTAGGACAGCAGTGCGATGTGAATTTCTGGACACATGATAATTTGAACAGCACTGTGGGAAGAGAAAGTCTAGTCCCAACTGACAGACCTCACACTCTCTTTCTCTTAGCGCTTACCACTTTTACCACTTGTTTGGTGGATCTGGCCACTGGGTGAGCTGTTTTGCATGTGTTATTTTGTGTATTTGTGACTCGTTTGGCACAATATGCTAAACTTGCACAACGTATGAGCTACACCTCCCCACATGCAGTCCCTCTCGTACTGCTTTGCAAATAAGGCGACTTCAGACTGACTTAAAGGTAGTATCTAGTCCTGAGTTGGCTGTCTTAGTTGTAGTTCCCAGTTCACATGAAACAGGAAGTTTTATTGGAAGTGCCAAATCCTGGTTTGTGCAAAGGAGAACCTGGTAGCTCCTCATGACAGTAGTCCTGCATGAGAGCATAGGGCCTAAACTGATAGACTGAGATATTAAGAAAGGAGGTTCTGTTTAAGCATGAGGAAACATTATCTGGTGGTAAGAGCTGACTGGCAGTGATTGACAGACTACTTGGAAAGGCAATGGGCTTCATTGGTGGTTTATGGTGGTTTATAAACAGAGCTTGGACAGCCATCTGCCAGGGACGATTTATCGGTTAATTATTTCTTTGGCAGGCCGTTGCGCTGTATGACCCTTGGCGTTGTTTGACACTCTATATTTATATGATTGTGTAAGCCAGAATTTTTGGCTTCCCATTGCATTTCAATGGGAAGTGTGGAAAGGATTCCATTTTCTTCTATCTCTACTGAAGCTTCCACTGGAAAAGCAAGAAGAACATTTGTAGGTGGTGAGATAATCAAGATCAGTCTTCTCCAGTCATGTGCTTTAGATCTTTTGAACTGCAGTTCTGATCGGCTGCCAGGAGTCATGGAGGATGGGATTTGTGGTTGAGTACATCTAGAGGGCACCAACTGGAGAAAGCCGTTCAAGATTAGCATTGGCCAAATTACCATTGACTCAAGATTGGCTGCAGTGCCAGGAACATGTGATTGCATTATGTTTGGTGTATGTGTGTCCTGAATTTTTTTTAAAGTGCTCACATAATAAGGCTATGAAAGTTTATGTTATAGTTTATAATTTCTTTTGTTGTTTCAGACATTTTCTTTTCCTTCCTGGCTTCTGTTTCAATTCAGATCAATTGTTCTAGTCCCTGATTTGTATAGTTTCACAGTTTTTTTGCAGATGCAAGATTTACTTACATGCTCAGTCTTTCTGTTGGAACTCTTGGGGCTCCCCTCTTGTTCTAATCCCAAGATACCTTCCCACCTTGTGAAGTTAAGTATTAGGCATTTGTTGGAACAGCTTGGTAGTGAATAAAGGATGTGAGGAAAGCAGGTGGTAGAGAAACATAGTGATTAACCATGTATGGAAAAATGAATATCAACAAACACTAACATTTAGTTTTTAAAGCACAGAAGAACAAAAATATGAACATGATAAAGGCATGTTAGTCATGTGTCACAGGCCAGTTTTAGATTTAAAGTTATGGTGGACCATTAGACACAGCATTAATTCAAAAAGTGGTTTAGTTACTTTTCTGGCCATGATGATGGTATATTCAGGTATTTGTAGTGATTTTTCAATGCTCATACTTAAGAATTATGGATAAATATAAACATAGATATGTAAAATGAGAAATGAAATATTTAAACATTGTAATGCTGGGGTGAGTGAACAAAAATGAACTGGAGCAGGATATTTTATACAGTCTCTGGAAATTACCAAGTGTTTTACCCTTGAAGCAAAAACTCGGAAGAAATAGCATATTTGTAATAGATGAGTTGACATGTGAAACAAGCAGTTAGGGACTTTATGTAAAGAAATGAGTAAATAATATAACTGAAAACCTACCACTCTGAGCATCATTGAGGTATGTGCTCTAATTACAGCTAATGATGATGAAGAAACTGAAATTATGTGTCGGGGGGAATTAAACACATAACAAAATAGTATCTTAATAAATGTGAGGACTGGGAATTGTCAGGGAATCTGGAGTAAAAACCGAATGGGTGAATCTCATAGAATTGTGCAAAGCCAAATGGATTGTACCTATGGAAGTCATGAAACAGAAGTGTGCCAAAGAACATAGAAAACAAAATAGTGGCACATAGAATGGAAACAATCAGTATACATTCCCATCCCAAAGAAGGCAGACACCAAAAATTGCAAGTACAGTGGACCCTCGTATAACAAGTGGTTATCTGCTTAAAGGAAAAAAATCTGCTTAAAGGAAAAAAAAATTCTGGAGATAGGGGGAAATCGCTTAACAGAATTGCCTATGGGGTGAATCTGTACAACAGAAAAACAGTTGCAATTAGGGATTAATCCATTTTCAATGCATTCCTATGGGAAATTTGTACAAAGGAAAATTTGCTTAACAGAATTTCATTTGGAACGAATAAATTCCTTTATGCAAGGTACACTGTGCTGTAAACATAAAACCATTCTATTAATTTTGCATGTAATGGAAGTGACATCCACATTTTGCTACAAAGACGTCTACCATAAAACCCTTATATGCCTTCCAATTGCAGAAAAGAGAAAGGCATTAGAGAGCTTATCGCAAAGATCAAATTAAACCCAACCACAGAAAGATAGCTACGTACAGCAACTTATTATTGCTTTGATGCTCATTTTATATTCAAGAGGCTAGGACAGATTACGAAGAGGCAGAGTAGTTTCCCATTGACCGAGATGTGTGTATCTCTTCAGTCTATGTAGAAATAAAGAACATATCTTACGAATTGTTAGATGAGATTCAGATCACAGAGGTGTGAAAACTGATGGAAGAAAGTTCATTGTTAATTCAAGAAATGTGGATGACACCATATTACTGAGTAGCAAGGACTTGAAATTGAATCAGAATACTGAAGCTTGGAAAGGTGCCTGTGGAGGTATACAGGATTTGAGGATAAACATTCTGGATTGGGTTGAGACATGCCCTTCATATGTTCCTTGAGGAAGAAAGGGGAAGCCATTTTGCCATTTGTGATTCTTCCTCCAGTATTTCTTTCACGCTGTTTCTATGTGTCCTCTGATACTCTGCCATGACTTCCCATGAAATATAGGTGGTTGAAAGGAAAATCTCCTTTCTCCTGCAGGAATTTCAGTATGCAGAGCACTATGGCTCAATCTGTTTGCCACTGATTCCAGAAAGATAGACATCTGAAAAAGCGTATCTGATTGAACAATTTAAAATTGTGCGTATATGGTAATATCATGGTTTTGCTTTGGCAAGGCTAAAGCTCAAAAGATTATCGGGTTCCTTAATTTAAAAAAGCTGCGTGGCCAACATTTAACTCAGTATTGTGATAATTTGGTTTTGAGTATAATACAGTGGTTGAATATGCTCTTGAGGATAGTGAAAGGGACAAATGTTTTGGATCACTGAAAAGCAGAAGGGAAGATGATTAAGCTCACTTTTTAAAAATAGGGATAGATCCTTCTTTATATGTCTGGGAGTCTTTGTGCTCAGATTAGTGAATAAAGCTGGCATTCTGAGCCAGAGGCCAATTGGCATTAATTACGGTGATTGTTGAGTGTGGAATAAGACCAGAATGATTTAGAAAATGATCAGAATGTAAATCAAAGGCAGCAAAAAGAGTTTGTAGAATGATAACTAAAAAGAAAAATGAAGGGAAGGGAAGAGAAGAAGAAGAAGGAGAAGGAGAAGGAGAAAGGAGAAAGGAGAAAGGAGAAAGGAGAAAGGAGAAAGGAGAAGAAGAAAGAGATTGTTCTAGGTAGGTTAGTAGTGAGTATGAAATCTCATAATGACAAAACTCTAGTAGACCTGATGATGAAGCAAAAAAGTGTTTCGATGCCTGAGGCTGATGGCTTTGTAGGAGAGAAGTGAAGTTGTATTAGGCAGTCTCTCTCTCTCTCTCTCTCTCCTGAAATACGTGCCAGATATAGGCATGCTGACTTTCTCAGTTTCAGTCCCTCCCTCCTGGTTCAGAAATGTGGCTCCTTATATATTCCTTTATCTCAGGCTGTGTTTCTTTGTTGCACGTGGTTATGTTTACAGTAGTAACTAAGGGCTGAGCATCACGTATATAAATCTAGTCATCTTTTTCCAGAAATATGTTTGTAAAATATGCTTTGGAAGGGTGCACTTTAGTTAACGGGGAAAGAGGGAAGAGGAGTCATTTAATTTTCTTGCTATCTGCTACTTTCTTGTGTGGTGTTTTGGGGTATGTGTGAGGATTGGAACTGCTTTATTTCTGGAAAAATAAACACCAGAATTATCAGACTTACATGGCATAACTTAGAGACCAGGCAGTATGTCAGAGAACAGCAAATGGATATCCGGTCATCTTTTGCCATTCCTTTGGGGATGGATTGCTCGTTCAGCAAGATCTGCCTTCTCATTTGCTTCTAATTGCTGAATTTCTGGTCAATTTTTTTAATCTGGTTGTGGAGCCTCAGTTTTCGAGTTTGATTCCCCACTTGGGCCTCCTTGAGAGGACCTGGACTCGATCACCCATAGGGTCCCTCCCGGCTCTGCAGTTCCAAGATTACTGTTATAATTGTTTATTTGTTCCCAAAATACAGTCCTGTAGACCATGCCTGCCCAACAGGTAGACAGTGGGCTACTGGTAGCCTGCGAAGGGTTCAAAAGTAGCCCGCTGGCCATCAATAAAAAAAGTGAGGGGATAAGTTCTCCACCCCTCCCTCCCCCATCCCAAGGACCACCACTGCCCCAGCAAAGTTCCAGGTCTGCCAGCCCACTGTCTCAGCTGAGTGGGGCAGTTCAAGGCCATGGCACAGTCCCCTGTTCCCCCCACCGGCCAGATGATTAGTGTGCCACTGTCTTGTGACCAGCTGAGTTGCTGGTGCGGAGTAGAGGGAGGGGAGGGGAGGAGAGGAGATGGGTGAGAGGTGGGGTTGCAGGTGTGCCCATCTCCTTTGTGCAGTGACATCTCCCTCCTTCTTCCCCCCCTGGACAATCCCCTCCATAATGGATTACAGTCATGCCTCGTACAACGGAGGGCTTGTATAACGAAAAATCCGTACAACGAAAAAAATTGCCCCCCTTCTTCCCCCTTCCCTGTTTTCTCTGCCTCTTCCTCCGCCGCCCTGGCCGCCCGGCACGGTTCCACCCCTCCCATTTTGTAAAAAGACTTTCCGGTCGGTGTTTGGGGGGGTAGAGAAGGGGGAGAAGGAGGGGGGCTCCCACCCAAGCCACAAGCCAAATCGCCGCCGCCGCCGCCACCACCACCACTCACCGGGTGTCTCAGACCGTGACTCATCCAAACTGCGGGCCTGGTGGAGGTGCTGCTGCGGGAGCGCTGGGTGCGCGCGCTGGCCGAGCTCAGCGGGGACAGCCTCACCCTCAGCACCCAGGCGGCCCCCATCGCGACCCCCACCGCCACGACCCCCTCCGCCGCCGCCGGGACCCCTCCGCTCAACGGGCTGCCCAACGGGGCTGAGTGGGCGGCGGCGGGCAGGGTGAGGAGCCCCCCCGGAGGAGGAGGAGGCTGCAGCAGCCCCGGGGCCGGGAGGCGCATGGGGTCCCCCTCGGCGTGGCCGGTGCCCGGCAGCCCCCCATTGGAGCCGCCCCGCCGAGGAGGAGGAGGAGGAGGAGGGCGCCCCTTCTCGCCGCCGGGCTCCCCTGGCCCCCGCTCGGCCCCCGCGTCTTCTCCTCCTCCCGGGGCCGGGGCGCCTCCTCTGGAGGTGTGTGTGTGTGTGTGTGTGTGTGAGAGAGAGAGAGGCGGGAACGGGCCGGTGGCTGGCGGGGGCTTTGGGAGCGCCGCCGCCGCCATGGTGTGTGTGTGTGTGTGTGTGTGTGTGTGTGTGTGTGTGCGCGCGCGCGTGCGCGCCGAGCCAGCGGGTGTGTGTGGGGGAAATCCGCCACCCTCCCCCCTCGGAACAAAGTCCGCCGCTGGTGCGCCCTCCTGCCCTCCCCCCCGGGGGCTCCGGCAACAGGTGAGGGGAGAGGAGGGACAGCAGACACGGAGGAGGGGTGAGCCGCCCGCCTGCCCGCCCCCCATTGCCCAAAAAACCCGCCCCCCGTCGCCCAAAAAAACCATAGGAATGCATTGAAACGGATTAAATCCAGTTTCAATGCATTCCTATGGGTAATGACAATTTGTACAACGGAAGACGTGTATAACGTAATTTGATTTGGAACGAATTATTTACGTTATACAAGGTACCACTGTAATTGATTTTCAATGCATTCCTATGGGAACCCGCTGCTCGTAAGTAGAGGTTTTAGTGTAGTAGCCCTCAGGCACTTTGGGTTGGAAAAAGTAGACCTTGGCCTGTTCAAAGTAGGACAACCCTGCTGTAGACTTTACAAGTGCATGACCTTAGATTTGATTATGTTTTGTATTTTGTACAAACAAAATTAAAACAAGATACAGTATAATAAATTAAAACATCTGAAGTACAATAATTCATAATAATGACTAAAATAAGCAGAAAAAAGTAAACCTTGGCCCTGGTAAAAATCACATGAAAAAGATAAAACCTTTCATGAATCCAATCATTTGGCATAATTCCCTGATTGCTTACTCTGTCTCCTAGGTTTGTGTGATCTCCAGGTTTTATTATTAAACTTCCCCTTCCGTCTACATATTGCTTATAAAATAATGGATACAATATAGTGCAAGACTATACAGTATAATGGAACTGCAGAGCTGGAACTGCAAGACTATATTGTGGTTTTAGTACTGCTGTTTCCTGTTGACAAAATAGTCTGACCCATTTTAGCTAGTGTTTTATTACTCCTGGTGACATTTGCTTTGAACAGTAACATCAAATTGGCTACAGCATTTCATTGACTTCTTCAATATGAACATAAAATCTGTACAACATAAAAAATTCTGGAGACGGGAAATTTGCTTAACAGAATCGCCTTTGGGGTAAATCCATACAACATAAAAATGGTCACCCGTTTTCAATGCATTGAAAATGCTGTGCTTAAGTCAATATTTACTGAAGGCATAAAAAACGAATATCCAGAAACTAAGCAAGAATTTAAAAGTCAATGAATGCAAAGCCGAATAGAGAACTGGCATAGTAAAGCACTGCATGGTCAGTTTATAAGTGACACCAATGATAAGATCAACCAAGAACAAACGGCTTTGGTTAAGAACATTGAAGAAAGAAACTAAAGGACTAATAATGGCAGATCAAGATCAAGCTTTAAGAACAAATGCCATAAAGGCGAAAATTGATAAATCATTGGGATTTTACCCAAAGTGCCTTGGGTGAAATCCCAAAAGATCTGGGTCAACATCTGAAAACCCTTGGCATTGACAAAATCAACATCGGTCAACTACAAATGGTGACATTATTAGGAACAGCATACCGTATATACTCGCATATAAGCCGAGTTTTTTAGACATAATTTTGGGGTAAAAAAAGGGTCTTCAGCTTATACACGGGTCAATAAAAAGTTGGGGGATGGAAGAGGCAGCACTAGTACTGAACAGCAATAAAGAGACTTTATTCAGCCTCAGATGCTGAATTACTTAGGGTTGCCAACTTGCTTTGCATGTGAAAAGGGCAAAAGCAAATTAACCAAGATACAGCTAAAAGTGGGTATTTCCCGATAAGTCTTCTAGACTAGTGTACATTGAGTTTAGGATGAGCAATTTTCCTCTGCCTTTCAAGAAGTTGATCCGAGTGTATAAAAGTCTTCTGACTGATACTGCTTGATAAAATTTATCTTAATTAGTTAAAAAATTGGCATAGTATCAAATACTAGTGCTCATGGAATCATGGGAGGTCTTCCATATGCAGATTATGTAGGCAGGAACGGTAGCTCTTGCAGCCTATTGAATCAGTTCACAGTCAACACGTGAAGGAAGACTGATGTTTTGGACTACGACTCCCACGGTCCTTTGCCACTGGCAATGCAAGCTTGGGATTCTGGGAGCTGTGGTCAAAAGACCACAACACGCCCTTCTGCAGCGTCCCTCTCCTCTTCCGACACAGCTAAAATCATCGGGACTCAAGGCAAGGTAGAGATTCTGTATCTCTTTTAAACAAGCTTCCTGTATTTTCTTTCGTCTGTTTTCACTCTCCCAACCCTCAGTTTGAGTGGATGTCCCCTAGTTCTGGTATTTTGTGAGAGGGAGAAGAGTGTCCCTCTATCCACTTTACTCATGCCCTCCATTATTTTGTACGTCTCAATCATATCCCCCCTCAGGTGCCTTTTTTCCAGACTAAAGAGCCGCAGATGTTTTAGCCTTGCTTCATAAGGGAGGTCCCCCAGGCCAGTAATCATTTTAGTCCCTCTCCTTTGCACCTTATTCTAGTTCCACTATGTCTAAGTAAAGACTTGATCTTAGACTCACTTGTTCATATTTCTGTCAGTCCATGGTACCCACAAAGCTCCCCTCCAGCAGTACATTTCAAACGAACCAATTCCACCACCACCCCAATCAGGTTTCTTAGTCGCTAGTTTGCTGTTTTTCTTTGAAATAAATATTCAAAATGTTTAACCTACTGATGCCTCAATTAATGTAATTTTCTTGATATCTATTTTCATTTTTGAAATTTACTGTAGCAGCTGCATTTCCCACCTTCGGCTTATACTCGGGTCAATACATTTTTCCAGTTTTGGGGGGTAAAATTAGGAGTCTCAGTTTATATGCGGGTTGACTTATACTTGAGTATATACAGTATATTCTACGAAGATATCGCCAATCACCCTAGGCTCTTAGAAAGAGCTTGATCATTGGAAAAGGCCAACTCTGGCTAACACCTGGCAGCTGTGTTCGCCAAATGATGGTGATGATGACGATGACAACAACAACAGGAACAACAACATAGTCCTAAATGCTTGGGAAGCATTCAACTAGTGATTTGTAATACAAAATCCAGTGTAGTTAGCTTGCCTGCTGTGTGATCATTTAATAATAATAATAATAAGGAGCTAAGCAAGAATTTAGAAGAAATTGGAGTTGACAAAGTCACCATCAGTCAGCTGCAGAAAGCTACCTTACTGGGATCTGCTTGCATCTTTCGCCAATATATCACATAGTCCTAAAGGCTTGGGAAGCGTTCGACTAGTGATTTGTAATACAAAATCCAGCGTAGTTATTTTGTCTGCTGTGTGATAATTTGATGGTGATGATGATGGTGATGGTGATGATGATGATGATGGTGATGATGATGATGATGATGATGATGATGATGATGATTTCCAGTCACACCCTGGATGCTCAACAGGGGCTAATTGTGGCTAGTCATTGAATACAGGATAGAAAACACAACTAGCTGCTGATATATAGCACCACTACAGGGAAAAGTGCATCACAGTTAATGCTAACCAGTGAAATACTGGGGAAGAAATGTGCCCAGTAAGGAATTAATAAGCCTTGATCAACATGGTTAGAGGAATGGCTGTCACAGCTTTTCACTGGGATCAAAATTAAGCCTCACCCAGCAAAAAAAATGAAATATTGAAAACTTTCTTTCTCTCTGCTAGACCTTTCAGTAGCTGACTGCATGTCTGAGAGTCTTATTCAATCAGTAAATTAATTTAGGTTATGAAACACCACACCTAGGTTCTATGCATACTGAACTTTTAGAAATAATACATTTTATCTGAGCATACTTCTGCTCAGTGCCATGGTGCTGGTTTGCAGAAGTCAGGAAAGCGATTATGTTCTTGTCATTTTTAGTCCTCCGGGGGATATTGAAGCAGAGAGAGAGAAAAAAAATCTGGGCATATTTTCCTTATTTTTATTTAGAGGATCCCTGTAGTGAAGCTGGTAATAACTGCATAGCAGCACACCCAGACAGGAAGTGTTAATGACATATTTTTAAAAAGATAAGAGGCATATAAAAACATTTCTTTCTACGAACATGGAAAAGAAGCCAGAAGAGATCAGTAATTGTCAACAATTCAAGATACATACATAAATAAATATTTTTAGTTTTCTCTAGATTTTTTTTAAAAAGAAACATGGCTTCTTTTAGAGCTTGTAACCCAATTTTAATGGTTTTGATGATTTTTAACGATTGTGTTGCGTTGAACTTCACTAGTATTGCTGCAGGGTGTGTTTTCTGTCAACATTTGATATGGGCAAATGCATTTATTTGTCACTGCTTTGATAAACTAGAAAATGCTTATAGAGGCAATAACAATGCTTTGTTATAAAGTGATTCCCTCCCTCTCTCCCTCATCAGCTTCTGTCGTAGTGTAGCAGGCAGAAGCGAGTAATAATTATCCTCTTAAGGCATTATCAGGCATGAAGGGGGACCTCCTCCCTCAACATCAGTCTTGGTACTTCACTATTTAAAGTTTGGGAAGTCTTCTCACAACCAGAGCATAGTGTACTCCTGCTTGGTGTCCATTAACAGGCAACTTGTTTCCTTGCAGGTACACAGAGGTTAAGCCATCACATGGTGGTAGAACTTCCCTGATGTGTCTAGTCAGGGCTAGGAAGCAACTCTGCCTGAAAAACTGGAGACTTCTCTGCCTGAAAAACTGCTGTCAGTCAGGGTCGACAATCCTAGGCTAGATGGTGCCATGGCCTGATTCTGTACAAGGCAACTTCTTTGTTCCTATGGATGTAGGGCTGCCACTTCTAACGACCCGTGGACTGCTTGATAACAACTAGGTTTTCCTCACAGACTTTTCTCTGGGATCAGGGGATGAGGATAAAAGCTTCGAGCCCCCTTTAATGGTTCTGACCTCATAGCAACCTGTGGATTAACAGACCATAAAGATATGTCTTATTATGGTCTGTTAATGCTGAGCAAGCATGTGAAGGAGGAAGGGGTATACAGAATGTGTAAGTGACAGCCACAGCATATCCTGATCCAGCAAGACGTCGGGAACTTCATCAAATGGCACTTGATCTAATCATATACTTGTTGCCGTACGTTCTTGGCCAGTCAGGATTTAAAGGCTGATTTCCATTGCACCTTTTCATGAGGGAGTGTGCGTGACCTTTTTCAAGGCAGCAGGTAAATTGTCAGGTGTTCCCATTATTTGGAAGCCAGAGTTTGAACATCCACTCCAGAGTGTCAACAAACACCTGCATAAGCAAGAGTGGATAGGGAACCACCTGAGCACATTCTGATTCATGCAATGAAAGCAGTTTACAGAGCTAGGGAAAAAAGACTATCCCATGCTGAGGTTTGATGTCTCTTTCACAAAGAACAAAAGAGTTTCGATTCTTTCAGTTCAAGTTTGGCCTAAGCATTGTATAGCGAGGGAGGTTTAATGAATCATTGTTTAACTTAGATACTGCCAAGTATTTGACTATAACATAGTCCCAAATGTGTACATAGCACTTTGCTGACAGACCCTTATTTAACTATGATTAATTGACATTGGATAGTTATTTAATTACTTCAGAGGAAATCTTAAGTACAGAATGTGTGTTCTGATTAAGTTATTTAACGTAATAACATCCTCAGAGCTCTGGAGTTAGCAGAATCCCCACAGAAGCTAACATTTTGTGAGTATATGAGAGCTTAATTTTTTTAGGGTGTTGCATTTTTGAAGGCCATGCATTCTCCCGTACTGAAACATACTTGGATGTGAATCTAGGAACATGTGTGCAAGAGGCAATAGGGGACAGAATAATCTATCTTTTAAATAGTGAAGGAACAAATGGAGACAAGTATTTGGCCCTGGAATTTCACCTTTAAACCCTAGTAGTAGAGCTAGAATGTTTTCCAAGTTATGGGATCAAGGGACTGATGAATACATTAAAAAAGAAACAGGAACGTGTAGCTGTTTTCCGCTGTGGATCTCTGTACTATTCAAAACTCTGTAACATTAGGAACCATACTGTGGAATTCCGCCAATCCATTCCATGCTATAACACTTTTTTACAGTGCTTGGCGCTCAAACACCATGCATACTTACCATCCTAACCTATGGTTATGCTATCAGATTTGAAATAATCCCACTGTTTGCTGTTTTTTTCATCCTTCAATATCAACAGAATATGTCTGTGAAGGTTCTCAGTCATACAGGTGAGTTTATCTGGAAGTTAAGTCATGGCAACTGGACTTCTTTTTCTTGAGAGATAAATGTTTCACAGCTCATCCAAACATCTTCATCAGTCTGAATAAAACTAGTGGGAATCCTCTATCTTATAGTCCCCTTTGACCTCTTGTCACCCTGGTCTGAAATAGGCTCATAAGATGAACAATGGCCTGAATAGCCTTAAGGTGAACAATGGCCTAAGGTGCTCAAACCTATAAAGTATGGGTAGTTAGCTATGGCCTTGGTGGTGAAGGCTTTTTGATTTGTCTGGGTATTGTTGAAAGCACAGCCTGATAGGTAGCTGATGGACTGTGCCTGAGGCCCCTACCTCTGTTGAGAGAGAGGGTTTCAATGCTCACATGAATGGCTTCCCTGACCTCTCTCATACCACCTATCTTCTCTGTCTAATATAGGTACATCCTCATCTTTGAGCCCTTTGTCCTTCAAGTAGAGATATACTGCTGATTCTGGTCCCAAGCTGTATCCCTCCTATGTTGGGCCGTCCTTCTGTTTAATGGTTGTTTAGTTTCTCCAATGTAGAGGTCTGCACACTCCTCACTGCATTGGAACACATATACTATATTGCTCCTTTTTTCTTTTGGTATCAAGTCCTTTGGTTGGACGAGTCTCTGCCTTAGTGTGTTTGTGGTTTTGAAATAAACAGGGTTTGTGGTGTTTGCCAAAAATCCTTTTAAGCTTCTCAGACACTCCAGCCATGTAGGGAATGACCAGGTTCTTCAGTCGGGTCTGAGTCTCAGACTGATCCCTTGTGCTTCTGGGATGGCCCACTGCTTTGTTGAAGGCCCACTTTGACTATCCAAAGGCCTTAAGTGCTGTCTCCAGGTGCGTGTCTTCTTCTTGGCTTCAGTGGAGGTGGGGGTGCTGTCTGCTCTGTGGCTTAGGGTCTCGAGAAAAAGAAGTCCAGTTGCTATGACTCAACTTCCAGGGAACATAATCAGAATTATTAGAATCAAAAATTGCAAAGCTGCTCCAGAAATAAGACCCACCAAGATACAAAGCCATTGGTTTTTACTCCTGTTATTTCACTGGGCCCCAGAGTGAAGGATCATTATGCCACACACACACACACACACACACACACACAGAGAGAGAGAGAGAGAGAGAGAGAGAGAGAGAGAGAGAGAGTGAGAGAGAGAGGTAATCATAAGAACATAACATAAGAACATAAGAAGAGCCATGCTGGATCAGGCCAAAGGCCCATCTAGTCCAACTTCCTGTATCTCACAGTGGCCCCACCAGATGCATCTGGGAGCGGACAAAAGCAGATATCTGTCTCCTGGTACCACTCCTCTGCATCTGGTCCTTGAGGTACACCGGTTTTAAGCATGGAAATGATAACCTGTGATGGACTTTTCCTCCAGGAATCTGTCAAATCCCCTTTTGAAGGCATCCAGGCCAGATGCCATCACCACATCCTGTGGCAGGGAGTTCCACAGACTAACAATGCGCTTGGTGAAAAAATATTTTCTTTTGTCTGTTCTTACTCTCCCAGCCCTCAATTTGAAGGGATGTCCCCTAGTTCTGGTATTTTGGGAGAGGGAGAAGAGCTTCGCTCTATCCACTTTACTTATTCCCTGCATAATTTTGTACGTCTCAATCATATCCCCCCTCAGGCGCCTTTTTTCCAGACTAAAGAGCCCCAAATGTTTTAGCCTTTCCTCATAAGGGAGGTGCCCCAGCCCAGTAATCATTTTAGTCGCTCTCTTCTGCACCTTTTCCAGTTCCACTATGTCTTTTTTGAGATGCAGAGACCAGAATTGTACACAATACTCCAGATGTGGCCTTACTGTCGTTTTGTATAATGGCATTATAATATTGGCTGTTTTATTTTCAATCCCCTTTTTGATAATTCCTATCATGGAATTGGCCTTCTTCACCACTGCCACACATTGGGTAGACACCTTCATGGAGCTGTCCACCAAAGCACCAAGATCTCTTTCCTGATCCGTCACAGATAGCTCAGAGCCCACAAGTTGATAGATAAAGTCTGGATTTTTTTGCCCCAATATGCATTATTTTACATTTGGCTAGATTGAAACACATCTGCCATTTGGCAGCCCATTCCCCCAGTTTGGAGAGATTGTCTGGAGCTCTTCACAATCTTATCTGGTTTTTACCACACGGAAAAGTTTCGTGTCATCCGCAAACTTGGCCACCTCACTGCTTATCCCTGTCTCCAGGTCATTTATGAACAGATTGAAAAGCACTGGTCCCAGGACAGATCCCTGGAGCACACCGCTTTTCACCTCTCTCCATTGTGAAAATTTCCCATTGACACCTACTCTTTGTTTCCTGGATCTCAACCAGTTCTCAATCCATAAGAGGACTTGCCCTCTTATCCCCTGGCTGTGCAATTTTCTCAGCAGCAGAATGACGACAGTGGTAAATATACTCCCTCTTCTAAATGAAGGGATTGGTTTGTGGTAGTAGATTGGAAAGTGATTTTATTCCACATGTTGATAACACCAAACCATCATCATTTTCTCCATTTTGCATTAAGTTATCGAATATACAAACTCAAGGTGCTTCCTTTCAGCCTCTCAATAACTACAGTACCAGAGCTTTCATCAAATGCATGGAACCAGTGATGGCAGGATATTTGAGAATTAGAGGAATAAATATCTTCCTATATATAGACAATTGGTATATCATGGCAAATTCAAAATAAAAGTTGCAAAGGAGTGTAAGAATGACACCACAGTTACTATTTGGATCTTGGACTTAATTCGTATGAAGAAATGAAAGCCTCGGAGCCTGGTGGCACAGTAGTTAAACTGCTGTACTGCAGCCATAACTGTGCTCACAACCTGGGGTTCAATTTCAGGTCGCAGGCTCAAGGTTCACTCAGCCTTCCATTCTTCCAAGATCAGGAGAATGCATACCCAACTCACTGGGGGAGGATGCCAATGTGTAGCCTGTATAAATAAATTGTAAACCGTCCAAAGAGTGCTTTAAGCACTATGGGACAGTATATAAGCAGCATGTATTTTTTTTTCTTCAACCAAAAATTATTGTTCATTACATAAGAACCATTATGTACTCAAAAGGACAGGAAAACATTTCTACTTTTGGAAAAATTGGATAAAATAATTTTTATTGCTTCCAAGTTCAAACCAAACACAGAAGTCACTGCTCATACAATGCAGAAGTTGTTGAGCTTAATGGCATCAACTGCAGCATACCAGTAAGTAGCTCATGAAATACACATAATGAGATCCCTTGAATCATGGCTCTTTTAATATTTCAACAATATGAAATACAGCATCCAGAAAATCTTAAGAGTCATGATGAAATTAGTATTTCAACTGAAATAGTGCTCAGCAGCATTATGTCCTTTAGGCTATAATCCAAACAGTTCCTTAGCAACAAAACTATTCATTCTTGTCCTTTGTTTTTCCCTTGTATAGATTGAATTCCTTTTAACCTGCGAGTCTCATCTTCTAGCACTGTCTCTTTTTTATCTTGGATTCTCTCACCACACAGTTTTCAAAGTATAAATGCTGAGAAGTGTTTACCCATTGCCTTCTTCAGTGGAGTACAGTAAATCCCCACCTATCGCAGAGGTTAGGGACCCGACCCGACCCACAATAATTGAAAATCCGCAATATGCAGATGCTGGGTCAGGTTGGGACTGAGCAGACTCTCTGGGGGCTCTTGTACTTACCCCAGGCCTTGTGCTGCCCCAAAGGGGTCTGCAAGGGGCTTTCCAGTCCCCCAGAGGCCCCCAAAGTGCTTTCTAGTGATCTGGAGGTCACATCGGGTTTACTGGAAGTCACTTCTGGTTTGTGGGGAAGCACTTTTGGGGCCTCTGACGGGCCTGGGAAGGCCTTTCCTCCTTACCCCAGAGGGCCTTTTTTTCAAATACTGTGGACCAGCGATATACCGGGAGCGCAGAATATGAACCACGAAAGGACGGGGGAAAACTGTATTAACTAGAGTTAGCTTTAATGTAACTTAATCTTTAATGAACGATTCCATGGTAGCAAGAATCCCTCTAAGAGTAGCATGTTCACACCTCTGCACCCCTCCAGGCAGGGCTTTTCCTCCCTGGCTCAACTGTTTTTGTTCCAGTCGCAATGGAAACTGTGGAGCGGGGGGAGATGCACCTGTTTGCGTTCATGAAATGTGTGCGGCAGGGATGAAAATTAGTGGGTCTGTTGCCTGGTAGTTCTACGTTTTGCTGCTGCTGCTGCCTAAGAACTGCCCTTCAGGAACTTTTTCACCCCCATCACTGAAATTATTGGTTCTGTTCTGCTTATACTGCCATTATTTTCTGAAGAGGAGACATGCACAGTTGTCTGCTTCAGCTGACTATTACACCTTAGGTAAACCTGCTAGGAATGTTGATCTCTAATAGAATACAGTCTCCTAATGATATTACATTTAAGGAGTGAAATGAGTAAATTTTGCTGAGTGCCTCTTCTGAATATATCATAGAACAACTTTGCAACTGACAGAACTGTATGATACACTTCCCTTCTCTTTCTATTCAGAGAAGCCTGTTCTTGGGCAGCATACAAATAGCTAAAAAAGGATCCTCCCCTGTAGATAGAAAAGACTAGGAACTCTATACGTACAAGTAAAGGTATATGTTGTGTATAAAATAGTTTTGTCCATTGCAAAAGTTATTTTATGATATATTCAGAATGCAAGCTTGGCAAATTTTACTGATTGCACTCCTTACTTATTTCAATTTAAAATGGCTAAAATTAGCTTGGTATGTATTTTTGCATACTTTGCTTTTATGAGTGATTATTTTGGACTGGTTAATGACTGCAATAAAATTACATAGGCATGCATGCATGTGTCATTGAGTATTGTGAAATATAAACTACTGATGTTACTCTCAGTTTTTTTAATACCTTCAGGTTTTCTCGTCACATTCAGATTCAGATTAATTTAAAAAAAATAGGGAGATGTTGATGCTCCATGGGGGGGGGTATTTTGTGCAGTCCATATTTAAACAGAACAAGGCTTTTCTTGGGTGTTATGTGGGTTGTTTGTTAGGTGTGTGGGTTTTGGAAGCGCGTTTGATGTAGCCAAAAGGACTGCAGACAGAAGATGTCAGGGACTGCTTGGTTCATAGAATCATGTGCAACTGGTCTTCCCAAGGTATTATTTGGATCTCGGCTTTAGCCTTTATTTCCTCCAAGCTTGTAGTAAATTGAGCTTTTCCCCCTTGAAGGAATCCTTTGGATATTTCTTACCTTTCCTTAGGGCTTGGCTTTCCCAAAGTTGTATCACTGAATCCCTGTTGTGTGTAATCTAATTGTGTTCATGTACCAATTTGTTCTGAGCCAGGTGCTTCTACTTAGTTGTCACCCAGAATTAACATGTGAATTACTCAGATTAAAAGATGCTTTTGCTGTTTTTTTCTTTTTCCTTTTTTTACTGTTTCTCTTAATATTTTTTTAATGCTCGTATTTTCTCACTTCCTCAAGCTCTGGCAAAATACTCATTTTGGAACACTGCATTACTTGACAGAACATCACAAGCCAGGCACCAAAGCTGGTATTGATGAGCAACATGATTACCCATGAGAACTAAGTAGTTATTTTAAAATATGAATATTGCATATAAATAATCTTCCTTGTGGAATGATTAGTGTCACTGTTGGCTAGGCCGATACTAGCTTGGCTCTGAATGAAATTATATTATTCTGGCACTCGTTGGTAGTTGTCATAACTTTAGATATTGCTTTATGCAACACTTGTGCTCGTTTTGTTGTGTGTTAGAGAGCCAAGACATTGCTTTTACTGTGCTTATCCCATACATCATATTTATTCTGAGCTTTTAGAAAGTTTATAAAGAGAGACATATTACATGCCTCCAAAGTGGGCCGAGAAACCCCCCTCTTTAAAAAGCTCCTTAAGTAATCTGTTAGAGAATGGATTCAGAACCAGTGAAAACTTAGGGAGACAAAAGCTTGAGATGCTTTCAGGATTGAAGACTTCAAAGGGAAAAACTGCTTTGTGACATAATTTTTGTGAATGATTTCATTACTGAGTTGTCATTGCCCTTTAGTACCTTAGGCGCTGTATCTAAATTACAAAGTAAAACTGAATAACCAGGTGGTTAAGACCTCTGTTGACTTTTCCAGGTTGATTGAGTACCAGTGATTCAATATCAGAATGCAAAGGTTTTCCAGCGTTTGTGACATTTCAGCAATTCATTCCACCCCATCACCTGTGTGGTTATATCTATCCCATGGAACTCAACAGATTGGCTGGGATCCATATATTCCCCAAGAGGGCTGAGCTCCTGTTTTCTCAGCAGCAGAACTTTCTGCTCCATGGCAATTTCCTTTGAGACTATGAAATATTTCAGACCATGGATGAGCAGTTTGTGATTGGAAAGCTACCTGCGTGTACACATAGAGAGCTATTTTTATCTCAGTGGTGGTGAACCTTTGGTGGTCCAGATGTTTTGGACCACAACACTCACAGTCCTTTGTCTTTGGCAATCTAGGCTTGGAGTCACGGTCCAAAAAAATCTGGAGTGCCCACACAGGCCTATCTGGTTCACAATACAGAAAGTAAGGTGCTGATGCAGACCTTTTGGTTAGAGCTCTGGTCTTGTCAGTGTTTAAAAAGATCCTCACCAGCACTGAGTTGGTTCTGGGCACAGTTCTGAGCTGTAAAGCTCTCTTAGGATTCAGAATCCAGAAATGACTGTCTACACCTGTCCTGAGATCATTTTTAGAAGCTGTCCTTCGACTGTCTTTGCTTTTATTAGTTCAGTTTTTCAAGAGGCAAGCATTCACTGCACTCACCCATAATTTGGGAACATTCTTCCCTAGCCAAGCAAAATGAAGCCACTATTTCTGACCCTTAGGTGTGCCCCAAAGTTAGTCACACTACAGTCCCATTGAAATCACTGGCAGGATTTAGCTGGAAAAAAGCCTAATATTGCCTTTAATTTAATGATGACAAGCACAGCTAAGTGTTTCTTTTTGTGTTAATGCTGCTGGTTCTGAGAGAAATTGTCAAAGACTGAGAGCATTTCCGAATTAATATGATTCCTTTCTTTGTCTGGCCAACAATTTATGACAAAAGATGAACCAGGGATTGCTTTTAATTGCAGCAGTACTGTATTAAGTCTAATGTTTTCCCTGTCACATATTTCTATAAATAAATAACATAAAATATATACTGTACATTCATCTATGTCTATCTTTATGTGTAAAGTAAAATAGTGTTCCTTTCCTAAAGGGGTTGTTTTGGGGTGGGTTTTTTTGGACTGGAATTTGCTATTCAGTGCTAATTTACTTGAGCAGATCATGGTCTGAGGTGTATTTCCTTATTTAAAACAAGGTAGTGTTGCTGTGAGTAGCTGAGGCTGATGTTACTTATTTGCGAAATCTTGAATGTTTGCCATTATATTACCAGTACCGTAGTTAGTTATAACTAGTTACTTTTTGGTAACACAAGTAATCACCTAGAAGACACAATGTTCCTTTTTCAGAGTAACAAATAATCTTCCCAAATGTAATAGGTAGCTCCAGCTGCCCTTCAAAATTTGCCTTTAAAAAGCATTTTAAGGGTTTTAAGGTGCTAAACTTGCTTAGGAGATGACAGCAGCCTCTGTATTTCCAAGCCATCAGTTTCTTCTCTCAATAAATGACTAGAAATTAGTGACAGCCCTCAGTGAAGGAATTTTAGAAAAGCACTTTTCTCTGTTCAAAGAAAGGCCTTTAGAAAAAAATATGTTCTAGTTCTGTTTCCTCAGTTCTCAAACACAATAACACTGCTCACCTATGACTCAGTGAAGTCCTTGGATCTGATTATTGGTTTCAACATAGAAGTCCTCCCACAGATCTTCATGATGAAGATATTATAACTGGTAAACATTTGTGAGCAATTGTCTTTTGACTCCAAAGTCATGCCTTTATGACATGGATATATATGTGAGGAAGGAAGGAAGTTTTATAGCAGCTCAAAAACTAGAACAGGTTTTGAGAAATCAGTGTTACAGGCTTCTGAGAACAGAATACAGCAAATTATAAACAATGGGTTGGTGACCAAGCAATCATGTATGAAAATTCTGACTCTCAAGATGTAGAATTTCTCCTTCTGAAAAATATTGGAATGTTATCTAGAACATTTTTTGTTTTTTTAGAGTGTGATATTTTAAAAATACATGATGAAGAAAGGAAAGACAGTGATTTCCTTTCCCTCTGTATATAACTATAAAATATGCAGACCAGAGACCTTTGTCTCTGTTTTGGAGTTGCATTCTGTTCTTCCACACTGACAGAAATTCCAAAAAATGCATCAGTGTATGGCTACTTTATATTATCTTATCTGAAACCTACATGCATTTTCCTACTCTTACTTTACACTTGTAAGGCTGCTGTCTACATCAGAAATGTAGTCTGAGGTCTAACGTCAACAGTCCCCTGTAAACAAATAGTTCGCAGCTAGGGTACGGATCATCAGTCCTTCTCCTTGCAGCCTGCTGGATGGAGAAGTAAATGAGACAATTCAGCCAAAAATGTGGAAGGAAGAGAGTTGGAAAAGCCATCAGCACTGGCCATTTCAGGCATGCATTTGTCATCCAAAGGAAAATACTTCCCAACCCTACTTTCCATGAAACTGAAGCACAGATGTCTATGAAGGTTCTTAGTCATCCAGGTGAGGTTATCTCATGACACCTGGACTTCTTTTCTTGTGAGATTGAAATGTCTTGCTACTCATCCAAGCAGCTTTG
>JAHTLZ010000348.1:10045554-10057414 GCA_023846285.1 Phrynocephalus versicolor
TGTGTGTGTGTGTGTGTGTGTGTGTGTGTGTGTGTGTGTGTGTGTGTACTGCTTCTCGTTGTGGCCAAAGTCCCACAAGATGCTGCTAGAATTGGCTGTAAAGCAGCAACAAAAAGTTGATAGCCCACATTTCCAGTTGCTCTGAGCTCTAGTCTTATGCTAAAGCTAGAACACGGCATATGGAAAGTCTACACCTTGATTTAAAGAAGAAATAGAGGTGCTTCCAGGACTCTTATTTTCTTTTTAAGCAGTGTCTTGTGTGCCTTGTTGGACACAAAAAAGTCTTTTCTTTCCTACTGGAGTCCCAAATTTTGGACCACAAATACAGCTGAGGCACGGCTTGTGACTTGTGTAATACTCACTCTTAAATTGAGAACTTTGCTTAGAAATAAATGACTTCGTTAATAAACCTAATTAGTTCATGTCAGGAATAGGGACCCACGAAATGTGACTTGCTCTTGAATCCAACTTAATTACTGCTAGAGTTTTCTGGGGGGACTCAGGACTCGAATTGGGACTTGGACCCATTTGCCTGAGTTGTGTTGTTGAGTCCTGCTGTTGTCACTGCTGTCATCTTCAAAGGCATTCGGTCTGGCTTCTCTTCCGGGAGCCAGACTGTTGCCTCTGACCACACATGCGGCAGTCAGCTCATAGGCCGGCACATGCGCAGAGACAGCAGTCGGACCTCTGTTCCCAGAGGAGGCCTGCTGCTTCCTTCCACACATGCGATGGCCAGCTTCTGGGAATTGAAGTTGTCCCACTCTCCCTGCAAATGCATAGTCATGCATGTGTAGTCTGAGTACCAAGTACAACGGACCCTTGTATAACAAACAGTTTGTATAACATAAAATCTGTACAACATAAAAAATTCCGGAGATAGGGGAAATTAGCTTAACATAATCGCCTATGGGGAGAATCCATACAACATAAAAATGGGATTACTCTTTTTTCAATGCATTCCTATGGGAATTTGTATAAAGGAAGATTTGCTTAACATAATTTCATTTGGAACGAATTAATTCATTTATACAAGGTACCACTGTACCAGGTGCTGAGGACATGGCTGAAGACTCGAGGCTTGGGACTTGGGGGGTTGGGACTCAGCTCGAGCTCAGAGACTCACTCGCACATCGACGTGGGACTCGGTCCCAAAGTCTTACCAACACCCCTGGCTTATTGTGTATTAGTTGTTCCTGAAATCAACGTTGTCAGCTTTCCGACTGTTTAAGGTCTTCTATCAGGAAAGGATTAACAGAGTTATTTCAAAGACACACGACATTAGTGGCAGTACCTCCTAATTCTGTTCTTCCTTTCCTATTCTGGAATCCAAAAGTTTTCAGAATTATCAAGCATTGTAGCCAGGCATGCAGGCTCAATACCGGTCTATCATGATGAGACAAAGGCAGCCAAGATTCAGCCCATGTTCTTGGTAACAGCACTTGTTAATTCTGAAGAATTCATTTTTCTTTTCTTTCTAGTGCAGCCTCCTGTGAGAGCCATCATGAAATCCATCGTGCTTTAAAAGTCACTATGAGCAAGCAAAGAACTTATTCTTCCATGCTGTAAAACTTGTTTAAATAATTAACTCTAAACAGATTTAAATTTTAGTTTGGAATACCAGGTGCATCCCCCCCCAGTTGGATTACTGAGATGGGTTACAATAACATTGTATTTAATGCTACAAGTCTGGCACACTTCACTGGGAGAACATCCAGAATGGAATGGACTTCCAACTAAATATCAATTAGGCTGTATTGAATGATTATGTTTGTTTACCTGGGGAACAGAATAACGCAATTCATAGAATATTAATTTCCTCTGAATTTGCTGTTTCTCTCTCTCTTTTTAAATAGGTAGAATTCTAAATCGTTTCACCAAAGACATTGGGCACCTGGATGATTTGCTGCCATTAACATTTCTGGATTTTGTGCAGGTAATCTGGAGGATTTGAGGGCAGGGGTAGAATTTATACTCTTCTAGACAGTGCGGAGTTTGATTTGGAAAACTGGAGTTCTAAAGAAGTGTATTTTGATATTATGTCAGCTTTTCAGCTAGGTTTAATGCAAGTACAGTACTTGTTTCAAAGAGGGCGTAGTCAAAAATTGGAGAGTGGGTGGGGGGATGGGGCAGGGAGGAAGAAATGAGTAATAAGTGGCTAGTAGGAGTGGCTGCCTGCAGTTTACCATTATGTCTAGGTTTCAGTACAAGCTCAGTAGCTACATGCTTGGTAAGTTGTGCACCTAATTTACCCCTGAGCCATTTGGCAAGCTTCCTGCACTGTTATGAAATATGTCCACAGTAAAGAAACAATCAACTCGCATGAAAAGATAGCACCGATTAACCTAATTATGCATGTACTTCCTCAAAGAAGCCTATGTTTACCATACTGTTGCGGATTAAAACAGGTGTGGCTATTTACAAAGAAGAGATTAGCAATAATAGGGCTGAAAATAATAGCTGTAATGTGAACAAAGGAAAGAAGTTATTATAAACACAAAAAAGGAGAGTAGTCTAAGCACAAGTGATATTAGAGTCAGGGAAGTGGTGATGGATTAATTTGTGGCAAGACATTGGCTTTTCAACGGATTTCTGAGTAATGCCTTTTTGGGAAAAATGTGAGTTAGAAGAGGGGAAAGCTGAACACTGAATGGCAACTTTCATACATCGTTAAGCCAGTATTGTTAGGGAATCACTTTTTTTTTTTTTGGCCAGGATCTTCCTATAGGTCCATGATGTGTTCATACTTTAGTTGTTGGACACTCTTGCGGAGGTGTAAGCATCTTCTCTCTTTACCTTATAATTGACTCATGCTCCAGTCCACTACAGTTCTAGTTGTTCCTCACACTCCTGGATTTGGAGTGTTGCTTAAATGTGTATCTGTCTGTACAAGCCTTTGGGCAATAAGTACATTTTTAATTTATTTTCTACTGCTATTTGTTTTTATTACTTTCAGTGGATATTACAAGGCATTTCTGATTCTAGATGATTTGTGGGTCTAGCTATGGCCTGAATCCTATTGGGAGAAAACATACGCAGAAAGATAATAATGCAAGTGCAAACATACCCTTTTATTTGGGTATAAGTTGTATGCCAGGTTTCATATTGGCCATGAAATCAGGTGTCTCAAGGTCTGCATCCTGCCTGGGTGTTAAGACCATCAGGGGAGGCCTTTCTCTTGGTCCCACCACCTTCACAGACGGTGACACAGGAATAGACCTTCTCTTGTATCATCTGGTTTGGTTTGATTCCACCAATTGAAACAAAACGTAGTCATCCTATTTGCAGTCACTGACAGGAACCTTAAAAGGGGTAGGGGTTCATCATGGATGGGCCAGCTCATGATGACATCTGTGTTATGTGGCCTCTGGGAAAAGGGGCAAACTGGCCTGTCCCCAGCCTGGATCAAACTATAGAACAAATGTCCATCTGGTTGCACCCTCAGTTGGCAAAATAAGCTCATTTGCATCTCTTGTAATATTGTTGGGACACCCCTAGACTGCAAGCCCCCTTTTAAAGGAATAGTGTAACACCATTGAGAACAAGCTTAATGTTAGTTTTCCTGGGAAGACGAACCACCCACCAATAATATTTCCTATAGCTGGATTTCAGTATCAATATTCCTTCTGGAATCCATTGCTGATCCCAGGCACTGATTAGCCTCATCTTAATCAGATGAGAAAGAGCTGCATAATTGTGACACCATTCATTGGCATCATCCTGCATAGCAATTAAGAGCATGGAAGAAGAGGTGGCAGCTCCCAGAATTTGATAGTCCAGATGCTTCTAGACCAGTGATGACGAACCTTTTGGAGACCGAGTGCCCAAACTGTGAATCAAACCACACTAATTTTCCACAAAGTGCCAATACAGCAATTTAACCTGAATACAGGTGGCTGTGAAGGGGCAATGTCGGGTGGCCACAGAAAGGGCTCTGAGTGCCACCTTTGGCACCCGTGCCATAGGTTTACCAACACTGTTCTAGACCAAAAAGTATTTAGAGTAATACCTTGGTGTACGAGTACCTTGCTCTATGAGTGTTTTGCAAGGCGAGCAAATATTTCTGACAAATTTTGCGTTGACCAATGAGCAATGTCTTGCGATACAAGCAGTGGAGCATGTCACATGATCACAACTGAGCCAATGGTGGTTCTCTCTCCCCCTGCTGGATTGTGGGTGATTTTCTGGAATGTCCCATCTCAGGCAAGCCTCAAACACAGAGGGAGGAGAGAGGAACGGATGTCTCCATTGCACCAGTCATGAAAGTTTTCAAAGGAAAGTGCATGTTAGGGTATTATTTTTCTTTATATTTTATTTTTATTTAATTTGTTATCAACATTCTTATTTTTCAAACCATTCCTAGCTAGTCAAGTGAACATAGGGCTGCAAATTGCATTTTATTATTGTCACATTAAAGACACGGTGTAAATTCCTGTTGTTAGTCCCAAGCAGAGCAGATTCCGCAGCCAGGTACCTAAACCATCGTGTGGACGTAGACTTCTACCTAAAGTCTTTTGTGACTTTTGGCATTTTGTGTGTATAGTATGTGGTCTATGGACCCCCAGAACAAATAATTTGAGTTTCCATTATTTCTTATGGGGAAATTTGTTTTGATAGAAGAGTATTTTGGTTTACAAGCATGTTTCCAGAACAGATTATGGTATGTTCGTAAACCAAGGTATTACTGTAGCTAATTCCATTTTCTCTAGGTGGAGGCAGCTGCCAACCCTGACAAATGATGTCCTACTTCTACTCAGTTTTCTGATGTAAATGGGATTTGGTTGTGCCAGAAGATAAAGAGGGTGGAAGTTAGAGGTCTTGAACTTCTGGGTGCAAGCCAAACCTAGCTCTGCCAGTGTACCAGCATTAAACTGAGCAGCTGCAGTACACAGTACAAGGAGAGTTATCTAGACTAACTTTTATCTACCTTAACCCGTGCTGGCTTCCTTTCAGCCTAGACTGATACTGGAATGTCACTTCCTTTCTTTTTCACCATTCTCTCTTGACGATCTCTGAGAGAAGAGAACAGGGGACATATTGTCTTTGTTTTCAAGTGGCAAGTGGCCGGCCGTTGTTCCTTGCAACTGTACTTTAATTAGACAAGGAGTCCTATTAGCTTTCACATTCCAGCGCACTTCCTTGGCTTTTTTATTTCCTTTCAACTTCTCTCCAAAAGGGGAAATATGCTCTGCTAAGCACAGTGGTACCTCTTTGGGGTGCTCCTGGACCCCGGTCTAACTCTGGAAGCCCAGGTGGACTCGGTGGCCAGGGGTGCCTTTCTCCAGCTGCGGAATATATATCAGCTGCACCCTTATGACAGTTACGCATGCACTGGTAACATCCTGTATTGATTACTGCAATGCGCTTTACGTGGGGCTGCCTTTGAAGACGGTCCGGCGATTGCAACTGGTTCAGAATTGTGCTGCACGACTGGTGAGTGGTAGGGCCACCAAGGAACACATCACGCTGATTCTGTATAACCTTCACTGGTTACCAGTTGCTGCCCGAGCCCAATTCAAAGTGCTTGTTTTGACATATAAAGCCCTAAACGGCTTAGGACCTAGATACCTAAAGGACCGCTTCCTTCCATATGAATCTACCCTGCAATTAAGATCTAGTCAGGGAGCCCTCCTGAAAGAGCCATCCCTTAAGGAGGTGAGAGGGATGGCTTGCAGGAATAGGGCTTTTTCAGCAACTGCCCCCAGACTATGGAATGCCCTCCCAAATGAGACTCGCCGGGCGCCGACGTTGATAACATTTTGGCGCCAGGTAAAAACCTTCCCATTCCAGAAGATTTTTAACTAATGATTGTGGGTCCTGATGGCAATTTTAGTGGTGTGTTTTTAATGTATCATATTTATTGCATTTGTATGTTTTTATTGTTCTAATTTTATTGTAATTTTGATATTTTAATTGTCCATTTTGATTGTGAACCGCCTTTGGGTAGTGGGCGGCATACAAGCTATACAAACAAACAAACAAACAAACAAACAAACAAACAAATAAATAAAAATTCATTCTACGGGTCAATTTGTTTTAAATTTGTTTTTTGTCTTACAAAATGTGGTTTCCTGTAGAAATGTATTGAAAATGGATTAATCTGTTCCGGAGGTTATGGGTCGCTTCATTTTACAAAAAAAAATGTCTTACGAAACACAGTTTCCCATAGGGATGCATTGGGAACAGATTAATCCATTCCAGAGGCTAGAATAAAGACAAAAATAACTGGGATTTCCCCCCCTGGGTACATGCAGAACATTTTTTGTCTTGTGAAGCATCCCATAGGGAATTTTTTGACATGCAAAAGCATGCCTATTCCTTGATTTTTTTTTTCTTCCTAAATTATTTTTTGTCTTGCGAGGCATTTGTCTTAAAAGGTACCACTGTAGTCTGATATTCAGGGGCTTATTTCACAGGTTCCGTGTACCTAACTCTGCTAACATTGCCAACTGGAAAGTGAAAGAAAGGAAACAACCCTCCAAAGATTCATAACGCCAGGGAAAATATTCATGCTGGGCTTCAATGCTGATGATGAACCCGGAGGATGAGTGTTTGGCTCACACAGCTACCAGTGATTCACCAAAATAAGAAGCACTTTCCTCTGTTGCCATACAGCAGTGATGGCGAACCTTTTAGAGACCAAGTGCCCAAACTGTGATTCAGAATCCACTATGTATTCACAAAGTGCCAATACAGCAATTTAATCTCAATACAGTGACTGTGAAGGGGTGATGTCGGGTGCCCACAGAAAGGGCTCTGAGTGCCACCTTTGGCACCCGTACCATAGGTTCACCAGTTTTTAAATTAGTTGATGCAATGTACTTTGTTTCTTATTTGTCCCTAAATTATAAAATCTACTGGAACATATGCTTTCTTCTTTTCTTTTCTTTTCTTTTCTTTTCTTTTCTTTTCTTTAAGATGACAAATCCTGTCATAATAGAGAAAAGAAAACTAAGAAACTAAGTTTCCTGGTGGTTTTTGCCCTGCTTTTCAAGGGCTCTACCGTCCAAGAGATTTCAGAAAAGTAGTCATTTTTAAAAGCTGCTTTATAAGCTCCCTTTCTTTTTGAATGCCACCCCCACCACAAAAATTAATCTTTTAAACATACAAGAAAATCTGTCTTGTGCGGGGAACATAAAGCTGCTACAGAGACTCTGTTGGCCATTTGATTCCCTTTTAAATGCTTTTGGAACATCCTTGCACGCACTGCATGGCAAGGTGCCCTTGGTCTGTATGCAAACAGGTGTCTTTAGACATGTGAATGCTTGTTGGACAGAGCTGGCTGTTCATCATGTTTATCTAGCAAACGTTTCGTACAAGATTTTACAGCCTAGTAAGTTATTCAAACAGTTCTTAGGTGTGGGCGCCAAAGGAGCGTGTAATCCAAAACACTTCCCTTTTTGTTAAGACCAATGGCTCTTCCCTGTGAGAATGGTGTACCCTGTATGCTAATATTCCAGAAAGGACCCTAATTTGTCTTGAGGCCAGTTTTATTTTTTATGACTTGTGCATGCCTTAAACAATCAATGCAAACTTAGTGTCTAGTTGTCTGATTTCAGTGGGACTACTGCAAACATTACTAACCCTGAATCCAGACCATGTACTCAGCCTCTCTCTCGCACGGTTAAGAGTTAGAGGCTGTGTCTTCTGTTCCCAAAGCTCCTCTTTTCTTCAAAATAAATTCCCCAGGCCTTCCTCTGAGTACTTGGAACTACGGCCATTGTTACTTGTGTGCCAGGGTTAAAGCTAACCATGGCTCCATTTCATAGGCCAATTACACCAGGCCTGGCCAGGCTGGAAATTTTGTCGTTTCAGTTGCTGAGGACTATGTTGCTGGTCTAGACTTAGCTCTGAGTCTGAAGAGGGTTCTGAATGGACACTGACTCAGGTAATGAGTGGATAGGTCACATCCTTTGGTTGTTAAATTCTTTTTTCAAGTCCCTGGATTCCCTGTTAGTGAAGAGAATAGTGTAGGCTGCCAGATGAAAGTCTCTTTCTGATTATTTGACTCTTACCCTTCATGTCTGTACTGCTCAAATATTTTAGTTTATATAAAGAATTTTGCTAGTTGTTGTCGCCATGGTTAAGCAGTTAGTTTTTTGTTTGTTTATTCTCCCTTCTCTGTGTTTCACTCCTGTTGATGATTGGCAGTGCCAATTCGGTGGAGGTATTTTCAGTCAAATTGTGAAGGCCTGCTGGCTTATTTATGTCTGGAGAAACCCAGCTTTGTACAAAGGATAACTGTTATTGAATATGATAAAGATCTTTTGTCATTTGTTTTGTTTGCAGGTGTCTTTTATAAGACATCCTCTAATCCCTTCAGGAAGAAATATTTTCTCCTTCTTAAAAAAGAGAAAGAAATCAGTATTAACTAAGTATAAAAGCTCTGAGCCTCTACCATTGTTGTCAGTTCTTTGAGGGACATTTCCCAACAGCCATTGTTCAAATGGTTGTCAGGAGGAATCAAGTGAAACTCAATAAACAATGCAGTAACTGGTTCCTCTCACTTTGTGTGCAGCAGCTTTTCTTGAGAGGATTTGCATTGAAGAAGTGGACCATTTTCTGAGTCCTGGTAGGGTCATTTAGAAACATTCCAGCCGTTTTGCTTTTCGAGCAGTTGCATATTTCAGTTCTGCACAAATAAATCTGACCTATCTAGGCCTTGAGAGGCTTCAAGGCCGCTGTTGGAGGAAAAACCCCCTTCCACCTGGTAAATAACATCACATTGTTTTTAAACCTTTCAGATTATAGATTTAAAGGGAAGTGCACAAGCTTCCTGGTCACATTGCCACCCTGTTTGCATATTTGACAATTAATTTAATTAGCCATGGTAGTTTTGCCTGGAATAAAAATATTATTTCTTCCAGGAGTCTCTCCTCTTTTAATTGGCTTATACCAAAATAAATAGGTTATGTTGTTTATTGCTACATAGGAGTATGTCATACTGATTTCAGCTGGGCTTACTCCCAGGGAACTGAGCATAATTATCTAGGAGTCAATACCTTTACACTCCGTGGGAACTGCTTCTCTTTGGCCCACTATAGAGATTCATAAACAGCATACTTGGAAAATGTTAATGAAAGGCTTGTGTCTTTTAAAATGGTATTCTGCATTTTATATTTGCAAAGGCCCTGACGGCTAAATGTGTGACGCAGTCCTGTTGATATTTACTCAGATCATGTCATGTTGAATTTGCTTTCTAATCATTGTGTCGAGGGTGGCATTCCGTTTCATCAAAGGATACGTGAACTTCTGATGGCTTTTGACTCTGGACAGTGATTTTTTTAAAAATAAGTATTATCTGAAATGTTATGTCAGAGGTGCCAGTCAGTGCCCTTCCAACCTTCCTTCCCTTTTGTTTCTCCTTAAGATTGCCAGCATTATTTATTAATATGAAATCTATATTAATAACTTTTATCTTAATTGTTAGGCATAAGCTGTCTGAGTGCTTGGGTTATATGGCTTCTTGTGTAGCAATGATGTGAAGAATAGATAATAATTTCTCCATTAACTTGAATTTCTCCCTCTTAAATGTTACAGATTTTGCAAAGCCCGCCTCAGTACTTGGCTTTGTTTCTGGGGGAACATTGTGTTGTGCGCAATCTGCAGCTGTCCTTGGAGGGAGAAAGGGGGAGAAAAAAAGACTAGTGATTTATAGAAGCAAGCTGAATTGAAAACCCCCTTTTTTCCTCCTCAAAATCAACAGCTTGACTGAGTTTAAATAACTGACTTTTCATATCCTTTCATCGTACACAAAGACCTAATCCTAAGACTACTTGAGCCACCAATGTAGGCTGTGGAGGAGACCACCACTGGAAATGTCACTCCCTTCTCACCGCACACAAAAACACATTGAGTGCTGCTTTTATGAAGTGAAAATGCCGAAGAAAAGGAAAATGCGAGCAAGGTGGCCACAGTCATTTCTTCAAAATAAAATGTAAAAGGGGTTACTGCATCTGGATATTAAAGACAAAAAAGTGCCCAAGACAGCAGTAGTGGGGTTGGGGCGCTTACTTTCACAAGGGCAAATGAGTGGAACTGCCTCTTTTTGTTTCAGTACCACTGACCCTTATACTTTATTGTGTGGAAATGTCAGGGAAAGTGTGTTAGAAGGCATTCTAGCATATTTTAGTTTCACAAGGACTTTTGTCATTTTGATCTTCCCAAGTGCTTTTCCCATCTGGTACCCCCCCCTCCCCTTTCCTCCACCTCTAGTAGCAAAGTCAGTTTGCATAAATAATTTGTCCAGGACAATTGATACTGGCCCCTCTCATTTGTTTTAACTTATAACCTAAAAACATATTTTATTACATCCTTCATGTTTCTTTGACCATGAGAATTGTTTGCCACCTCCGCTTGTTTATTGGCTACTGTGATATTTGCATCGAATGAGGCAAAGTGAAGATTAATTTATTTATTAGCCTCTTACATTTATATCTTGCCACTCCTTAATAATCTTGCCAAGGTTAAGTACTACAACTCTTACACCAACCCTGTGACATAGGAATCTCAATACACCCATACATGCTCAGGCTCCTAGTTGATGGACAAAATAAGGATCTGGTTTTAAGTACGAACAACTCCCAACTCCTGAATAATAAAACTACTGTCATGTAGTGCATGTATAACAGTAGTTTCATTGTTTTGGAGTTGGGGGCTGTATACTGAATATATTATTGAAGGTGATAAAGCAAGTCAAATGAGCAAAAACTTAAAAACTAATTCCAACAGTTACAGAAACACTTAAACAGCTATAGAGCAAAATTAAGCAATCAAAAAAGTGAAATGAGTAATTGCAGAACATTCCCACAAGAAAGTAAGAAAGCAGGCTAACCTATACTTATACAGTGGACCCTTGTATAATAAACAGTTTGTATAACATAAAAAAAATTCCAGATATAGGGGAAATTTGCTTAACAGAATCGTCTATGGAACAAATCCGTTCAACATAAAAATGGTCACAATTAGGGATTACTCTGTTTTCAATCCATTCCTATGGGAAATTTGTATAAAGTAAAATTTGCTCAACATAATTTCATTTGCAATGAATTAATTCCTTTATACAAGTTACCACTGTACTTAAATCCTGTCATAGATTCAGTATAGCCACAGAGTATACAAAATTGCAAGTCTTGTAGCAGGCGGCAAATGAGCATAGCATTCTCCAAAGAGATAATTAAGCAAAGATAAATACGTTCTACCCTCATTTTATAATCAAAATTCCAGTTCCTAGACTCTTCCAGAAATCAGGCATTGAGTTCCCCAAAACTTTAATAAAGAAAAGAGTAAATTCTTTCCCATTCCTTCAGTTAGTTGAGGCCATTATCCTAATTAACTCAGCAGTAAGGGGTGAGCTCATGTTGGCCTTGAAGTTTTCTTTCTCACAGAGATAAACTGCAGATGTTCTGTCTTCCAATTACTAGTGAGCATTTCTCTCCCTTCTCTTGGTCAGCACATCCTAGGCACAAATTATAAGCCTTATGTTTCTAAAAAGCAACAGATCCCTCATTTTTTCCAGTCTCTTGATAGTTAGCATTTGAGGGCAAAGCCAGTAAAGGTGGTCAGAGAAGCTTCCTGTGTTGATTTGAGAAGAGCTGGGCTATATAGCTCATTTGGGGATCTGATATTGAATTGAGTACAGTAGTCTACCGTGAAGGGGGTGGGGGCGGCATCTGGTCGCTCCGTGTGCCCCCCGCACCTCCGAGAAGCCTGGGGGCGGGGGCAGCGGGGGGCGATAGCGTTGCTCTCCAGCGCCACCGCGTGGGAGGGCTGCGGGGAGGGTTGGCGTCCCTCTCTGTGGTCCCCCCGGGCACCTCCGGAGGGCCTCGGAGCTGCACGGAGGGATGGCGTCCCTCTCCGTGGC
>JAHTLZ010000348.1:10074503-10098978 GCA_023846285.1 Phrynocephalus versicolor
TATTATTATTATTATTATTATTATTATTATTATTATTATTATTATTATCTCAAAAACAGTTCTTTGTGCCTCTGTTGCTAGAAATTGTGCTACCAGTTGTTTTTTAAATCCAACTTAATAATAATTAATATTAAAAATGGAAACAGTAAACTGTATTCAGTTTCACTGGCCTAAATTTAGTTGGTTGGCCAAACTAGAGTAGACCTACAAAAATGAGATCTGTCAAGTCAACAGTCACACAAATCTGTTGATTTAATTATCTCTCTTTAGGGCAATTGGATTTAGTCCGGCATGATTATCAAAATTCAGCTAGGTTTCAATTCCGTCATACTGATGAAGCAACAAGTTATCTGTAAAACCCAAACTAGATTATAAAAGAGTATAAAAAGTACCCATTATAAAAGACTGGGTATTAACGCAACCAGTTCAGGTCTTTTTGCATATATCATTAGAAAAGGAACTTGTGCTAGTATCATAAGATTTGGGGAAGGAGTAGTTGCCTAGATGCCCTAAGCACATCCAATCTCGTCTGATTTCGGAAGCTAAGCAGGGTCAGCCCTGGTTAGTACTTGGATGGGAGACCACCAGGGAATACCAGGTGCTGTAGGCGCCTGGAGTAGGAACTGGCAAGCCACTCCAGTATTCCTGCCAAGAACACTCCATGGACATGGAGTCACGAAGAGTCGGTCACGACTGTAACAACACAACACACACACACACACCTGATTTTATAGTCTGCTTCCGTGGTCTTGGGATAATATATTTTTGGTTTCAGTTCCATTTTTATAATAGAAAGTTAGGTACAGTAACCTACCAATGGAACCTGCCTGAAGATGCGAAGAAAGAAACATTATTCCTATCCCAAAGAAAATGTTAATAATGTTTTATTAGGGTCACGATAAGCAACATTACATTTAGAAACAAATATAAAATTGCATTAAAATTTAAGTTGCATCCAGGCAGCTGAGACATGCCCAAAGGGAGTGGATGAAAATCTTAATAAAATAAATAGATGCCAGCTTTTTCAATCTTGTTAAGGGCAAACTGTTTTATCTGCATCATATAGGGCTGAAATAGCTGGACCTGTCTCACAGTAGCTTTAGCTCACTCAAGTGTTTCCAGTCTTACTGGTGCAAAGCAATTTACAAATACCATTTATTTATAGTGTGCCTCTATGGTAGCCTTTTCTTCTACTATCAGGCTTGTGAATATTGCCCAGGAAAAACTAAAATATGCAAGATGATTATTAGCCATGCAAAGGTCTGTAAATCAAAGCCAGTTTAACTCAGAAATTGTGTTTTTCATTTCTGTATTTCTTTTTTTCCTCCTTTTTCTTTCAGGTTGGAATTGTGGGAAGAACGGGAGCTGGAAAGAGCTCCTTAATAGCTGCTCTTTTTCGGTTGGCTGAGCCCCAAGGAAGGATTTGGATTGATAAATTTTTGATATCAGAATTAGGACTTCATGACTTGAGGAAGAAGATTTCAATCATACCTCAGGTATGGACTGCTTTGTGTATCAGTACACTTTAGAGCACTCTCCAGAAGCCTCATAGGCTTGTAATATTTTGTTTATCATTACCCTGCACTCTACTGGGAGCATTCCAAGAATCTTTTATAGTGTTTTGTTTTTCTCCTTCATTTTGTGCAATCCTCTTTTCTCTGAATGTGGATGGAAAATAAAGTGAAATTATTGTGACATTTTAAGAGTATTATTATCTGTTCTGCTGTCATGCCCAGACTGCTCCCCCCCCCCCCAGTCATCAGTTATCGCTGGAAATACAGCAGAATTTAGTTTTCAGGTGAAGGTGATAATATTTCACCAGACGGACCTAAGAATGCTAGAGCAGAAAATAAGTGGGTGGATATTGTACACGTGCAGAGTGAAAACGTGTAGGACTGTTACTATGTATCATGGCATGTCAGTAAAGACAAAGCTTCATCTTGTGTAAAATTGATTGCCACATGATTTGATTTATTTTAATCACGTCACCCATCTGTGAGGACAGTTTTGTTTACAAGGTTGGGATCTGTGAACTGCATGATTAAAAATATATGTTTTCTTCATCAGTCACATTGGAAGTATGATCAATTAAGAAGTGGCCATAGTGTCATAGAATGGTCATAAACATTTTGTTTGTTGAAATACAAGATTGGAGACCCATGGGTTACCATTCTTCTGTGTTAGAACTGCTGCTGTACCAAATGTATACATTTTGGTGAATTATAATGGATGTATTTAAGTTGTTTCTTTTCTCAAATACATACATGAAAACCAAGACTGAGTCCCTCCCCTGCACTAGTTTCTCACTGACTCAGACCTTTCTATGTTTCTACCATTTCGCACAGATTCTTGAATTCATTGCTTAGACATCTGTGACTGAATATAAAATATATGATAAAAAGGAACCCTCAGTGTTGTTTCTGCTGAAAATATATCATCTTTTGATCAAGCAGTTACAAAATCTCTCTCTGCGGTACTTCATCTGTAGAGGTGGCTGCATTACCTGTGCCAATTGCTACAAGACCATTGCTATCATCAAAATGATAAGCATTTATGCATGAACTCCATCTTATCCTCAGACATACTGTATATAATCCATAATAGGTCAAGCACTGTGATAATGTGGATGAGGAAAGAAAAGGTCAATCAGTTTTTAGGCAAAGCTTCATGTGTTTCAGGGTTCCATAACCCATCATTCCTAGAACTCATTCAGGACCCGAAGCGCAAAGCTCTAGTGGTGTACCAACAAACTACATACTTTAACATGTCCTTGCTTCCTTTTTCTGGTGTTCAGCCTCCAACCCTCCATATGTTCAGGGAGAATGAGACAAAGAATTCCAGTATGACACCATGTTTTGTTTTAGAATTTCTGGACAAGGGAGTGGATAGATTGGTTATAGCTCAGTCTCGGTATAGCTGAGCTCTGAGTAGTAACAAACTGTCAGAAAGAGAAATGGAGGATATGAATGAGGAAGGAAGAAACACAAGTATTAATAGGTTCCCCCCACTCTCTCTAGCCTGTAGAATAAGAGGAGAAGGAACTTACAGAGGAAAGGAGGCTGGAAAGAGCAAGGCTTTGAGCTGGAGTGTATATAAACTACCGTACCTACATGACCAGGAAATCAGATCACGTCATGGCTTTTGAAATAGGTGTACAGTGATGAAGCACAAATGCAGCAAATGGAAAGGACATCACTCAACAGGTGATGGATTATCAGCCACATTCTCTTGAGAAAAAATGGAAGGTGGGATGTGCCTACTTGGCGTTACATTGCCACTTTTTTCTCATTCGGGGACACACACACACACACACACACACACACACACACATACAGAGAGAGAGAGAGAGAGAGAGAGAGACCTTTTGCTGCAAGACAAATCTGAAGTTCAGCGACCTGCCTAATAGACTAATGTTGATTATGTTTGGTAATAAGCTGCATGTTTATCCAAATATAGGTTGTGGACTAGGGAGGCTGCAATTACCTTTTTATGTAGGGATCCTTTTCTTTCTTTCTTTCTTTCTTTCTTTCTTTCTTTCTTTCTTTCTTTCTGCAATTGTACTCCCCCCCTTTTAAACTCCAGTGATAAAAAGTTTAGGAGGCAGAATGGTTCTCTAAAAGCCCTCTTTGGCTTATCCTCCTTTCCTCTTCTGTTCAAAGAACACAAAGCCGAGAAAGAGGTAGGTATGCTATTACTAGCAAATAAATACAATTGGATTGCAGCCTAATGCAGCCTTCCTCTTTGTTTCTGAACACTGAAGGTTTCATTAATGCACAGTAGTGCTACCGAGTGAAGTTGGTGACCTCTTTGTATCTAAGGAGGACTTTACATGGACTTAAATTCTTCTTCCTTTGTGTGTGCACAATGTTCTTTTCTCCTGAAAATGGAGGATGATCAGTTCATTCAGTGCCTGCAGGGTTTTGAAAGCCCTTTTCCAGACTATTTCAGGTGGGAGTTGAACTGTAAACTGCCAATCTCGGTTCAGACAAAAATGCATGTTTCAAAGGTAAGGTAGTCTTCTAGGCCAATTCCGCTTTTCCCTCCCTCTTTGAGACATTTATTTATTGTTGCATACATTATTGATGTACAGGCTTCCTGTTACGGGGCCTAGGGTTAGTTTGACAAAATAAGAAAGTGTTAAGACTTTTGTCTCCTGGTTGTAAGTGAGATTTCAGTCAAGTCCCCAGTGGAGTTCAAGTGCCTGAAAGCCAGTGGGTACAATTACCATACAGGTGAAAAGAAGCTTGTTTTCCTCTCCACCCCCACCCCCACCCCCACCCCCAATTCTCAGGAGGCCACAAAAGTAACTTTACTTATAGGTTTGGACTGGAGAGGTGATGCTAACTGCACGAGCCAGAACAGTATTACTGAATATTAATTAATAAAATGTAACCTCTGTTGAAAGCATTGACACAGTGTGATTCTTCATACTAGTACATGTATGTGCATACCCTCTCTCTCAACTCTCCCCTGTGCAAATTCCCCCTTCTTTCCTTTACAGTATTAATTTGTTGTGTTGTATTGTTACTGTCATGACCGACTCTTCGTGACTCCATGTCCATGGAGTTTTCTTGGCAGGAAGACTGGGGTGGTTTGCCAGTTCCTACTCCAGGCGCCTACAGCACCTGGTATTCCCTGGTGGTCTCCCATCCAAGTACTAACTAGGGCCAACCCTGCTTAGCTTCCGAAATCAGGCGAGATTGGATGTGCTTAGGGCATCTAGGCAGCTACAGTATTAATTACAGTTAATCTGTATATGTGTAATAGTATTAATTACAGTCACACACATTCAGATTTTTTGACTGCAATGCCCAGAGTTTTGCCTCTGGAGTTCTGGGTTCTGCAGTCCAAAAACACAGTTCTGCACACCTCCAGTATTAATCATAGTATTTTGTTAAAGATGGGCCAGCCCTTCTGTCTTGAACCCAGTAGTAGTAGTAGTAGTAGCAGTAGCAGTAGCAGTATTAGTACAGAAGCAACAATAAAAATTGCAATCCTTCAAAATGCATATAGAGCATGAGCACCAGATGGTATTACTAAATTGAGTTAACACATCTCTCCATAGGTCTATTTGGGAAGCTGGGAGGTAGCTAAAAAAATCAGTATAATTATTACAATGCTGGATAATAAGGGAGCCAATTTTTGCAAAATTCATTTGTGCTGGAATTCTGGTAGGTATTCATTTAAAGAAAAGCATTCAGTTGGTATGAAGATCTAGTATCATCAACGTACCCATTCTTTTTTACTCAAAAGCATCCTTTCATCTATATCCAGTGATGCCATCAGGATGATAAACAGGTGCCTAGAGCTGAATAAAAGATAAGAAACGGAAGTTCATTCAAGTCAGAGGTGCTGTTGGTGGGTGGTTTCATGATGTTCAGGCAGTATTTTTCCTATAAGGATGTGGTTCACAGCTGTCTTTTTAGATCTCAGTCTTCCTTCACTGGATATCCTAACTAACTTGCAACACAAAGTGTCCTTAACCAGCTAGGACTCTTTTAACAAGAGATGGCCTTGCTCCATATTTTATCTGCTCTGGTAACACCTAGATCAGATTACACAGAGTATTGCACCTGAGGCTGTCAATGAATACTTTTCAGAAACTTCAAAAAACCCTTGAATGCAATAATCAGTAAGAAGGAATAAAACTAGTAACTCCCTCACTGTCCAAGCCGCATGTTAACAGCAGGAAGAGTTGTCAGACAAAAGGGGTTTGGAAGATCAAGGCTTCGAGTAGAATGTTATTAGGAATTAAAAGAACACACCTTAATGATAATCAAATAATCATTACCACTACCACCACCAACATCGTTGTCGTCATCATCTTCTTAGAACTGGAGACTTAGAAGAGATCCCATGGATCACCAAGTCAAGGGGGGCCAGTGTGGAATTGACCTCCCAACCAGATGTCTAAGACACTGAGCTCTCTATCAGTTCATTGATACTGGTTCATGCTTTATTTCCTAGCACAATTCAAAGTGTTTCCTGTTCTGACTTTCTGAACTAGCCAACTATTGGATTTTGGATCTCCAAAGGACTGCTTGCCATTTTTTGTATGTGCGCATTGCTGAGATCATGTTATAAGGCAATGGTTCTTCTTCGTGGTCTTCTGTGATTGCACACAATGGGTTAAACGTGTGCTCGCAGAGCAGACCTCGGATTCTCCTTTAAGCTAGGTAATTGAAAAGGAACTCCCTCCCTATAAAGGCAGGCTCCGCCCTCCTCCAGCCTCAGTTCCTTCTTTTCCGCCGCTTCAGCAGCACCTCTTACATGGTTCTCCGTGAGTTTTTCTGAAAAACAAAACAAAAAGTTATTTTCTTCGTTTGTTTTTTATATTATTTGAGAAGGAACCTCCTTCCCTTCCCCCTCTAGTTCCCCCTTCCCCTTTCCCCCCTTGGGGGGAGAGGAAAACTTTCCCTTCCCTTTGTTTATGGCTTTTGCTGTCCCATTTAAACACTGTTCCTCTTGCCACAACAAGATTTCTATATCGGACGGCCATTCTCTTTGTTTGTTTTGCTTGGGAGAGAGTCATTTAACTGCCTCCTGCAACCACTGTCGGAACTTTACTAAAGCGACCCTTCGTTCCCGTTTAAAGAGGCTCAAATATTTTCTCTGGGAACGCTCCTTAGCTCCAGCTATGGCTTCTTCGGCGGCCCCCTCAGAAGTCACGCAGCCACCTTTGCAGCCTAGCCAACCTTCTACTTCTACGGGGGATCAGCCTGCCGCCCCTAAGAAAAAAAGCCACTCAAAGACAAAGGCTTCAAAAGACAAACGGGCGCGCAAATCAGCTTCTCTGCCAAGTCCTCATTTGCAGCAGCAAGAGGCTACTCCGAGACAGCCTGAACCAACTGTGGCAGATCTCGTTAGAGCGGAGCACGCCGCGGCTTTCCCGACCAGCCCGCGAAGCTCTATAGCCTCGGGTGTTGACTCGCTGGGACTTTTACAGTCCGCTCACCCCACTCAGGCTAACCGCTCCAGCCTTTCGAGGGGATCCTCCATGCCGAGATCCCAACAAGAGAAAATCACCTCGCCAGCTGTTCGGCGGAGGCGGCGCCAGACCTTTAGCCCTGACTCTTCTTCGGGCTCACGATCCCGCGCTAACCAACACCGCGGTCGATCTGTTTCCTTGAGGAGCTCTGCGAGACATCGCTCTCAACGCTCCCGACGCGCCCACTTCCGCACCTCTCCCGGACGGCAGCGATCACGCTCCCCGGGAAACGGCCGCCAACGACATCGGTCTTCCTCGTCGGACCGGTCACCTCTCTCCTTCACAAGCAGGAGACACCGCCAGCCTGCAGCCTTGGTCGAGCGGCCCCGACTTTCAACGGGCGAACGCCTTCGATCTCCTCCAACGAGAGAACGATCTCGGGCGCGCCGGACTACTGATGCCGCCCGATCTTCGGCTCGTCCCCGCTACCATTACAACTCTACGTCTTCGTCGGCTGATTCCAGCGCCCACCACCAGCGCAAATGCCGACGCCACTGTGAGGAATACTTCCCCTCATATTCTGATGGCACTTCAGCGGATGGACGTTTTGGTTATGGCCACCCCCCGTGGTTTTACTGGCATCCTGACTATATGGGGTTTCCCCCCCAAGTCCCACAAAGGCGCCGCCGGAGATCCATCTCTTCAACGTCGCCTCCTAGCCATACATCTCCACCTCACCGGCGCAGGAAAATACATGGGAATTCTATGCCACAAGACTCTGGACATCGAGAATCCAACCTCCCTACCGGGGCAGTTGCTTCTGCAACCCCAGCAACAAATTCAGCACCTCTGCCACTTACTACTCAACGAGATAGCCCTGCACTGCATTCACCTGTAATTACGAGAGCCGCGACCCGTGGACACCCTGGCACTCCTTCAGACCATGTTTCAGTCTCCACCTCACAGTCCACAGATCCTTCGTATTTACCATCTGGAGATGGCTTTGATTCTGAGTCTTTAAGCGCACAATCTACTAATTCGGAAGTTTCTCAAGAACTTTCCTCAACCTCAGACTCTAAGGCCTCTGATGACCAAATGCCCGCACCCTCGGAGGACTATAAATCTTATTCACAAATGATAACCAAGATGGCAAAAGCACTTAATTTAGCTATGGTACAACCTCCCTTGGATGATGACGACCAAGTATTCGATGACATCTCCCTAGAGCGTACCCCTCCTTGCAGATTGGCTATCATTAAACCTATGCTGCGCTTAATTAAGGAGTCTTGGGAAAAACCGTCCTCCGCTTACCAGATACCACGCAGAATAGATAATCTGTATAAAACTTCTGGTGACGATACTTCTTTTCTTCAGAAACACCCTCTCCCGAATTCCTTTATTGTGAATTCAACTCAAGGCAGGGCTCGTTCTCGATCCTCTACTGCCCCCTCTAACAAAGAGGGCCGGAAACTGGACATGTTAGGCCGTCGGCTTTATTCGCTCTCGTCCTTCGTCATCAGAGTGGCCAATTATTCAGCAGCAATGGGGGCTTATTTGCGTAATATAGGAAATAAGTTGCAACCACTTCTAAATCTGTTACCTGAAGATCATCGCACGAGAGGCCTGAGTTCATACCAGGATCTTATGTCCTTGGCTAAGCATCAAAGATTGGCGGCCAAACACACCATTGATGCGGCAGCTAAACAATTAGCCACTGTCATTGTACTCCGCAGACACGCGTGGCTCCGATCTACCTCTGTTCCAGACGATTCCAAGGCCCGTATTGAAGACCTTCCGTTTGACGGGAAAGGCTTGTTCGATCCCCAAACAGATGACATCTTAGACAAGCTCAACAAGTTAAGCAAGACTTCACGTTCCTATTCCTACCAGAGCAATTACAGAACGTATAGACGACCTTGGAGACGTACTTCTTACTATAGATACTTTCCTGACAGACAGAGGTTCCAATCTCACGCAGGACCATCTGCTCGTAATTCTGCTGGCAGGCAGAGGAATCGTACGTCTCAACGCAGAACTGATCAGAGGAGCAAACAGTTTTTGACACACCTCGAAACACGACTACCATTCCTTCGCCCCAAGGTTGCCTTATTCGCTTAGCCCCCCATCTCTCTACCTGGACGAAGATTACCACCGACCGTTGGGTTTTAAACACCATTGCCTTCGGCTATCTCATAGAATTTCACCACTTACCTCCTTTAGGTCATGTTTGTGCTACGACGCCTTCGTTGGCGCTCAGAGAAGAAGTTCAATCACTGTTGCAAAAAGATGTCATAGAGATAACAGACAGCACAGATCTAAAACACGGTTTTTATTCCCGCTATTTCACTATCCCAAAGCGAGATGGGGGCCTTCGCCCTATACTAGATCTCAGAGGACTGAACGTCTTCCTAATCAGGAAGCGATTTCGCATGGCTTCCTTGGACTCGATTATCCCTCTTTTAAAGATAGGCGATTGGTTTGCGGTTATCGACTTGAAAGATGCGTATTTTCACGTCTCCATAGCCCCTGCACACCGTTGTTACCTCCGGTTTTTCTTGGACAATACAATTTACCAGTTCAAAGCCCTTCCCTTTGGCCTTGCTTCTGCACCCAGGGTTTTTACCAAGGTCATGGCTCCAGTCGTCGCTTTCCTCAGAATACAGGATATAACAGTTTTCCCCTACTTAGACGATTGGCTCCTGGTCTCCCCTTCATATCACCAATCCCTACGAGACATTCGTTACACACTCTCCCTTTTAGCCGCTTTAGGGCTACAGGTGAATCTCAAGAGATCTTCTCTAACCCCGTCTCAACAAAAGCCATATATAGGGGCCCTCCTCGACTCCGTCGCCGGGCGAGCCTTCCTGTCTGTAAACAGAAGAGAAAAAATTGTTACTACAGTTCTCCACGCCATGAGCCATCCTGTGGTTCCTGCAAAATTTATTCAAAAGCTATTAGGCCTCATGGCTTCCACTACATCCACGGTTATTCAAGCCCGTCTCCGCATGAGGCCCCTCCAGTTCTGGTTCCTGTCAGTCTACAATCCTACATCGGACGACCCCAAAACAGTCTTGAACATCCCCCACCGCCTTTTTCACCACTTAGCATGGTGGGCAGATCCAACAAACCTCTCCAAAGGAATTCCATTTCTGGCCCCTCTCTTACAGAAACAGGTCACTACCGACGCCAGCCCCACCGGCTGGGGTGCTCATTGCGACAATTTACAAGTTCACGGCCTTTGGTCGGCCGATCAGGCCACTCTCCATATCAATCAGTTAGAACTCTTGGCGATAATTTATGCTTTAAGGGCCTTTTTACCAATCATTCAAGGCAAAGGCGTCCAACTAGTAACAGACAATACCACCGTAATGTACTATATAAACAGACAAGGCGGAACACACTCAGAACCTATGCTGAACCTCAGTATTCGCCTGTGGGACTGGTGCATTTCCCACCACATTACCCCAGTAGCCATTCACGTGTCCACTCAAGAAAACGTACTCGCCGACTCTCTCAGTCGCCGAACCTTCAACACACACGAATGGTCACTTCATCCAACTGTCTTTCAACAGATCGCGGACCGTTGGGGAGACCCGCAGATCGACATGTTCGCTACCAGAAAAAACACCAAATGCCCCCAGTTTTGTTCGAGAGCCGGCCTAGATCCACAATCTCTCGGCGACGCATTTATGGTCCCTTGGACTCAACACTTCTTCTACCTATTTCCTCCGATACCTCTCCTGCTAAAGACAATAGTCAAGCTCAGGCAGGAGAACATGAATGCAATCTTAATAGCTCCTTGGTGGCCTCGTCAAACATGGTTTCCGACCTTAAAAACCATCGCGTCGAAGCACTTTCGCCTACCTCTCCGACACGACCTACTATCTCAAAACAACTTCAAGATTCTCCATCCACAACCGAACAATTTGCACCTAACAGCCTGGAGAATTTTCCCTCAGTAGAGGACATAATTCGGTCATCCAAAAGACCTTCTACAAGAGCCCTCTATGACTGTAAGTTCAAGGTCTTTACATCCTTTGCAGCTGCACGAGGCTTAAGTCCTGTGCCTGCCTCAGTAGACTTACTTTTATCTTTCCTTCGTCATCTCGCTTCTATAGGACGCTCAGTTTCTACCCTAAGAGTCTATGTTGCGGCCATTGTCGCACAACAACCTCCAGGCTCAGTCTCCTCAGGTCTATTTCGGCACCCGAAGGTGAAGGACTTCCTCAAGGGCCTCCGTAATATTATACCACATCATTCTCGGCCTACACCACAGTGGTCACTGACGCTAGTTCTCCGCCAGTTAATGAAACCTCCCTTCGAACCCCTCGCAAGGGCTTCGGACCAGTTGTTAACGTTCAAGACGCTCTTTCTAGTAGCCATTACATCTGCCAAGCGGGCTGGAGAACTTGCAGCCCTCCGCAGGGACCCTCCGTTCTTACAGTTTCACCCTGATAAAGTTACCTTGTTCCCTGACGTTTCTTTTTTGCCCAAAGTTGTCTCCCAATTCCATGTCTCTCAACCGATCCATTTACCAGTGTTCTTCCCCAATCCTTCAACTGATTTGGACCGTGCCTTGCACTCCTTAGATGTTAAATGTGCTTTGGCGTACTATTTAGATCGAACTAAAAGTACGCTTTGGCGTACTATTTAGATCGAAGTCAAGAGGGGCTGCCTCAGCCGCCCCTCTTGACTAAAGAATTAAATCAAATACAGGTTAAAAGAGAGGAGGTTTTAGGACTAATTGATAAATTGAGGATTAACAAGTCACCGGGCCCAGATGGCATCCACCCAAGGGTTATTAGGGAACTGAGAAATGAAATTGCAGATCTCTTAACGGTTATATGCAACTTGTCTCTTAAAACGGCCACAGTGCCGGGGGACTGGAGGATAGCAGATGTCACACCAATTTTTAAAAAAGGAAGGAGGGGGGACCCGGGAAACTACAGGCCGGTTAGCCTTACATCTGTCCCAGGGAAGATGGTGGAAAGCCTCATCCAAGAGAAAATCTTAAAACACATAAAAGAACAAACCTTGCTGAGAGAAAATCAGCATGGCTTCTGTAAGGGTAAATCTTGTCTGACAAACCTCTTAGAATTTTTTGAAAAGGTCAACAGGCACGTGGATTTGGGTGAACCGGTTGATATAGTCTATCTGGATTTTCAAAAAGCTTTTGACACAGTCCCTCACCAAAGGCTGCTGAGAAAATTGCACAGTCAGGGGATAAGAGGGCAGGTCCTCTTATGGATTGAGAACTGGTTGAAATCCCGGAAACAAAGAGTAGGTGTCAATGGGAAATTTTCGCAATGGAGAGAAGTGAAAAGCGGTGTGCCCCAGGGCTCGGTCCTGGGACCGGTGCTTTTCAATCTGTTCATAAATGACCTGGAGACAGGGATAAACAGTGAGGTGGCCAAGTTTGCAGATGACACAAAACTTTTCCGTGTGGTAAATACCAGAGAAGATTGTGAAGAGCTCCAGAAGGATCTCTCCAAACTTGGGGAGTGGGCTGAGAAATGGCAAATGCGTTTTAATGTAACCAAATGTAAAGTAATGCATATTGGGGCAAAAAACCCAAACTTCGTTTATCAACTCATGGGCTCTGAGTTATCCGTGACGGATCAGGAAAGAGATCTTGGTGTGTTGGTGGACAGCTCCATGAAGGTGTCTCCCCAATGTGTGGCAGCCGTGAAGAAGGCCAATTCCATGCTAGGGATTATCAAAAAGGGGATTGAAAATAAAACAGCCAACATTATAATGCCATTATACAAAACAATAGTAAGGCCGCACCTGGAGTATTGTGTACAATTCTGGTCACCGCATCTCAAGAAAGACATAGTGGAACTGGAAAAGGTGCAGAAGAGAGCGACTAAAATGATTACCGGGCTGGAGCACCTCCCTTATGAGGAAAGGCTAAAACATTTGGGCCTCTTTAGTCTGGAAAAAAGGCGCTTGAGGGGGGATATGATTGAGACGTACAAAATAATGCAGGGTATGAGTAAAGTGGATAGAGGGAAGCTCTTCTCTCTCTCCCAAAATACCAGAACTAGGGGACATACACTCAAATTGAGGGCTGGGAGAGTAAGAACAGACAAAAGAAAATATTTTTTCACCCAGCGCGTTGTAAGTCTATGGAACTCCCTGCCACAGGATGTGGTGATGGCATCTGGCCTGGATGCCTTCAAAAGGGGATTGGACAGATTCCTGGAGGAAAAGTCCATCACAGGTTACAAACCATGATGGAGATGTGGAGTCTCCAGGCTTTAAACCGGGTTACTTCAAGGGCCAGATGCAGGGGAGTGGTATCAGGAGACAGATATCTAGTCTCATGCACTCCCAAACGCACCTGGTGGGGCCGCTGTGAGATACAGGAAGCTGGACTAGATGGGCCTTTGGCCTGATCCAGCATGGCTCTTCTTATGTTCTTATGTTCTTATGAACTAAATCCTACACGTCTTCTCCGAAGCTCTTCCTCTGCTACTTCGGTCAAAAAAGGGGACAGCCTATGTCAGCCCAATCTATTTCTAAGTCCATTGTCCGCTTGATCACTCTGGCCTACCAACTCGCAGACGCTCCCTTGCCTGCCAACATCCGGGCACATTCAACGAGAGCTGTTTCCACCTCTACGGCCTTTTTAAGAGGAGTTTCCATACCAGACATTTGTAAGGCTGCTACGTGGTCATCTGCCTTAACCTTCGCCTCACATTACAGGCTAGACACCAGGGCTCGAGCCGAAACAGCATTTGGCCGGTCGGTGCTCTCTGCTGTCTTGCCGTGACTACCCTCCTCCGGTAAGTGCAGCTTGTTAATCACCCATTGTGTGCAATCACAGAAGACCACGAAGAAGAAAAAGAGGTTACTTACCTGTAACTCTGGTTCTTCGAGTGGTCATTCTGTGATTCCACACAAACCCGCCCTCCTTCCCCTCTCCGTCACGTCATACTATCTCTTCTTAAGATTTCAACTGCCGGCAGCGGCGTAAAATAAGACGGAACTGAGGCTGGAGGAGGGCGGAGCCTGCCTTTATAGGGAGGGAGTTCCTTTTCAATTACCTAGCTTAAAGGAGAATCCGAGGTCTGCTCTGCGAGCACACGTTTAACCCATTGTGTGGAATCACAGAATGACCACTCGAAGAACCAGAGTTACAGGTAAGTAACCTCTTTTTCTCAACCTTGGGGAGCCTAGGTTTTTTTTTTTTACTGTCCCTCCCAGAGATCCTGGCCAGCACAGGGTTTGTAAAGGGTAGAAAAATGCGAAGGCTTCTAGTAACTGGAGTCCAAAAACATCTGAGTTACCCAATGTTTGGAACCACTGCTCTAAGGTTCTACTCTGGCTGCCCCTTTTCCTCAAGAACGAGAGGGTTGGGGAGAATCTTCTAGTTCCTCTTTATGAAATGTTGGGGTCAAAAATAAAGACTAGGTGATGCTGACCGTTGGTTATGATTTCCTTTGAAGGATTTCATTTACACCCATGCTTATTTTCTCTCACATATTTCACATATCTTATGTTCAGTTGATTATGAGTCTAAACACAAATGTTTTAACCTTCGGAAGCAAATTTCTACAAGTAACAAAGACAATATAGACAATATTGGTTAAATGTTGAATTGTGTGATATCAAATAATGTCTATATCAATTTAGTAATCTATACCAGTTCAGTCCCAAAACTTATTCAATTTGCATTATGCTGTCCTAAACCAACAATAGGATTTTAGCTCATTTTTTGTTAATCTTGTTGCCAATTTGGAAACTTGGTTCAGGCAAAATCTTTTACATGATTTATACCAACAAATACATCTATCAGAACATTGATAGAGGGAGGGTAAAAATGCCTACTTGTGTGCGCATTTGTATAGATAGATATGCATGCACTCATATAAAAACTAAATAACTTTTTACAAATCAAATTAACTTAAATCATGATTTAAATGTAAATCAAATCCACCTTGCATAGAATACACTTCTGTGACCCTTTAAAATATCTTAATGTATCTCTAATTACCTTGTGTATTCTATAGGAATAATGCACATATACTGCTGACTGTTCAGTTTATCTCCATAGTATTGCTGTCAGTACCATTAAACCACCCTGAAGGCTTTTCATACATTCTAATATAAATAAATAAAAGAAAGAACAGAGCTTTTCATGGTTCTTCTTGGATGTGTGGACACCAAACCATGGATTAATAATACTTATGTTGCTCTGGGGAGCCCTGTACTTGCAGGCCATTTTTGAAATATCTGTCTGCAAGGGACCCAGCCTTACATTGCATCCCTTTGTTGCTGCCAGAGTGCCACATTTCAACATGGGCAAGGCAGGGCTCAGCAATGGCAGCACCCACGTGAATACACCAGAGCCAGAGGAACCAGTCAGTGGTGGCTGTGAGCCCCTTCCTCACTGGCCACCTATCGCCCTACAAGGCAGGGGATTCTCTTGGCTCTATAGTCTATTAGCTCTGTACTTGCAGGCCATTTCAGAGATAGCTTTTTGCAGGTAAAAACAACGGTCCTTAAACTTCTAATTGGTTCTTTGCATACATTTATGTGAAACTTGAATTAGTCTTCATCAGTCTTTTGATGCATTGTTATCTTTTCCCCTTACTGTGATTTACAATTATTTACAGGTTTGGTTTATTAACTTACTCTCATGAAACAGGCAATTTTAATATAACAATCTGTGTCAGAAATGGTAATTAAAATTATCCTTATCTGCTGTTGCAGTACATGTGTGCTGTTATAATTTTATAACAGTTATGAAGATTTTATGAATTCAAATTTCCTATTTTACCGACCTATAAAAATAGATTGAAATGGAAAATCATCTCAACAATAATTTCAACTTGCACCTTACAGAATAATATAATAGGCATTGTTTTAAAAATGGGAAGCAGAGGGAATTCAGTCTTTTGATCAACAGGTTTTGTAGCTAGAATTATACTGGTGAAATTCTTTTTAAAAAAAAAAAACAAAGAACCCATTGCATAGATTTGTATTTGAAAATAAAATATAAATCTGTTATTATCATGCACATCTATTCTGTCTCTGTTGATTATCCACACCCTTATAGCTTGGTGGATTTAGTTGGAAAGTTTCATAACCCCAAAGCATTTGAGGAATGCACATGGTACTTGGCTTAGAACACTAGCCCATGAATGTTGAAATGGGTACAAGCACTTTAATTTTGCTGCCCTGTCCTGTACTACAATATGCTCTTTCTTCGGTTAATAAATTGGCATCTTGAATTATGGTAAACAACCTGACACATGGCGCTATTGAATACTTGTTACACTGTTATACCAAAACTGCAGTGAGCTATAAGAAGCTGGCATCCTCTTTTCACAATCTGTGCACAATCTGTGTGTGAAACTGTATGTTACAGCATTCATTTTTGCTGTCCTTAATCTGTACTGTATATCTTAAATCGCAGTCTCTATGTACTCCTTTTCTGAAGTCCTAAAAAAAAGGGTATTCTTACAGTGCTTTAAAGTTTTGTTTTTAGTAGGTTGTAGCGCACTTTGTTTTACACAAAGAGCACTGCCTCACCAGGTAGATTGTTCTGCAAAGACTTGTGGGTCAGGAGGATGTTGTCTGAAATTTAGAGTGGCCATTATCTTTACAGTGTTTTTTGTCACGTGCCTTCACTGTGGTTAGTGCACAACTATGACATTTTAAGTTAAGAAGGGTGGGAGGAGGGACTTTTGGCAGTTTGGAGCCATGGCAATGGGGGGATGTGTTGAAACCAGTTCTTCTTGAGGCTGCAATTCTAAGCACACTTTCTGAAAAGTCAAACTTGTTGTGTGCCATGTGATTTACTTCCAGCTAAACATGTATAGGACTCAGCGCTTGGAAAAAGCTCTTTTCTGGATTACAGTTCCTAGAAATTCATGCCCAGTAACCTGTGTTGAGGTTTTGGGAAGTCCTAAATGTCTCTTTTCCAAGTTCTGATGCAACTGAACCATGACATAACCCTAATCAAGTAAATTGTTATGTCAACCGGTATCTCCAGTAGGGCTTGAATTTACCTAGAACAGTTTAGCAGTACTGGGGCCCAGTAACTTTCGAATTTGCCAGTGTGTCCATCAGATTCTACTAAGCCAGGCCTACCCAAAGTCCGGCCCGGGGGCCAGATCCGACCCACCAGGCCATTCTGAGTGGCCCGCGGCTGGCTGGCCCACCCCTCCCTCCCCCTCTTTCACCCCATGTCTTTTTAAAAGAAAGTGGGTGGGGCTTGCAGTGGGGTGGCAGGGTCAGGGAGTAACCGGCCCCTGACACAATCTCAGCCACCAAATCTGGCCCTCCTTACAAAAAGTTTGGGCACCCCTGTACTAAGCAATGTCAGATCAGGAGGGGGGGGGAGGGCAAAGGGAGACCTATTCCAGGGAGCCAGTTAGGGTGGATGTAGAATTACATGGTGTGTGTGCACTCCATGCAAGTCGCTGGAAGAAAGTGTGTGTGTGTGTGTGTGTGTGTGTGTGTGATTTGCTGCTGGATGTATGTGTGGAGCCAGCCTTATAGGATGAGTGCTGCTGAGGTAGGAAGAGAAAGAAGGGAAAGGCTAAGAAAGGAGGCAGCAGAGAGACCATTCTGATTTCATCAGCAGTCTTTGATGTTTTCTTTAAAAACCAGCTTTCTTGAAGGCACTTGCATAAGGTGAAGTTTTTAGCCCAGAGCCAATCCTCTGCAATGTATCGTCCCATTCCATAGAAACTGGATGCAGGTGGCTGTAGTTTCTTCTGATTCCTTGAAGTGATTGATTTGAAGTTTGGAACAGACAGCTTTGCTTTCCTCTGAGTAATTAATCTCTCTCTCTCTCTCTCTCTCTCTCTCTCTCTTTGTGAGTCAGTAGGTATGGGGCAGTGAGGAAGTAGCTTATTTGGGAGAATCAAGACCTGGCTGAATGTGTACAATTAGAAGAAAATGTTTAAGGAAGTCAAATTGTATGGATAAAACTAGAAGAAAGGAATTGAAAAGAATGTGGTTCGGTGTTTAGAACTAGTAGTGTGACAAAGAACCAGGTTAAATGAATAAGAGCTGAAGGAAGGGTTCCGGAGAGGCAGGTCAGCTGCTCTCAGGGGAAGTGAGGTGCAAAGTTGAGTGGCTCCAAAACAGTAAGGAAGGGGTGTAGAGAGACTTGCTGGATGGGCAAGAGTATGGAGCGGAGCTCAAAATGGCCAGGTTGGTTGAATAAGATCAGTGGAAAAGGTATGTAGAGGGCCAAGATGATTTGGTGAAAGTGGTGTGGGAGGGTAAAGAAAGCATGTTTGCCTGGAGAGAACTAGCGCTATCAGTGAAGGAAAGAGGGTTGGGGGCTTTGCAATAGTTTTGGATTGTGTATATGTATGATGACAACAGGATTATGACTATCAGGACCAGCATGGGAAAGGAGTAACTTTCCCTGCTTAGGTATAAAATGGTGAGCGACTCCTAATATCTGAATGCTTGTAAAATCATAAAATCATGAGTTCTTATTGAAATCTGTCACTTTGTGTGTGTGTGTGTGTGTGTGTGTGTGTGTGTGTGTGTGTGTGAGAGAGAGAGAGAGAGAGAGAGAGAGAGAGAGAGAGAGAGGGAGAGTTTTGTGTGGGGTAGCTATCCTGAAGTGATTAATGTGGAAGGCCAGCATTCTCCTGCATAGTTTGTGCAAGGAGCAGCTAAAGAGTATGAGGAAGATTCAGATGCAAAGGTCAAAATGACACCATGGCTGAATGATCACTATTGGCAATATTGTTGTGGTTAAAATGATAATTATTTTGGCAGTGAGTAAGGAGAGAGGACATACTATGCTGTCAGAGGGTAATCTCACCTCCCTCCACCACATTACCATTTAAAGGATGAAATAAATATTTGCATATAATTAGGGAGGGGGAGTAGCACTGGAGACATTTTGCCCCCATGGCAAAATTTGTAGATCAAGTCCATCCACATTTTATCCTGGCTTCATCATCCAGTGAAACCAGACAGGCAGCTATTACCTTCTTTAGTAATTAATGTATTTTGCTAGCCTGGACAGGCAGGTATTTTACCTTACAAGGAAGGAAATAGGCTATCCCAGTTTGCTGGGAGGATGGGGCAATTTATTGACTCCAGGCAGCAAACACACATGGAGGAAGGGCATAGTGCGGAGGGATCATTTTCCCGACATGTGTTAAGAGAAAACCTAATTTCATTATCATGTGTAAGGACCATGCATAACACAATTTAAAAGAATCAATGCAATTTTTAGGTCTTTTAAAGCAATATCAGAGGCACCATATTTGTAGGGAAGCATATTCGGACTTTCCTCTACAATCTCTCCATGTTTGGTGGGGAGTAGAGGTTTGATCCCTGAATTATTCACCTCCCAGGAAGTTATCCCTTGGGCACCTGGAGACTCCCAACTTGCAGAGAAGCTTCTTCTGACTCTCATTTATAATCCATCCAAATTTTGTGAAGATTGGATTTCCCCAACCCAGTTTCTAAAAGACATTTGCCTAGGGGCCCCCAGTTTGTGGGTGCATAACTCAAGTGTCTGAAACCCAATCTTCACCAAACGTAGAGGGCTTGTATGGGAGAGTTTGGAGAAGCCTCTGTGCAGGTTTAGTGTCTCTAGGTGTCTGGGGGAACTTTATACTGCCCCTCTTTGGAGGTACATAGCTCAGACATCCGAACCTCAGCCCTCACCAAACATTCAGAGCTTGTAGAGGAGAACCAGACAAAATATTATTGGAAATGTGGGACTTCTAGGTACTAGGGGGTTCTTTTTGGAGCTTTTAAAGTGGTTACAAATCATTTTGTTGATTGGTCATTTTGTCAATGGAAATTCATTAATTTGTTGATTTGTCAGCCCTAACAAATTACAAATCATTTTTAAAAATTGTTTCCATCTTTAATCTTTATTAAAGGTAGGTCAGTTTTTGTTTGTTTGTTTGTTTGTTTATATTTTGAACTGTAATTCATTGTATTTCAGGAGCCAGTGTTGTTTACTGGAACAATGAGGAAAAACTTGGATCCCTTCAACGAATATACTGATGAGGAGCTTTGGAATTCTTTGGAAGAGGTACTTTCCCAAAAAGCTTTTTAAAAGCCAATTACATGCTTAAAGAAGCATTGTGTTTCTGCTATTTGTATGTGCTGGCTCAAATCCAGCAGCAAGCTGCAAATATTATTATTATTATTATTTATTAGATTTATACCCTGGCCATTCTGGGCAGCTTACAAAATTATGCAAAATACAATCAGATATAAATAAGACCAAATAAAATAAAACATCAATAACAGCAACAACAACTCTGAAAACAAAACAAAACCAATAAACAAATCAAATAAATCTTTGCATATTATTAAAATGCAATTTGAGATGGCGAGACCGTGACTAAAGTGATATAGCTATGAGCTCGGGAGGGCATGTTGAAAGAGCCAGGACATCAAGGTCTCTTTTAAATGAAGCCAGGGATTGAGCTAGACAAATATCAGGCAGAAGCTCATTACACAAAGTGGGAGCGATCACTGAAAACGCACCAGATCTTGTTTTTTCCTTACGTGCCTGTTTAGGGTTGGGGTTAGGTCTTAGGTGCCCAGTCTGGGAAGAATGTGTGTCATGGGCAGTTCTTGCTGGAAGCAGGGGTTCTGAGATGTAACAAGGTCCTAAACCTTTAAGGGCTTTATAGGTGAGAGTCGTCACCTTGAACCTGGCGCAGAAACATACAGGAAGGCAATGCAGTGCAGCAGAGTAGGGGAGATAGGATTGTTACGTCTCAACCCATTTAAAAGTCTGGCCACTGCATTTTATACCTGCTGAAGTCTCCGCACCAGCCTCAAGAGTAGCCCCATGTAGAGGACATTACAGTAGTCAAGCCTTCAGTTTACCAGCGCATGAGCCAAGGCGGGGACAATCCTCCAGATAGGAATGGAGCCAGGCCAAGGCCGAGCCAACAATCCCCAGTCCAGAGAGACTCCCCAGGAGGATACTGTGGTCAACAGTATCAAAAGCTGCTGAGATTTTGAGGAAGACCAACAGGGACATATTGCCCCTATCTATCTCCCTCAACAAGTCATCCTGCATAGCGACCAAAGCCGTTTCTGTGCCACGACACAGCCTGAAACCGGACTGGAATGGATTGAGGGCACTGGCTTCCTCCAGAAGTGACTGAAGTTGATCAGCCACCACCCTCTCCACTACCTTACGAAGGAATGGGATGTTAGCAACAGGTCTATAGTTTTTAATATCGTCTGTCACTAAGCTTGGCTTTTTAAACAAAGGTCTAATTAACATCTCTTTGCTTTTGGCATGCCTCATTCTGATTGCTTACTTTGTGTCATTTTAATGGATGCAAAAATTACTGATATATAGTGGTGCCTCTTAAGACTAATTTAATTTGTTCCATGGATCAATTTGCCTTACGAAAAAATCTGTCTTACGAGGCACTGTTTCCCATAGGAATGCATTGAAAACCAATTAATCTGTTCCTATGGGAAGGCTTTCTCAATCCTCCTCAATCAAGGGCAGCCAAAGGCTGCTTTCCACAGCCCCGCCAGACAGCTGACTTTGAGACAGCCTTCCCATAGGAACAGATTAATTGGTTTTCAATGCATTCCTCAGGGCTCTCCACTGATCTCCTTCTCAGCCAGGCAAGCTTCCGACGACCACCAACACTTGCCTGGCTGAGAAGGAGATTGGTGGAGGGCTGGATCCTTTTGGATTTCCCGCTGCACCAGCAAGAGTGCTTGTTGTGGTGGGATATTCAAAAGGATTCAGCCCTCCTCTGACTCCTCTTCACCCGAGTCTCGGTGCCGATGCATGTTTGCGTGGGACAGGTGTGCTTCTCTTCCAAGCCGCCCGAACATGCACACGTCCCTGGGCTCAGTGCACATTGGCTCATCTAGGGCGGGTTGGGGGGGAGGCATGCTTCCCCCCCCAACCCACCTGAGCTGCCTAAACATGCACCCATCCCCGGGATAAGAGGGATCTGAGCAGAGCATGGGCCCATGGATCTTCTCCCAGCCTACGAGGGTTGCAAGGCAAGTGGCAGCAGCAGATCCTCACCTCTGCTTCCCTTTCAAGCCATACAGGCTGGACAAAGATCCATGAGACCCTGTTTTACCCATCAATTGGGTGGGCAAAGCAGGGACCCTGTGATCTTTACCTAGCCTGGGCTGTTCCCTTGCAAACAGCCCAGGCCGGGCAAGGATCAATGGTACCTCATAAGACAAATGTAAACAGGAAAGAAAAATTTCGTCTTATGGGTTTTTCCTATCCCTGGAAATTACATTCATCTTATGAGTTTTTCGTCTTAAGAAGCATTCGTCTTACGAGGTATTACTACATTTTTGAATTAAATATTTATTTATTTATTTATTTATTTATTACATTTATTACACTTATATACTGCCCATCTTCCGAAACGGAACTCTGGGCGGTTTACAATTAAAAACAAAAAACAGGGGGCAAACAAGAGAAACAGAGGCAAAGTACAATAAAAATAGGGGGGGTACAATACCCTCCACAAAAGATGACGTGGGCGGCCAAAATATAATAAAATAAAATAAAATAAAATAAAATAAAATAAAATAAAATAAAATAAAATAAAAAATTAAGTAAACAGGTCGCCATATGCCTCCTTGAAGAGATGTGTTTTCAAGGCTTTTTTAAAGGCAGGCAGGGACACTGCTAGGCGCAGCTCACTAGGGAGCTGATTCCACAGCGTAGGGCCTACCACAGAGAAGGTGCGGTTACGCGTGAGCACTTTCCGCGCCTCTCTGGGTGTGGCCACCCTGAGTGAGCAAGCCTGCGCCATCCTCGTGGGCCTGGTCCCGGTTGAACTCTGAGAGATACACTCCGACAGGTTAATATTATGTTCTTTTAAGATTAATATTATGTTCTTTTAAGAGCAGTCTACTTACAATCCTCCATACTCATATGTTTGCAGGTTCAGCTGAAAGAAGCTATAGAAGAGCTCCCTAATAAACTGGAAACACAACTGGCAGAATCTGGATCTAATTTTAGTGTTGGCCAGAGACAATTGGTATGTCTAGCCAGGGCAATTCTGAAGAACAATAGGATATTGATAATCGATGAAGCAACTGCAAATGTGGATCCAAGGTAAATAAAAGGTTGAGATATACCCACAGTAGTATTAGGTGAATTCCACCAACCAACTCACAGCCACATTGGTCATTTATGAAAGTTTGTTTGTAATTGGGTAAACAGCTCTGATATGACATAATGCTAAATTGTGACTTAGCTTTGAGTGCATTCATTCTGCTTTCCTCACTCCTTTGGCTCTACTACGGGAAGAGATTCAAAACCTGTCACCTCTGTGGTTTATTTGTGGACCTGAAACTGTGTTAGTTGTTAGTTTTGATTTAGGAAAAGGAGATAGGATCAGAAAATGTGCTTTGCAGTTGACTTGTTTTTCTAAATTTCATTTGGAACCTGACCTGGGTAGAAGTTATAGAACAAATATTAACGTTCTCTTGTATGTCTTTAAATAGTGTTCTTGAGAGTGAGTTTCATTTGTTCTTTGTTCTTTTTCATTTTAAAAAGCAATTACAGAAGCTCCTTTACTTTAAAAATGATCATTTGCTAACATTTTCCTTTGGGCAAGAGGTATTAGAAGCTGTGGCTTTTATCAGTCTAATGGCAATATAATGTTTTCTCCAACTTAAATCACTTGGAACTTGTTTTAAAAAAATAAACATATGCAGTTAAATAATCTTGCCTAACCTATGTATGTAATACATTTTGCAGTAAAGCAGTTGTTTACTAATGAAGGGCATGGTAATTATAAATCATAAAGACACTGCAATGGTAACTGGAATTTCTCATTTGTTTGCCACATCCCTGGCATTTTAATGTTTTTTTCCTTAGCATTTGCTATCCCGGCATAACAACATAATTCTATAAATGTTGTAGAAGTTTGTGTAAATCCCATATGTGTGAATTAAGCACAAAGAAGCATTAGTGCAACATGCTTAACATAGAGACAAAAATTGCCTTTTTGAAATTTTTAAGAACTTATGAAGAGACCTGCTGGAACCAAGGTGGTGGGTTTGTTTCTTCCAGTATTCCCTCCCCAGACTGTCCGAACTGATGCCTGTGGGAAGTCAACCAGCGCTACATCAACACTGCTGCATCCTTCCACCCATGTTCTCTAGCTAGCAAGCGGTAGAGAGGTGAAGATTGCCTCTGGTACTAGAGTAATATTTATTTGATTTTATACTGCTCTATTACTGCACACTCTACTCTGGACAGTTTACAGGTTAAAACTGAAGTATCCCATAGACCCCGCATAACAATACATTACAGTACATAATATATAGGTGTCATGACTAGAAACAAAAAATAATATTATTCTCCCCCAATTTAGTGATTATCTTTTAAAGCTGTCCAACTTGGTGGCTACTACTAATTAATTAATCTGTTCGTTTTAACCTGTCAGAACTGGCAACACTTAAGAGACAGTATTTAAAGTAATGAGTGTACTATACTAAAAGAGTAAATGAATACAATACCAATACAACACCAAATAATAATAATAATAATAATAATAATAATAATAATAATAATAATAA
>JAHTLZ010000348.1:10098988-10150312 GCA_023846285.1 Phrynocephalus versicolor
TCAAATCTGGTATAAATTTCTGGATCACGTATTTCTAAAGCAAAAAGGTTATTTTCCATCTAAAGAATCAATTCAGTTTTGGAAGGAGACAGGTTGTTTAAGATAAAACATGTGATTGTAATGAATGAAACGTTATATAATGTTATAGAATATATTGCTATATAATCCTGAGGGTGGTGGATAATTAATGCACAACGTGTTGTGGGGGATTTATGTGTTGTTTAAATTTTTAATAATTTTTTTTTAAAAAAATGAGTACCCAGCTTGCTGTGGGAGGGCAATGTGTAGCCTGCATTACTGTAATTAAACTGTAAACCGCCCAGAGACTACTTGAAGTGGTATGGGGCGCTATATAAGCAGAAAACTTTGCTTTTGCTTTTGCTAATTATTTTATCTCCAAATGGTAAACCATGTCTGAGTACTCTCTACCTGTAAAAATTCTGAAAAAGAGTCACCAAAGGGTCAGAATCCACTAGATGTCTCATGGTTATTTTTAAGCTGGCTGGAGAGGCTGGGGATTTGATTCACCACCACTGTGCCTCCAGTGAGTAACGTATGTGGCCTTCAGCAAGTTGCACAGTCCCAGGATGCCCCCAGGAGATGGGAATGGAGTATCCTCTACCTGAAAAACCTTGTAGAGGAGTCACCTTAAGTCAGGATTGACTTGACGGCGCATGACTATAATAATCCTCAAACCCTCTCTGGAATGCAGCTTCCTGCAGCGGTGGGCGAGGGTTGTATAAATATGTATTGAACAGCAAGTATCATGTTGTGGGACATAGCAATTAATAATTGTTTAGGAAACAATTTTCTTGGAATAATGCATGACCGGGTGCAGTGCTGGATGATTGAGGGAGGGCTAGAGTTGTCCCTATCTTCCAAAAAAAAAAAGAGGGAAAATGAGGAACCTGGGAAACTACAGACGGGTCAGCCTGGCATTAATCCCAGGGAAAATTCTGGAGGAGATTTTAACAAATCTTGACAAACTGATCTTATATTTTTTTTTACCGGGTACCCTCCCTGGTAGACAGTAGGACTGCTGCAAACATAATGCATCTTAATGTCAGCAAAGCTTTTGGCCAATGCTCATGACATTCTGATTAGCAAGTTAAGTAAGTGTGGGCTGGATAGACTATAGATACATTAATAGATACACTGTTGGTTACAGAGTCATATTCAGAGAAGGCTCATCGGTGGATCCTTCTCAAACTGGACTGGAACGACTGGCCATGTTTAACTTTGAGAAAAGAAGACTGAGACTGAAGGGAAATGTAATAGTTCTTTTCAAATACTTGAAAGAGATAGGGGAGGAACAGGAATTGCTCTTGATCATCCCGGAGTGTAATAATAGACTCAAGTTACAGGAAGCCAGATTTTGTTTGAATATCAGAAAACTTTAACATTTACTTTAGACAACGGAACCAATGACATTCAGAAGTGGTGAGCATTTGAACGCTGAAAGCGTTAAAGAGAAATTTGACAACCATTTATCGGATATATTTTGATTTTGAATCCTGTATTAAGCAGGGGAGTGGAATTGATGGCCCCTCCCAACTCAAATTTTCTATGATTCTGTGATTAAACAAATAAGCACAGGTTTATTTATCCTTATCACTTAGCATACATTCTTTCCTGTAAAGTAATTAGACAAATTTTGATTTTAAAGAATTTACTTTCTTCACAATGATACCTTGGGAGAGCTTGAAGCCAATAGATGAATGGTGGTCAGGAAGAGGCTTCGATTCCACTATTTTCTCTCTAAATCATTTGGCTGTAATAAGTCCAGTAATTTCATGCCATAGCTCCAAAATCATGCTTGTGTTTCTATTTAAATATATATTAAACAAGTCTCCAGTGGATCAGTTTTAATGACTAAATGATATATTCCATTCTATTTCTCTGATACAGAAAATATTTGCTTTGTAGAATTCATCCATATTTGTACTGTGACATAATGTTTTTGTGATTTCCTTATCTTCCATTTGTAAGCCACTTTATATAACAGTGTAAGAAAAAATTGATGAAAGTAATAAAAATAACTGGAACTGAGCACTGTGTCTAAAGGGCTACCACTGCCTTTAAAAATTAGTTAAGTTGGTGAATACAGAAAACAAAACTTTCTCTATTACTTCAGTTTTCTTTTTCCTTTTTTTTAACATAATATTTACATCTCGGTATGCTGTTTCTTTCAGAACAGATGAGTTGATTCAAAAGACAATCCGTGAAAAGTTTGCCCAGTGCACAGTGCTGACTATTGCGCATAGACTGAACACAATTATCGATAGTGATCGCATTATGGTGAGCATCATGTTTAAAAACGCCTATAAAGCTTAGGAATCTGACTTTTTGCATTATATTCTTTTTCTAAGCTCTTGATTCTAGAGCAGTGGTTCCCATACTTGGGTAAGTCAGATGTTATTGGTCTGCAACCGTCAGAAATCCTAGCCAGCACAGCTGGTGTTGGGGACTTGTGGGAATTGGTATCTAAGAAAATCTTGGAATCACTGCTCTAGGACTATGAATTATTGGTAATTCCAAGTGGTTCACTGTTCTAGAGCATAGTAAGTGGGCTGCGACAGCTATGGTGATGGGGACTGTCATCTCAATTACCTGGCGGTTCCAATTTGGGAGTAGAAGTCCTTTCAGTCTTTCCATATTGTTATTTTGCTATGCCTTGGCCCTTTCCTTGGCCTGCTCTGACCTGGTTCTGTCGTGCTTGCTACATAAACGTATAAACATATCACATAAATCACGAGAAAGGTGTCATACGCTACACATTTCAGTCATATCTTTCAAACATTTACTACAACTGCAAAAGAAAGTTTGCTTCCTTCAGCAAGAGTCTTGCTAGACAACACGTGTGGTGTGGTTTAAAATCTGTTCCACATCCTTGGATTTTGAGTTGTTAATTGTTAAAAACAAGTAAAAGCAAGAGTGCTGTTCCAGTACAAGGAGGGAAGTTCTCCACCCTCTCTCAAATTCTTTAGATACGACTTTGACTTAATGGCAGCTAATTGTTGGTTGTCAGTTTAACACGGTGGCTACAAAGTAAAAGGAAGACAAATAAGACATCTCCTTTTTTCCTTTACTGTTTATTCCCTGATTACTGAACATGTTTCCTTTTTGTATTTCAGGGATTAGTACATGCACTTTCTAATTCCTTATGATGCCCTTTCTGCCAGACTTTACAGCCCATAGGTTAAAAGCATTCCTCAACCATTAACGATGTGGTGCCTTTCTAGGTGGAACATTTTGAGGATTGTAGGCTAGTTTCTATAGAAGTTCTTCATGCTCTTATTTTCTCATCGCACCTATATTGAAATATGTTCCACAACCTCTATTAGCATTTTTATTATCCCATGGTTTCTTTGAGAGTCTTATTTCTTTCTACCAATTGCCTCAGTGTTCTTATTAGATAATTAGCAGGGAAGAATAACCAGCAGGCATTAGAGGAGGAACCACATAATTATTTACAAGAGTTGGAAACCACTATGTGTTGATTTCTCCTTTCATTATTCCATAATGAACTTTTCTTATAAATGGGTTTCCATGAACCTATATGATAAGTAGGGAAAGGTTATTGTTTGATTGTTCTTTAAGATATTGTTGAATGCAAGTAATAAAGCTGCAGTCATAGCAAACCTTCCCACTGGAAAATTGCAGGGGTGAGGGGCGGGGAAGCGCTATAAAATATTTTTTCCTGTAACATAAATGCTACAATACTCTTTCCCTATGTAATATAATGATAAGAATATATTTATTGATGTTTCTGCTTTGGGGCTTCAACTGGATTTCATAGATCATGTTTCCATTTGGACTATAAGTACAGATATGGTAAATATGTTGATTGTTTGTGGGCAAATATTTTCAACACAGAATGAAAAGGGGAACTTTCCCCAGTAGCTGCATCTTTACTGCCTCTCTTGGCAGGTGCTCTGGTTCCTTTTTCTTCTTCCTCCTCCCTTATTGCTTTTAATCAGAGTTTAGATATATTCCCTTTTTCCATCCCTGGCAAAAATGGAACCCTGAGCATGGGAACCGTGCTTTCACTTAGACCTTCAGCAAGTTCAAGTCTTTTCTTCCCCAGGCACCATCCTGATTAACACAATTCCCCTTATGTTTCAGTTAGCAATAAATGAAAGCCATCCAATCCCAGATAATTAATTAAAATCAACAACCTGTTTCTGAAGAGAATCTTTTTCCACTTTTAAGAACTGTGTCAAGGGCAAGAATCCTATATAATATTTCTTTCCCATCATTACCTTTTTTTTGTTTCATCTTGTCATGTAGTGCTTATAAACAGTCTCCCATAGTTGTTCAGAATGTGGGTGGAAGAATGAGTATTGGAATGTTTTCTTCCACAAGGGGGTGAGGAAGCTTCTCTAAAAAAGGAAACTTACATGACAGTGGGAGGAGAGCAAGGTAAGAGTGTGGATATATTAGGCGGGAAGTCTTGTATTTGAATCAGGTTTAGCATATTTAAAATTGATTTTTTTTAAAAAAGGTGAAAACATGACACACGTGGAAGCATGGATTGTTTTGATATAGAACTGTTGTTTTGATTATAAGAGAGGTATTTTTCTCTTCCATCGGAGGGTCACTTATTTGAACTTGGATGTCAAATTGATTTAATTTGAAATGCTTCAATATACTATATGATATGTCAGCCATGTCCAAAGTCCGGCCCGGGGGGCAAATCTGGCCCGCAAAGCCATTTTGATTGGCCCACAGATGGATGGCCCACCCTCCCCTCCCCCTCCTGTTGCTCCTGCTTGACATACCACCAGCCCCAAACCAGCCCCATGAGCCTGTGCAAATGGGGGGGGGAGCAGAGCGCGGGGGCTGGGCTCCACACCCCCCCGGTGTCACTGCCGCCGCACCAAAGCCCTATGAGCCTAGGCAAGTGCAGGGAGAGCGGAGTACAGGGGCCGGGGTCCACCCCCTGGTGGCAATGCCGCCACACTGGAGCCACCTGGGCAATCGCAAAGAAGGCAGAACCAAAGACCGGGAGCCTGGTTCCGTCCCTAGTCGGCACCACTGCCGCGCCAGTGCCCTGTGGGCCTGGCAAGCATGCAGGGGATGGAGATTGGGGCCAGATTCCCCCTCTTAGTGGTGTGGTGGCACAATAGCGCACCAGACTCACTTGTGCCTGGGCGAACCCAGGGAGGCTTCCCACCTGGGTGACACAGCCCCTGCTATGAAGTGTGAGCGGCCATTGGCTAGGCTGCCCGCCCTGTCAGTGGCACTGGGCTTTGTCACCATGTTCCGCCCCACCGGGCCGATTGGTGTCGCCGAGAGAGGGCTAAAACTGGTGCCGCTGCACCAGCCCTGCAAAGACCGAGTCTGTGGCCGTTTGATGCTCCCACAATAAGGTAAATCCCCCGGGGGAATGCGGGCAGGGTGGGTTTGCCAGGGTCAGGGTGAGGGGGCAACAAACAGATGTTTGTTCTGTATGTGAAAAACAGCTTGGGAATTCATTTGCCCAGCTGGTTAGTGATTTAAAGATCTGCCGGCAAAGCCACTATCAGGGAACAGTTCAAACACAACATCTCTCAGGACAGCCTGAGCCATTTTGGTGCCCCTCAACATAGTGATAAGAGTTCTGTGCCTCTCTTGCCCCTCCCCCAGTTGTGACTGTCTCCACCGCTGTTGCCTCTGCTTAGGGGAGCCGCACGTTTGGGAACCACAACACTACAGTACATGAAAAGGACATCCGCCTTTAACTGGAAGTTGAGTCATGGCAACTGGACTTCTTGAGAGATTGTAACGTTTTGCTGCTCATCCAAACAGCTTCGTCAGTCTAAGGAAAGCTAGTTGCAGAGACTCATCCACCCAAAGGACCCGACACCAAAACACAAAAGGAGCAATATAGTATATGTGTTTCAATGCAGTGAGGAGTGTGCAGACCTCTATATTGGAGAAACTAAACAGCCATTAAACAGGAGGATGGCCCAACATAGGAGCAACAGCTTAGGACCAGAATCAGCAGTACACCTCCATTTGAAGGACAAAGGGCGCTCATTCAAAGATGAGGATGTACACATATCGGACAGAGAAGATAGGTGGTTTGAGAGAGGGGTCAGGGAAGCTATTCATGTGAGCATTGAAAACCCCTCTCTCTACAGAGGTGGGGGGGCTCAGGCAAAGTCTATCTGCCATTTATCAGGCTTTGCTTTCAACATTACCCAGACAAATAAAAAATACTTCACGCTTCCATCACCAAGGCCATAGCTAAGAACCCATACTTGATGGGTTTCACCACCTTAGGCCATTGTTCACCTAAAGGCCTATGGAGACTATTGTCCACCTAATGAGCCTATCTAGGCTATTGTTCATCTTATGAGCCTACTTCAGACCAGGGTGCCAAGAGGTCAAAGTGAACTATCAAATGCTTTCCTCAGACTGATGAAGCTGTTTGGATGAGCAGCAAAACATTTCAGTCCCTCAAGAAAAGAAGTCCATTTGCCATGACTCAACTTCCAAATAAACTCACCTGAATGACTGAGAATCTTCACAAACACATCCACCTTTAAATTTCTCACTTATCAGCCAGTTCGCTTACTGATCAAGTCGGAAGAACGAAACTTGGTCATTAAGTGAGGAGTGCCTCTACACTTCTCCATGTAGCCTTGGTCAACATTATGCCTCTTCCACACTAATATGTATTACAAAGGGATTTAAAATTTAGTATGTATAAAGAAATAAAATACACCTGAAGTTAAAATAGAGGAAAATTATGTCTAAATTGTTGTATTTGAAAAATTCAGGAAAAGAATATTCAGATGGAATAGGTATAGGTAATGAACAGAACAAAGAAAGAAGGATTACTTAACGCAGGTATAGTTAAACACGTAAAACTGTGTTTCACATTTTTGCATCTGGGCTGAAAAGAGTAGAATGGAAGCTAAAGGGTTTGTTTATAAATTGAATTTTAAGAAAGCCATGAATAGACTATATAAAGATGGATGATCAATATGTTTGTGTGTTTAAGTGTATGCACACATTATGAGTATGTGTGGTGTCAGTTAGAGCGACGACTCATCTTCATTTTTCAGTAGGCTTTATTTTACCTAATGAGAGCTGCCTCCTGCAAGAACAAAAGGAGGGGAAGCATGCGCTTTACAGAATTGCAGACAGAATTGGCCTTAGGAGGTGTTTAATTCTGATTTATTCTCTCATCCAAAGTCATACTTCTGGTTTCTCAGTCTCAGTCACGCCTTGAGGAGAGTATCAACGCAGGATTTTTCTTTTAATTATAAATATGCTTATCAAACTTCAAACAACTTGAAATCATTGAGAGGATCTGTATTGTGTAAAGTGATACTGTATTAAGACAATCGGTCCAATGAGTAATAATACTTTGCTCTTATACAGCACCTTTCATCTGGGAATCTCAGAGCTTGTTAGAAACATTAATTAATTAAACTGCATGACATCCCTACCAGGTAGGGAACTAATTGAAGACTATTGACTCCTGAATTAGAAAAGACCTGTTAGGTTAGGTTATCTAAGCATTCATCTGTAAAAATGCTATAGCATTCTTAATGCTTTTCTGTAAGATACTAGCCTTCTGCCATGGTTCACTTTACCTTGTGACTTAGCTAAGAAGAGCATGGATTGTAATTACTTGATTGCGTTGTAGAACACAATGGAACAAAGCTGGGCAGAGTTGCTAAAGAAGGAGTTTTTGTTACAGTATTTTCCATATTTTCCATTAGCTGTGTGCCTTTACATGAGAACAGCCTTGCTGGAACAGGCCACAGCCAATCCAGTCCAGCATTCTGTCTCACACAGTGGCTCACCATTTGCTTCAGGGTATTTCCAAGCAGATGTCTTCACCTGCTTTTGATTCCCTGCACATGGTATTGAGATATAGCCTGCCTATCTCTCCAACTTGGGCATTGTCCTTAGGCATCCATAATGATAGCCATTGATACCCTTGTTCTCCATGAAGTTGTCCAATCCTTTCTTAAAGCTGTCAAGGCTGACAGCTGTCACCACTTCTTCTGGCAGGGAGTTCCACAAACCAGTGATCCTCTGGGTGAAAAAGTACTTTCTCTTATTTGTTTGAGATCTAGCACCCAAAAGTTTCATGGAGTGCCCCCGAGTTCTACTGTTGTGGGATAGGGAAAACAGTTTTTCCTTATCTACTTTGTCCACACCGTGTATGATTTTATAAACTTCTCTTAGGCGCCATTGTTCAAGATATGCAAGAACCTGCTCCCTGGTTATTTCTATCTGCCTTAATTCTTCAGTTTCCCTCCCTGTGAAGACAGGCTCTGTTTTGGACATTTGGTCTTTGTCTTCTTCAATGAATACTGAAGCAAAGAATTCATTGAGTCTCTCCGCAATCTCTGTTTCCTCTTAAATAATCTCTTGTCTTCCATTATCATCTAATGGTCCAATGACCTTCCTAGTTGGGTTCTTACTTCTAATGTACCTAAATTAACTTAAAGAACTCCTTGTTATTTCTTTGAGTGTTTTTAGCTGTATGCTCCTCCAAGTCTTGCTTTGCTTTTCTGATTGCTGCCTTGCATTTGTTCTGCCTGAATTTGTGTTTCTGCCTGATATCCTCATTTGGACAAGCCTTCCATCTTTTAAATGAGCTTTTCTTGCTTTTGATCACTTCCCCAACAGCTCCTGTAAGCCACATTGGAGTCTTCTTGGACCTGGCAGTGCCCTTTTCCCTTTTGGGTATGCATTCCGATTGGGCCTCTGTTATGGTTTTTGTGTGCAGCCCCCATGTCTCTTGGAGTGTTTGGACTCTCTCAATTTTACCTTTCAGCTTCTTTTTTACCTTTCAGCTTCTTTTTTTCTTTGGGAAATTTCCTTTTTGAAAATTTAAGGTCTCTGTGTTAGATTTTATCAGTGATTGGCAGTCTCTGATTAAGTTAAAAGTAATTGTGTTGTGGTCACTGTTCCCTATTGGATCAGACACATTAACGTTTTGTACCAGATCCTGTGTATTACTCAGGATCACGTCAAGGATCCTTGTTCCTCCATTTGGGTCTTCAGTCATCTGTTCCAGGGAACAATCATTTAGCATATCTAGGAACTTTACCTCTTTGTCATGTGCTGAACAACAGTTCACCCAGTCTATGAGAGGGTAATTGAAGTCCCCCATTATAACCAGGCGTCCCTTCTTGGATGCCTCCTTTACAACATTCCCCAGCTGCCAGTCTCCTTCAGGGGCTTGGATCAGAGGCCAAAAGCATATGCCTACTGTTGGACCCTCCTTGTGGCCTGATACTCTTACCCAAAGAGTTTCTAATGGTGACTCGATGAAGAAATATCCTAACAGGCACAGTTTTGTATTTTACACTCCTTGAAATCATGATGCCATCATGACCTGGCTACAAGCATAAAATAGAGTTTGCTTCTTTAGTGAAACACATTTCATTAAGAATAAATGCCATTTGGATGCAGAAGTGACCTGAGCAGACCTCTTCCCCTCAGTTTGGGGAATGAGGCATCCCCATGCTTGGTCCATGAGCTTCTTTTGGAGAAGAATTGTGTGCTTTAAACTAAAAATAATAAAAGGATCATGTATGCCTTTTGGGTTGGCCATCCACCAAGGATAAAATATTTATAAAGTTAAAGGATACTACAGTGACCAGCCTTAGGCGAATGGGCTCTTGCATGTCCCATTCTGACCAAATGTTGTGCTTAGCTGTACATGGTTTGGTATGGTATGTTTAAATCAGTTATAGTGTGTTAAACCTGATGCAAAACCCAGAAGTGTTACAATATGTAGCCAAGCCCTTAGACATGATCTGGAGCAAAACCATGGTTACAATCTGTGTTTTTCAGGTCTTCTACTCCTAATGCATTGGTGTTCAATCTTATTCCTTCAAGGATCCTTTCATATGAAAACCAGTAAGATGACTTATAATAATGAATTGACCAATATGGTAAGGGACCTGCCCTGTGACAAACACTTGAGGGAGTTAGATGTGTTGAGACTGGAGAAGAAAAAAGTAATATGGTGTAAGAGTCTTTCAAATATCTAAGGGCTATTACGCAGATGATCAAGCAAACTTGTTTTCAAGAGGTGGGACAAAAGCCAATGGATTCTAATGGCACGAAGGCAATTCTTATGAAATACTAAGAGGACATTTTTCACAATAAGAACTGTACAATTGTAGAGTGGGCTGTCCCAGATGGTAATGGGCTTTCCTTCATTGGAAGTATTTAAATTAATTGGCTCACATATCATAAAACAAAATAACCAGAATCTATGGCAGATGTCTTAACTGAATGATAGTGCTTGCTCCCCTGCACTTACAATCCAGATGGAGAGCTTATGTCTAGCAAAGGCCTTGACCTGATCCTGTCTTGCCTTGTGAATCAGTTCAGCTGTACTATATTGCTGTAAGTAAGAATCCTGGGAAGATTCTCCCTCCTTCCCACATTTGGAAGTTTCAGGTATGACCCAACTTCCCCAAGTAGGGATTGTCAGGTCCCAGATGAGCTGGGAAATTTATTCAGATTGATTATTCATCTTGCCAAGTCTAAACCACACCTCATAGACAAATTGGCACCACTAAAAGATCTCCCTAAAAAAAGCATTGGACACAGAGTTTCATTCAGTGGTATGCATGGAAGGAGTATGTCTTCTGAAGAACAGGGCATCTGCTTTGCAATGCACCTCATGATGTTGAAAACTTCATGTATGAGATGACTAACCAAGTCTTAATAACTAATTAACACAAAGAAGCCAAGTATGGATCCATAATAAATTAGAGTGTTGATCTTTCTCAAATAGCTGTGAGGTTTAGGTGGAGCCGCCATGAGGCCATATTCAGAACTTGAAAATTCTACTTTCTGAACGGTAGTCTTCAGGATCCTCCAACTAGTATGGCAGCACCATTGTTTATGTGGAGTTTGTCAACATTAAAGAGGAAAAAATGGGAAATTGGGAGAAATGAAAGCAAAATGCAATACATAGTATGTTCTTGCTAAATTCCGAAAAGGTTTGGAATAAGTATGTATTTAATGTTTCCTTTGGGGCAGATGGCTATAGCTACCTGCATTTTTAAAATTATTTCAGTATTTCACAAAATCATACAGCTGCAGAGTAGGAAGGAATCCCTACAGTTTTCTACTCCAGGCCCTGCCTCTGTAACAAACAACAGCTAAAATTCCCCTGGTCACCCAACCTCTATTGCAGAGTGGCCCACTGTCCTCTGAGAACAGCTCTTACTATTAGAAAGTTATTCTTAATGGAACCCCAGCCACCCCGCCCAGATGTAATTAGAATCCATTACTGCTCTAGTTCAAGGGTTACCCTCTGGAGCAACAGAAAAGAAACATGTTCTGTACTCCCTGTGACATTCCTTGCAGCTCTACCTTGTATCTTAAATTCTTGATGTGATGCAACAACTGTCAGTACTCGGAGGCATACAGCTGACTTAAAATCAATGTTGATTTCACTATTTTAAAAACATTATTGCATTAAAACAACAATGATACCATTGTGTTCAGAAAGGAACAAAGATATAACCAAACCCCATCTAAAAGATTTCAGGCAGTACCAGCAAGTTTAAAAGAAGAAATTTTACTTTGGAAGCCTTTCTATCTGGAGTGTCTTAGAAATACTTGAAATGAGTTTGGCTGTCTGACCATATTCTTGTAGAGAGTTGTGTAGGAAGGGTTTTACCAGAGAGAAGTGTCTTGCTTGGGTCACCATTCTTGAATGCCAGACAATTAGCTCTCTGGAAAATCACATGGGCAGTTAGTTATATGGGAGAATATGTGTTGTTGTTCGTGGCCTAGAGCCCTAAACCATTAAGGAATGTAAAAAGTGGTCTCCATGCCAAGCCACTGATTTCAATCAGTATTTAGGTCAGTCCTTTGAGTGCTGGTATTGTTTGGGATGTCCAGCATTTGTTTGTTCATGTCTTGTTCCTGTGGTTTTGGCCACCTGCCTCAGATTATAGAAAGGTATAGATGCCATTCACGCTCCTGTTGAGGCTTGAAGATGCTCTCTGCATTTATTAGTCTTGAAGAAATATATTTGTGTCTGTTATTTTCAGTGATATAAAATTGTACTGTACCTTGAAGGAAGATGAGGAATTTAGATATTGGTGAGATTATGCTTTTTAAAAATGAAATACTGTACAGGTAAACCAAACGGCATAAGGTGGGGTCAAAGTTTAAGATGCACTGATTGCATCTTAAACCATAAAACAAGAAATGCAATGTATAAAAGATTGTAAGCCATAGAGAGAATTAACTAAAGTAGACTAGAATAAGACATTTAACATTTACAAAGTGTTTTAAATGAAAATGATAAACTAAAAACTCTGAATAATAAAAGACATCACAGAAAACATATCAAACACATACATCATTCAAGTCTATGCTCCAATGAGAGATGTTGAAAAAGAAGAAAGTTTGACATAAGTGTCCAAGACAAAATTAATCAGAACATGACACTTATAATTGTAAAATATAAAATACACTGTATAATTGAAAAGCAGAACATGGAAAATCTCTATTCTTTCTGCAAAAGCAAGAACAGATGCACTTGGTACAAACCATGAACTGATAACAATTTAAAAAACCAAATGAAGTTGAAGAGAAACACTAAAACAATCATAATATCAAAATATAATTTAAACATCTCTGAAGAATTTAAAAATTCTGCAATGAATAGATTTGCATTGCTAAATGCATCTGGTCATGAACCAGAAGAATGTGGCATGAAACCAGATATATAATGAGATAATTATAATAAGACTATTATTATAATCTAAATAAAAGAAATGGATGACTGATAAAACTCTTAGCATTTTAAGTGAAGACAAAAAACAAAAGTAATATGCAGCAGGAAGCCTCAGAACTGTACATGAAACTTTTCAGTGACCTGCATGTCGAGACAAAATATCATATTACAATAATAACCACAAAGAAATGGAACAAAATATAGCAAAATGTAATACTGGGGGGAGTGGGACTCAATAATCTCTTCATAAGATCCAAGAAATCAAATGAAGGTCAACATGGGAATATATTATCTGATGAGGATCAAATGAAGAAAACATGGAAACAACGCACCAAAGTACACAGAGAAGATGTCCTTTATGCCAATAAAGGTGTCTGTCTGACTGACTGACTGACTGACTGTCCTGCAAGGAGGGCAGATGCTGCCTGACAAAGCTCTTTGGATGAGCAGCAAAATGTTTCAATCTCACAAGAAAAGAAGTCCAGTTGCCATGATTCAACTTCCAGATAAACTCACCTGGATGACTAAAAATCTTCACAGACCTAATGCCTTGAAAGAAGAATCTTTTGATGAAGAACATACAAGTCAAATGAAAGTTGCTCTAAAGCCAGAAATAGATAGGATCCTAACAAACGACAGAGACTGACTCTATTAAATTCCTACCAAGAAAATACCAACAAATATGAAAAAGAAAGCAATGGTCCATAAATAAGACACGTTTGGTAGACATTCCAATCCCCCCAAAAAACATAACAATAATTCAAAACAATTAACTTAGGAAGTTTAAATATGGACTATGCAAAATATGGTTACAGTAAACATTAAAAAGACAAAAATCATGATTATGGAAGAATTACGTAACTTTTATGTTGACAATAAAAAAGTAAAAATTGTTACATGTGGTGTAACTTCTATTCAAACAGTGACTGCAGCTAAGAAATCAAAAAAGAAGGAATAGAAAAGAAAAGACAAAGGCTTTGAAAGGCAACTACAGAGGGACTGTAAATGTAAGGATGTATTGTTGCAGACCAAGACCAAGATCAGTGATATCAGACTATAGTATTCCCAGTTGATATGTACATACATGAAAGATGGACAATGGGGAGAATGCAGAGGGAAACAAAGTATTCCATTGGAAATTTTATGTTGACTAAGAGCTTACTGAAAATCATGGACTGACAGAAAATTAAATGTGTGTTCTAGCCTGCACTCTTCAACAGAAGATAAAATAACTTAGGTATGACTATTGTATGATGCATGTATCAACGGAAGAATGACTACACAGGCTGGAAAAGAATCTTAGAGTTGGAATCCTAGAATCACAGAACCTTAGAGTTGGAAGAGATCTCAAGGGCCATCCAGTCCAACCCCCTGCCATGCAGGAAACCCCATGAAAGTACTCCTGACAGATGGCCATCCAGCCTCTGCTTAAAAACCTCCAAAGAAGGAGACTGCACCACCCAATAGGAAACATAGAAACTTGGAAAGCCTAACATGGGATGGGAAGAGAGAATTAATTATTTACTTTAAAGACCCAAACAAGGCTTCTCATGGATCTTTTGTGGTCATTAATGTATAGGATCGACATAAATTAAAAGTTATTTTATATCTCACCGTTTGTTATGTTGGATAAAGGTGAGGGAACTATAGACCCCAAACAACAACACACATTAAGGGTGGACCCAAGTAGCAGATGGGCATATTTTCATATCAGGCATTGACATCATTCACAGATGACTGTTAACATGTTTTCTTATAATCTTTCAAGAGCTTTGCACGGAAGCTTTATAACCTAACTACATATAATATATATTTATCTTTTTCTTTTTCACATTTAATTTTGAGCACCATTGTACCATATCATCTTTCCAGCTCCAATATAACACCTGAAGTAATTTCAAGGCAAGTACACATTGTCTACTAGAAAACAAAAGATGTGCTTCTTGGATAACAATTGGGAATGAGAATTTCATGTTTAAGGCCCAAAACATGAAAAAGGCTGTGTTCTTTTGGTAATTGCCAAAAGAGCATCTCTAAAACATGAATGGCTTCTGTTTATGAAGGAAGGGTACACAGCATCTCATATGCTTTTTAAAAAATTGTCCCTCTTCCAGTGTCTTTTTTCTGTCAAACTGCCTGAGAAATTTTTCATCCAATAGTGTTGTCAGCAGTGAGTAAGAACATCCAGGGTGAACGGAGCAGGAATTCTGAACCTGTAAAAGGCCCTGGAGGCTACTGATGTGTGCTCTTTGTGTGTGTTTTTCCTTGTGGGATTACTGTGTGCTGAACTTTTGATGCCTTCTATCTTGTACTGCTGCTAGCCTGCCTGACTTTATTGAGTCTTTTTAGTTTTCACCCTTTTCCTTGGAATTTTGGGGGATGATCCAATTTATCTGGATTGTTTTTGATGCTGCTAATAGAGAATCTTCCTGTGCCAAAGTCTGGGATTATTTTCTTATATAATTCCACCCCCATGCCCAATTTATTTGAGCATTTACCCCATCCTTCCCCCCCCCCCCCGCCACCTGCTGTACTCAAAGAAGATAAGGCCACAACTGGTGGCGGAGAGTGAAAGCTCCCAAGTTCTAGCACTCTTTTGGAAGCTTTTGTTTTATTTTGTTTTATTATTTTTGTCTTCATATGTTTATTTGCTTTTCTTGGTTTTGGAGAGAGGAAGATGCATTTGTACTTACTGTGTATTATTTTGTTAAATGTATATATTTTTCTGGATTCTTTGAGGGAGCATTGTTTACTTTTGTTTGGGGTGTGTGTGAGCCAAGCGGGTAGATAGGGACCTGAACTGGTCCCCAATAGCTGATTATGTGTTTTTGAACCTGAGAGTTTCATCTTCCAGCAGTATCATTTGCTTAATTTTGGATTGTTTCGTTAGAGGGCTTTGGAGGTACACAGAGTAGTATCCTGTAACCAGTTTCAGTGCAGTACTAGCAAGAGTTAGCTTGAGTGTTCCTGCTGTTGTCTATGCAATATTCTTACCAAGTGTCCTCTTCTGCTATTGTTGCTTCAAGAAGTTTTCTTCCCCCATTACTACTGCAACTATTAATTCTCTTCTTCTGACGTGGCAATTAATTCTTGAATAGAATGGATGCATCTTAGTCTGGTGGTTCTGCTTTGACCATCCCAACATGAATGACCCTATTAAGACTTTTGACTCGTAATAGAACCTACCTCCTCCTGTAGTGTTTATTTTAGCTTTCCTGACACACTCCGTCCCCTCTCACTACATTAAGAAGTGTGTCCAAGAGTGAGTGGTTGTAAACACATCAAAAGAAAAACATGTCTTCTTACAAGTTATGTAAAGGGGGATAATGTAGAGAATTGGGTACTGGCAGACATGTCCAGCTAGCCTAGCCTGCACTGATACTCTTATTTCTTTACTGCAGTATCAAGTAACGATGTACTGTACCTATATGTAAACAGGCTCCCATAGTTAGAACGTTCATATCTCTTCAAACAAAAAAAGGTTTTCATTGAGGTGCATTCATTCAGTTGCTAATCATCCAATGTGAAGTGATGAAAGAGTGACTGATACACAATGGGTGGTGGTGGTGCAATAGTACTAATCCATAGATAGGGTCAGGACACCATGGAGACAAAATTACACATCAGTTTTATTAGCAAATGTGGATGACTGCCAGCTGAAATTCAACCAAGACAAAACAAAGGAACACTTTGGGTGGCATATGTGAGCTGGAGAATACAGCCTTCCCCTTTGGTGCCCATGGACCATCCAAGGCATGAAGCTCCTTTCATTAGCTGAAGCTGGTGTGCTGACTATAGATCCTCCTATCAGAAAGAGTCTGACCACCATTTTCCATACCTTGATAATATCTCGTTTGTTGGTGCTGCTGTTCAGCTGACAATTAGCTCATAATGTCAGTGGTGCAAAGCATAGCAACTTGACTACTGACTGGGATATTGCAAATGAAACATATACCACCTGGGCAGGTTACCTGCTTTCTTCTTGGAGCAGTTTTAAAAGGCTTAAAGTGCTGTCTGCTTAGAACAGTGGCTGAAATAATGTTGCTTAGTGCAGTAAGTTGTGGAAACAGGCACAAATTGGTTCAGCCCAGCTCATCCAAATTTAGACATGTGGCACCACAGGTGTCACATGTTACCTCCCACCCAACTACCCCCCACACACCCAGCCACAAGTTGACAGTTGCTGGCTAGATCTTCCTCCTGGGGCAGCTGGCCAGTTAAGGCAGAAGAAGCAAGGACATTCCTTCCCTGCCTCCTCTGGCAGCCATTCATTAAAAGGCTGCAGGGAAATCATTTTCTAACTCTTCTTCAGTTCTGTCCTTCATGCCATCAGTCACTCCCCTTTCTTCCCTTGCACCTCCTCTGGGGGCCCCATCCCTTTTAGTCACCCCAGAACCCTCCTTCTGTGGGTCTTTGCATTTCTCCCTTTTCTCGGGTGGAAACGACGGCACTGAGGTGAGAGGCATGTTGGTCTCGCCTCCCAGCTCATACACATCTATATTTTTTTCCTGTATTGTTATGTTAATTAATAATATTCTTGAGTAGAGTATTGCATCAATATGTTAAAATTAGGATAGGTGGACATTAAGAGAGTATTTCATTTAATCTGCTGTCATAAATATCATCTATATATATATAATGTTTATTTAACTCTAATTAGTTCTTTTTCTGTTTATTTGTTCTGTGACCAGCTTCATGAAATCAATTCTAATAGAGAAAGAGTCTGTCTGTATACATTTCAGGCACAGCTGGTATTCAAGGTCATGCTGTTAACATTTTAACTGCTGGCGTGCAAACACGCTGAAGTGATGGAAACAGTAATTAAAGCAGGGGAAGGAAATCTATCTCTTCATTTAATCCTTTTGGGACAAGTGTTTTTAATGTTATTATCCAGTCTATTTCTTTCCTAAGCAATAACTTGTTCGGCATTGTGTGAACAACTTGTAAAGTCCAAAATTGTAGATCTGTTTCTGAATGGCAGTTTTCCATATAATGGCTCACTGAGGGTGTTCCCATTCTTTTAGTTTGTGTATTGCTGAGATGGTCATATGCTTTTAAAGGGGTCTAGATATCTTTCCAACATAGATTTTATTGCAGGAGCATCTAATAGCATATTTCACTCTACTTGTGCTACATGTAGTAAATTCTTTTAAATTATACTTCCTTCCATTCTGATGATATACAAACCATGTCATATTATACTATTAGCTGCTGTTTACAGCCTTGTACTTACTCTGGAGTAACAAACTAATATGATTCAGGCTGTTTTACTATCAGTTCATAATCCCAACATGGAATTTCCCCCTTTTTATAGCCCCTGTGCAAATGAGCTAATTTTTCATGAAGGTATCCTAAACTATCCACAATTCCAGAATCTCCCTTTTGGTCAAGAGTACATTTTCTATTTATTATTCAAGCAGTATTCATATTATTCAAGCTGTATTCAGCATTCATCAAAGAGGAAATTGTTAGTTTAAATTAGTTAGCAGATAAATATTAGGAACAACAGTGATAAAAGCAGAAAAATTTAAGTATTTATGCTTTCCTAGTCCATAAAAAGTATTTGATAGTGTCGTGTGGCCATATTTAATTAAAGTAATGGAATGTTGCAATCTAATTTGCTAATCTAATTGACATTTGTATGCAAGATAGATGCAGTTCTGAGTGAACAACTTGGTCAAATAAACTTAGAAATTCCACAGTTCCTTTTGTTCAAGGCACAAGAGTGACTCTTGGTTTATTTATTTATTTAAAATATTTTAACCTGCCTTTCTCCACAAAAAAGACCAAAGGTAGCTTTTAACAATTAATAAAGACATTGAAGATTAGTAACAATCCTAGAAGGATCAATGAATACAATATGAAAAAACGTCAGCAAGACTTAAAACACATTCCATGCAGCATAGCTACCTAGGGAGTGGAAGGGTGGAAACCTTTATGAATTAGGACTACTGGTTGGTACCTATCTCTAATGATGAGCTTAAATGTTTTGTGAAATAACTTAATGTTAATGATCACCAGCTTAGAATATTTCAGAATTTATCTGAAAGAAAACTCAGAAGGATCTTCAGCTGGGAGAAGATCATTTCTTTTTAGTTTCTCATTCTTTTCTTGAATGTATTCTATCCCCTCTTTATTACTTAAATTATTCTGTGATGAGGGCAGACAATTGTAAAATGTGTTACACGGGACATTAGAAAGAAAAACAGAAGAAATTCCCACATCCACCTCATCCACACACATAGCACAAATGCACACCAGTGTACACAAAAAGGTCAGTGAATCAGTATGTGAAAGCGTTCAGCAGGAAAGCTGTTTCATAATGGAACAGGCAATTTCGCTTCACAATGGTTTAAAAAACCATATGGCACAACTGGGGCACCCTATAATTGCTAGAAATGGCAACAGCAGTGTATTCTAATACTTTTCTACACAATTCAATAAAATTTGTATTTTCAGAACCACAGCCTGGGGCCATTGATGACAAATCAAAGAAACCCTCTTTTTCCTGAGAATTGCACACTCACAAGGGCGTGATCTGCCATTTTTTTTGTGGGTGAAGACACAGCTGAGTATGGCACAGTCACCCCTTTCCTGATTCTTCTGTCAAAGCCTTCTTTCGCTCCCTTTCCCCCCTGAAATTAGAAGGTGTGGCCATGTTGGTCAGTGCAAGCAGGTCGGGCAAAACCAAAAGTGAAAGAAAAAGGCAAAAATGTTGTGGTATCTTAAAGACTATTATATTTTAATGTAAGTTTTTATGGCCCTTCTTTGCTGATTTAGAGGTAGCGATCCCAGACCACACAGTAAAAATTCATATTGAGCTCTAAAGGACAGTGGTGTGTGGTTGCATTTCACAGCCACAATGATTTATGACCTCTGTTTGGTATTCAATTATTTTGAACTCCAGTCTGTAAACATTCCAACAAGATGCAAAAACAAGGCAAAAGGGGGGGGTGACTCTGAACAATAAATAAGGGTGTTGTAGCACTTTAAAGAACACCGTAGCAGGGGAACAATGACAGACCTTTGAGCATTGCAGGCTGATATATATCAAATTGTGTGAATGACAGTAGTGCCTTGCCATTAGTGAAGAAATCAATGCTTGTATTATTTGTTGTGTGCCATATCATGCAACTGGTATGTGACTTATTAATTAGCAACAGTTTTGCCACTGTGTTTCCAGCTGTTTAACTTACACATGAATGTAAGCATTAGGATTCTGTACAGATTATATAAAAGTATTAGCAGTGTGTTGTGTTGTGTTGTGTTGTGTTGGGTATAGTCCTGATTGTGTTACAAAATCTGAAGTTTTATCTATGAATTAACAACTCTAAGGTTACCTGATAGGTTGAATCTTGCAAGACAGTTATGCAAAATAAAATTATTTCTCATATGTTTATGAGCGAAAATAGTAGTACATGCTAAGTATAGAAAATTAAATTTGGTATCCAAAACAAAGAGATAATTTGATGGAGAACTGGCAAGTTGTCAAGATGCTGTCAAGTCAGTAAAAAGAAACCTGAAGTCTTTCAAATGTGATGTTCATGCATGCAGGAGCATGTTCTTGGAGGTAGTCAAACCCCAATTTGCATAAGGCTTTAATGTTTCTATATAATGGAGTTATGGAATTAAAATGCCAAGCAAGCAAATGATTACATACATGTAATTCTTTAGCATCCCAAACCAAAATTTTTACTCAGATATCCTAGTCAGATCACAGCAAGATAGGCAAGATAGGTCTTTTCAATTTATGTAACATGTTTTAAATCTGGGGGTGTTTAAGGTTACCTGTTTCTGAAGGGGACGAGAGCTAAAACAGTTTCATAAACCTGAAGACCCTTTGTCCAAATATTCTTAAATGTGGCAGAATGCAAGATCAAACTGTCTTCTAAACTGTACCAAATTTGGTGCTGATCTGAATCCCAACTTAAAATTTGTATATTTTTTTAAAATTTGGGCTGCCCCCATTTTTAGAATTGCATCTATGGATTTTTTTTATATTTGCTCTGCCAGCACAAGATCATTGCTGCCAGTCTTATGGGGCAATAATGTTAGATATAGACAGAAATTAAAATTCAAAGAATGTAAACGTTGTAGAGGGGTGGTGACTAGAGCAGTCTTTTCAGACCTCGAAATCAGACTTCTAAGGAATCCCATGCTTAACTCCTGAAGACCCATCTGCATTTTGGTTATTTATATTAGAATGGAATGTTAAACCACTTCTATATGTTCTCTACATAGAACACCCTGGAAAGGGTTGCCATAAGTTGGTTATAATGACTTATAAATAAAGCCTTGCAATCTGCATAATCCTAGAAGACAGAGAAGCTTGTTCTGTGACATTCAGATACAGTGGTACCTTGTATAAAGGAATTAATTCGTTCCAAATGAAATTGTTAAGCAAATTTTCCTTTATACAAATTTCCCATAGGAATGCATTGAAAACAGAGTAATCCTTAATCGTGACAATTTTTATGTTGTACAGATTCGCCCCATAGGCGATTCTATTAAGCAAATTTCCCCTATCTTCAGAATTTTTTATGTCGTACAGATTTTATGTTATACAAACCATTTGTTATACGAGGGTCCACTGTATTCACATTACTTAAGAATTTTCCTCTCCCAGTCTTAGTATATCACTAATATCTGTTTCTGGCTTCAGGCAGCTGCTGGAGATGGTAATGGTCTGAAGGCCTTCAGCAGTACTGATTTCATAATCAACTTCACTTGCCACATGTTCAAATACAGTAGTTACATGAACTTCACACAAAATGTAGTACTGTAATAGCACCTATAATTTCGCTTAATGGAGCCTACTCTGGAAATTCATTTATGTGTAACTTTTTGTCAGGCACTTGTGGCACTGTGCAACAATTAAAAATTATAGAAGTATTTTTTCTTGAAAATTAAAAAAAGCAAATCATCACAAACAAACACTGTAAATTAGGGAAGGCATTAGCAAGGGAAGCAGCAGAAAACCTTACTGAAGTCTGGATGATTAACGGGTCACAAGGCTTTTTTTTTTAAAAAAAGCCACTACTAAATGCAACATAAAATGAATAAAATATACCATGAAAAAGAGCCAACAACAGCAGCACTTTAAAAACTGAGTAGTTAAACAGTGGGAGAAGAACAAACTAATTTGTAGCACAGTTTACAGTATAACTATAGGCAAAAGTCATCTGAAATAAACAAACATATGTTAATTTGCTAGTGGAATGCTATGGATGTGGCCAGGCAGCTTCTCTTTCTGTTCTCTAGCTTCTATTATATTAAGCCCTGCACATTTGCTCTTGAGCATATTGAAAAAGAAAACAATTGCTGTCTGCTGACTAAGTTAACCACCATCTCCATGTTTTGAACCTTCTCTCCAGAGCCTTGTAACAAAGAGACTGAAAGCTGTGGCAGCAGCATGAGATCCTGCAATGTCTCCAGGCTGTCATCCCATAAAGTGATAACAGTGGTGTCTCTTAAGATGAATTTAATTCATTCTGCGGGTCAATTAATTGTACGAAAAATTCATCCTACGAAACGCGGTTTAACGCGGTCCCCATAGGAATGCATTGAATTCATCTTGTGAGGCAAGAGGTTTTCCTATTCTTGGAAAGTTCGTTCAACTTACGAGTATTTTGTATTAAGGGGCATTCATCTTACAAGGTACTACTGTGTTTTTAAATTTTCTAATGGCAAAATCTCTCACATGGACTTGTAAGTGGGATTTGAAACACAGCTTGCTGGAGTGAAATTAACATTCTTCCTGTTAGCTTAGCTCCAAACCAAGATCTTCCTCTCTCTCTCTCTCTCTCTGTGTGTGTGTGTGTGTGTGTGTGTGTGAGAGAGAGAGAGAGAGAGAGAGACTGACTCTCCGTGACCCCATGTCCATGGAGTTTTCTTGGCAGGAATACTGGAGTGGTTTGCCAGTTCCTACTCCAGGCGCCTACAGCACCTGGTATTCCTTGGTGGTCTCCCATCCAAGTACTAACCAGGGACAACCCTGCTTAGCTTCCAAAATCAGGTGAGCTCGGATGTGCTTAGGGCATCTAGGCAGCTAAGATCCTCCAGTACAGGCCACCAAAATGGTGTCTCCTCCAAAATCATGAGTTCTGACTGATGTGAGTTGAGATAATCACTATTTTCTCAGCCTGGAAAAAATTACATAATGGCTCTGCCATACCTCATTAAGAAAGTTTGTGATGTTCACTTCTAAAATTAGTGTTTACAAACAGAGAGAGTATGTGTGTTTTCAGAACAGAACTAAAAACGGACCTAGTTTGCTAACTGAAATACCACATGGGAAAAAAATCTCCTGCTGTTGGCTTTCTCGATCTAAACATTTATGATCCACCTCTGAATAAAGTTCTAATTTAATGTGATTTGCAAAACTTAGAAAGTTGCTTTTTACTGAGTCAAAGCAATGGTTTGTCTAGTTCACTATTGTCAGCAGTAGCTCTCCAGAATTTAACATGGTAATCTTTCCAACTCCTGCCTAGTGGTAACAATAATTAAAGCTGGGGCCTTTTACAAAGCATGTGTCCTATAACCTGAGCTAAAGCTTCCTACTCTACCCTTTCTCTACCTTCAAAAAAGAAGAAAGGGGTAATAGTTGCAGCGATGATAGATTTGCAAAACAAGTACCTATAATATTTAAATCAAATTTAGCTCATTTTCTCACGAATGTATTTATCAATGTAATTACCATGTTGTCCATGTTATAACAGCCTGTTAACAACACTGGGGGGGAGGACCTTACCCAAATGGGTTGGCAGGGCCAGCCCTAGGTTTTTTTGCGCCCTAGGCAGCGGGAGGGCGGGCAGTTGGCAACAGCAGCAGGGGGGTGGCGGGGGCAGCACCCTCTCCATTTTGGCGCCCCCTCTCCATTTTGGCACCCTAGGCAACTGCCTAGTTCGCCTTAATGGACGTGCCGGCCCTGTGGGTTGGGCATTTTAAAAGTCAACAAAACCCCTTTCTACATCCCCAGACTTTGTATCTTCTTCTGATTGGGTCTATCTGCCTTTTGACAAATATCAGTGTCTTGGTCACTCTATTTAATGTCCTTATGACAGTATGAATATACTTGGACTTTATTGTGATGCTTTGGGAAAGTGGTATAGACAATACATCAGTAAAACAGTAAATTAGAAGCACACAATCTGTTATTAGTCGCTGTAAGTGATGTTAGCTCTTGAATTATAGTTGCATTGTATGCTTAGAGACCATTTGCTCTGTTAACATTCAGGAGCTGGGAGGAAATGACGTGCTGAAATTTGCTATACATCTCATGAGTGCTTCTGCTTCTTTGGACAGTAATCTTTTCCCAACACTTTACCAAATAGACTATATGTGCAATAGCTTTAGGCATGAGTATGGATTGTGTTGCACAGCGGAATTCTTAATGCTAAGCAGCATGTTATAAAGTTAGTTATGTAAATGTCGTTAGTGGAATTTCAGAGCAGAAGAGAGGTTTTTCTTTTAAGGCAGTGTTTTTCAGACATTTTACCTTTAGGGAACCTATTCCACTCTTATATGATTTATACATCACAGTACACCAGGAATCCATGGAAACTCTGGTTTACTATGGACTACTGAGAACTTGTGCTGTGCCCCCAGCTGAATCATTCATTGCAGCAGGAATAGCATAATAAACAGCAGACATTCAGCCTCTGCTTTGTATTGTGATATGTGATACTGGGTAGGAGCTAGCTTACTAGTTCAGTTTCCTTCAGCCAACCCTGGGATTAACCCATGAACAAGCCCTGTATTATTTCTCGGCTTTGTCCCGGGTGAAATGAGCCAGAGAGCTGGTTCCTGCCAGGTTCTCGGGCTAGTCGTGCTGCAAGCAACAGAGATTTTCAAAGACAAAAATCTAAACCTGTATCATGGCTCTTAAGTGTAAGGAATATCTACCAAATAGTGTCCAATAATGCATCATCCTACTATAGGAAAAAAATCTATTTATTTATATATTCAGCTGATTATGTTTTAAAAAAAACAACCCTACAGCATCCTAGAATTATTTTGATTTGCATGTGCCTAGGAAGCAATAGTGAAGCTGCTCCTTTTCTCTGCTTAGAACAGTACATAAATAAAGAAGAATCTCTTTGCTTGCTTTTTGTCACTGCAGCAAGACATTGCCTACAATTTGTAGGAATGTACCCCCCGCCATCATTGTTCATGATAAATCCGGTTATCCCAACTAGTTCTGTGATAAGAGTTGAATTTTTTTAAGGCTTACTGTGGCTAAAATGTGCATCCACATAACCTCTACTGCTCCTCATCATTCCGGCGAAGATGTACAAAGCTCAAATGGCCCATCTCTATTCTTGACCTATGCACAGCCATGTAACCCCATAAAGCGTGGCATGTATCAGAATTGAGAAAGGCAAACAGCCACTACTGTTCCTTCTGTTGCTATATACAGTATTATCCATTATCCCATAACTTCCTTCCTGGCTGCTGTCACATTAATTTTTATGCATCCCCATGGACTGAGTGTTGTTGATACGGGTAGCGATATGCAGCATTGAGTGGTTGGTGGAAATGCCAGCGCCAACTGGGTTAGTTCAGCAGCTAGAAAGCTGGTTTCATATTCGAGACTCATCCGGTCAGGTTTGGCGTTCAGGTGAGGCTGTGTGAATGGCCCAATCGATAGCTCAGTGGGAATATGGAAGAAAAGGGAAAGGTCACACCAATTAATTTATATGAAATCTGGTACTCAAATCATGTTTTCCCGAGTCCCAGGTCTGTGCTAGAATATTAGTGTCTTCCTGTCCTTTTTGGATTATTCTTATCTTGTCTTGTAATAATAATTCTGGGTCTGTCTGAGTTGTTGAAGATGAAATGAGGCAAGTTTTGCATTCCATTGAGTTATCTAGAGAGCAAAAAATAATAATAATAAGTTGTCATGTTCTGTAAGAAGAGAATCTCAGTGGGTGTAATTTTGCTGACAGAAGTAAAATACAGTTAGTTAAGACTTTGAATTCACCCATATTTTCAACTAAATAACCTATCTTTATGGGTAACTTTTTCTCATTCCCGTGGGTTCAGCTTGTGAAGATTCTTCTCAGCTTCAGCAGGAATGTCAGAAACTTGGCCAAAGTGCTGGGTTTTGATTATAATTTATATATGCATTTGTTGGAATAGAAGCGCCTATCCCTTCCCCTAGGCCCTACTTTGACATCTGTGACTTGATATCAGGTGCTATTCTGAAATACAGCCTAATCACACTATAAGCCTCTCTCACTGCCTTCCTGCTCTTACTCCTTCCCTTTAACTATTTCGTTCCACCAGGCAGGGTGAGCCCAATGTCTCAGAAGGTTTTAGAATCTTCCAACCTTCCCACCTGGCCTTCTCACCAACCACATCTTTGCCTATTGCAGGTGACCAACTGAGGCATTTTTGGGGATATAATTTAATTCCAGGTTTCGTTTGGGGGGGGGAGCTTTGAAAATGTTCCTAACTCACCAATTCAGCCCTAGCAGTTTTGGTTTCTGGCTGTGGATGATGATGATAACGATGATGATAATGATGATGATTTAAGTAACTCATAACTAGAACATCCCCATCCTATTTTGTGGTAATCCCCCCAGTGCCTGCTGTCTTGACAAAGTGACCTTGAATACTACTTTATGAGCATTTTAAAAATTGTTTTATTGTTTTTATTTTGTGCATTTATGATAAAGTTTACTTTTCATGAAATTTGTTTTTGCCTTTTGCCCGTTAATTATTTCTGTGATATGTTTACCTGTATCTTTGTTCCATTTTAATTATCCAGCAATGTTTAGCAGTATTTCAAAAGTAATGTGACAACTAAAAGTCCTTTTCAGTTTAATTAGCAGTGTTCTCTAATAGAGATGGGCACCAAAAAAAATTAAATGCTGTTTCTTCATTTTGTTATGTAATGAATTGTTTTGTTACAAAATGAAACAATAGAAAACTTTTAGTGACAAAGCAAAGCGAACCACCTTTTTGGTTCTGGAAACGAAACAGGGGAGCTTCCTCAAGCTGTTCCCTGTAAGCCCCCCAAATTTGGAGAGGTTTGGGGTTCAGAGAACCAAGTTATTCAACTGCAAATAGCATCCCCCCCATCTAATTGCAAAACCGCTCTGCGGCACATGCTGGCAGTATAGGGGGATTACTGCATTTTTTATTTGATTTCTGTTTCATATTTTTAAGATGTAATAGCTAAATCCAGCACTTATTCACCATAAGTCAGAATTGACTTGATGAGAGACTTGCTGACAAATGATTATTAATTTTTTCTGGCTTACCTGTAACAAGAATATAATGTGTTCATTGCATGCACTTTGCTTAGCAGACAGAACAACAGCAGCATTAATGATAATCTGGATGCTATGAAGCAAAGGGTAACACAGATAGTTCCTTCTGTAAAAAATAACTTTCCAAGCACTGCTTTCAGCACAGTGCAGATTCTACTGGTATACTGTGTTTCATACTTGTGCCTCTTAAGAAAAGATCAAATCACAAGATAGCATTGCTGCTTTTTTCCTTGCTCAAAGCACAACAGAAAGAGATAATTGGGCAGGGTTCCTTCAAATCATAGCTAAGGGCTCTTCTGGATGGAGCATTTGTATTCCTTAAGTACTGGGTTCTATACCAATCTGAAGAGAAATTTATCAATATCTCTTATATCTCTTTGTTCCATTTTCCCTTCCTATTAAGAATCAAGTACTGCCACTTTATTTTTTAAAAAGAAATCCTCCAATATTGCCATGCTCTTTAATTGCTGGTCTTTGCATTGATACCGCCTCATTACACCCCCTTTCCACTTTTGCTTCACACGGCATGCCTGGGGGGGTGTATGGGGGGGGAGCCAAAAGGATTATCCTTCCCCCACTTCTGCATGGACTGGGGACACTGCTTGTCCTTATGAGTTTTCTAGAACATGTAGAGGGGAGGAAGGTAAAAAGAGGTGGGAGTATGGATGCAGAAAAGCAAGAAATTGCAAGAAGCATCAACAAATGATGCAGGGTAAAGAAAAATGAGCAATGCAAAATGCATGGGTGGCATTTCTGGGAGAGACAGCTTCAAGCCACTGAAATAAACGGGGACCATGTGGTCAATAAAAAATACAAATGCAAGAGGAGGCGATGCCTTTATAGACCACAAAAAAATCATACCATCAGTGAACTTTCAGATAAATGGAATTAAACCTAAGGTCACGAGCAAAGTTTTAGCTCCAGTACAGCAGTTTAACTATCATACCCTGAGGCTCCTGCATCCTCTGTCTTCCTTTTCTTCATAAACCAGAGGTTGTCTCCTTTTAAGAGGAGCTGTTAGCAAACTTAGGGAAGGTTGTTGGGGGGGGGGGGAAGAGAAGCATTTATAGGAATGTGGGTAGATGTACTCAGAAGTCTGACTCAACTCACTGGGCTATATAAGCATCCATAGGGTAGCAAGCTAGGGGGGCATGAGGTAAAGGAAGGGCAGGGGAAGGTGAGTAAGGGTTGTAGGCGGGAAAATTTGTGCTTTTTCTTTGAGGCAAACCCACTTCACGTACCTGGAAAAAAAGTTGTGGGTGTGGGACCACTGCGTTTTTTTGCCCCCAAAGCTTTCTCTTCATATATAGCACATAGTGCTGCTCATTCCCATATAAACATAGATAGTGTTGCTGATTTGGAAGCAAAAGAAAGGAAGGAACAGTTCTGTGAATACATGAGATGTGATCCTTGCCCAGCCCTGGTTTGCCTTTTTTGCGAATTGGATTTCTGCTGCAGCAGAAAAACTTTGAGCTCAAAGAAATGGTTCACCTGCCCATTAGAGGAGGTGCCACAGCACTGGGTGACATGAACCAGGGCTTTGATTCAGTGGTAAAGTCAGCCTGCTATGAAACATCTCCAGCTGCTACCCTACCCTTTCACCCCTAGAAGCTGCAATGGGTACCACTTAGCATTTAACAGAGAGAGTATTTTGCTCCATGCTATGAAAAGTGAAAAGTTTCACTATGGGGCTCTTCGCAGAAGAAAAGACCTATATTTATAGTATGTGCATTTTGCCCTTTCATTTCAAGAAGGGGTGGTTACACCATAAAGGCTTGCACATGGTTAAAAATTACACATTTCAGGGCACCCAAATTGGCACGCCAAATTATAGGGCATCCTGATTGTTGTGTCAGTGCTGAGTATATATGAACAATTCGGTTATGATTACCCTTTATGGAAAGGTGCTTGCCTTTATGTTTAAAACAAAGTTCTGTGACTGGGACATATGTAATGTGACTTTGTATATATGTAGGAAAAGAATGATGAGAAGTTAACACAGGTGTTAAAGTGTCTAACATGGATGATGGAGAAAATATTTGAATTCTGCCGAACAGTTGAGCGCTGAGACAGAGAAAGGGCACTTTTGTAATGTCCCTCGTTGTTCTGGGGCTGCTGTGGGCCATTCCTCTGTTTGTTTTTTCTTGTATACTTAACAAGTCACCCAGCTATTGGTGTCTGTATATTGGAAGGGCATTTGTTGCTGGATGCACTGAGTCTTGACGGCTCACTCCTAGCACAGATTACTCACCCTTGTCACCTGTCTTTTCTGCCCTCTGCCTGCCTACTTTTCTGTCTCTTCCCTTCTTTTTTTGTTTAACCCATCCGCTATTCTCAAACCTGCACATTTAGGGCTCAGTGCATTCTGGTTGTTTTTAATAGTTTGCTTCAACTTTCATGCTATAGTGCAAAAGTACTACAAAAGTACTGAATCTCCTCATATATCAGTAAAACCATTTTTATGTAGCAAACCTTTCTTAATTTTCATGTCATATGTTAACTATCTTTAATATCTATTTTCCACACTTCATTATAACAAATGACCTATTGGTTTCAATGGTGATAATGAGGATGGTGGTGATATTTTCCACCCCATGGTGTTCATACTCCCCCCCCCCAAAAAAATTACCATTTACTTTACTAGCACTTTTTTGGAGTTCTGACATCATTTTTGCTTGATTTTTCAGAAGTCTCATATTTCCTTCTTCCCTTTGTGTGATAAGGACTTGAGCAAAGTAGTAATATATCTGTCTGGAATACCTTGAGCTCCCGCAGCTGTTTCACTGTTTCTTGAGACACAACACAGCCTCCATCATCTAAGTCTGGTTATCTCAGACTTCGTTATCTCACTGCAGTAATTAGGGGTGGCAGCAGCAAGGAGGCATATAGCCTATGAACACAACCCATAAAGAGAACGACTTCCTATATTAGTCAAGTCCATATATATATATATATATATTTCCTCATGTAGATTCTGCAATGCCAATTGCTCTCCTGTGAATGTGTGGGCTGAGCTGATATTGTATTATAATTGAAGCAAGTTGAAAGCTTGCGAGAGGAATTGAGATGTGAGGTATACTGGGATGCATATACCCATGTGAAAGTTGTCTGTGATTCAGAATAGATCCATTAACCAGGATAGTCCTGTGCGCTGTGTTCAGGAGCAATTAATACAGGATTTCATTTGTGACAGTGAAACCTCTTTCACTAAGAATGGGTTTGTTTGTTTTTTGCTTGAATTGAGATTCTTGCAGAAAATATACATTCCATGCCTCCCAGAATTCTTAGAGATGGGGGGGAAACCCAACATAACTTGCTACATAAATCTGCACATTTGCAAGACCTGCATGATGTTTTTTTTTTCTGGGGGGGGGGGAAGGATGTGCAGACCTCTGCATACGTTTTGAAAATGCAAATAGTTAAAATGCATAGTTTGAAAAATTAGCAGAAAAGGAGAAAATATGTACCAGAATGCATATATATGGAGAAATGTGGAAGTAAAAAAGGCCTTGCAACATGAAACATAACAAAGGGTGGGACTACATTGAAAGTAGACTCCAGAGAAACACAACAAAATGAAATCCAGGAGTACTTAAGATCCTTCTCTTGACACCAGTTTACTGACCTTGTGATGGTGCAGAACATTTTCATCTATTTAGAGATCATACAAAAGATTCTTAGCTAAAATCTCTAGTGTTGTGATAGGGTCTGCAGGTAATAGAATAACAACTGGAAGCTGACTAGGGGGAGTCTCCAGAGAGGAGGGAATCTGTATCAAGGAATACAGAGATATAGATGATGGAGAAATGCAACTATTGGTGATAATATGGTAAGGTGAGGGAAGGATAGTGGAAGACAAAAGGGCTTGGGATTTGCAACTACAAGGATGTGATATTGTTATGCACTGCCGGGTCATTTCCAACTTGTGTCAACGAAATTCATTAAGAAATTCCATTCTTAACTACTTCCAAAAAGTCCTGTCATTGATTGCCTTGACCAGACCTTGGAGATTAAAGGCTAGGCCTCACTCCATGGAGACAATCCACCTCATCCAATCTTCCCCCTTTCCCATCCATCTCCTTTCAACTTTTCCCAGTATTATTGTCTTCTCAGTGAGTTTTAGTGTACAGAACCATTCAATCCTAACTAAGTCTCTCTTGTCTTTTAGGCCATACATGGAAAGGAGACCTTTCCTTCAGTACAGGAAGCTGGACTAGATGGGCCTTTGGCCTGATCCAGCATGGCTCTTCTTATGTTCTTATGTAACAAAAACTGCTGGCTTATTAAACCTGAGAAAGACAAGGATATAAAAAACCATGAATGCTACGTATTATTTGGAATAATAAGCTTGACTATATTTTTCTATTCATTCTGTAATGTGTGCCCTTCTAGTTAATGGCGTATTAATTAAATATGTTCTAATCTTGCCACCTTCCATTTTAAGCCATTATGTTTTACTCCTGATTTCCCCACCTTTCACTAGAAATAAAGGTGTCCAAGATCTTCCTGGTTTGGGGATTTGTTTTTATTTCCCCTACTTTGGCAATAATTTTACTGTTACCATTACATGCCCACTGATATCATATTCAAGGAACCGATACTGATTTGCCCTGGGCAGCCCTTTGTCAGGAATTGTTCCTTCCTGTACAACCAAGATTTTTGCTTTCATTTCTAATGGAAGAAAATTAACATTTTACGTCATATGTGTAGTGAGCTTTTGGTTTGAATATGATGCTAGGTGCTGGGTTGATTGAAGGCATTCTGCTGTCTTGGGCGGAGCATTAGGCACCACACATGCTGACCAGAGATGTGCACCAAGCTAGCATTGTCATGATTATAACCTGATGTCTTTTCTTAAGTTAGCTGATGGTTCTGAAAAGTGACCGAGATATGCAAAAGGAGGGATATAGGACCCAAACATTTCTCTGATGAACCATTGTTCCAAAAGGTTGCTCTAGTTCTGCATCCTTCTGCTTCCAACTCTAATGAGTTATACGCAGACTTCTATCATATATACGGTGTGTAAAACTTACTTTTCATGCTGTGACTCCCACAGTTCTTCAGCTGGAATGGTGAAGCAAAGGAAAAGCAGTGTGCGGCTTATATACAATACAGCCCCATAGTGCTTAAAGCACTTTCTGGGCAGTTTACAATTTAATTATGCAGGCTACACATTGCCCCCCCTCCCCCAGTGGGCTGGTTACTCATTTTACCCACCTCAGAAGGATAGAAGGCTGAGTTAACCATGAGCCCCAGGTTATCAGCACAGGTTTGGGCTGTAGTGTACCAGATTAACCACTGTGCCTCGAGGCTCCATCCCCTGGATATTGTAAAACTAACATAATGCCACTGACTTGGCTATCTTTTACTCTGTTTGGATTTAATGTATTATGTATTTCTGTGTGTAGTGTTGTAATTAACCTGATTTGTCTGTGAAACCTTTAGCTTAATTGTGTGTGCCCCAAAACATACTGTAGAAGACAAGGATCACATAACTCTTATTCTTTCTGCCTCTGAAATTATAAAGCACCATGTTCACTGATAGTGTTGCATAAAGAATAATGATTTAATGACAAAAGTGCAAGTGGGCCTTTTGTTTCTAAAGAATTTTTGCCGCAAGAGTTCACTGTATATACTCAAATATAACCCTAGTTTTTCAGCCCTAATTTTGGGCTCTAAAAAGGGGCCCTCGACTTACATGCCGGTCAATACTTTTAGCCACTGAGGCAAGTGCTTGGGTCGGTGGCTAAAAGTAATTTTAAACATTGTGTGCCGCTTCTCATGACCCCCCCCCACATCACAGGGGAGTGGTGCGCGATGTTTAAAATGACTTTTAGCCACTGACCCAAGCACTTGCATCAGTGGCTAAAAGTCATTTTAAACATCACACACCACTCCCCCAGCTCACAAACGAGCTGCCAGACCCTGCTGCATTTCCCACCCTAGACTTATCCTCAAGTCAATATGTTTCCCCAGTTTTGGGGGGTTAAATTGGAGGCCTCGACTTATACTCGGGTTGACTTATACGCGAGTATATACAGGTACTTCTCCAGTAGTCATGTGACCCAAGTTATGTGAACCTCTAAGTTTGCAGTGCATGTGGTGTATGTTGTTGTTGCCAGATTTCACCAGTCTGCTTTTGTTGATTCATCAGGTTTTGGATGCAGGGAGGCTGAAAGAATATGATGAGCCATACATTTTGCTTCAACAAAAAGAGAGCCTGTTTTACAAGATGGTTCAGCAAGTGGGTAAGGCGGAGGCTTCATCCATAATGGAAACGGCAAAACAGGTAAGGCAGCCCCCCTCCCCTGCCCCGGCAAAATGTTGTAATTAAGTTTGTCTCAACAATTTACATTTTGGGGGTTAGCTTATTCAGGACTTTAGAAAACCCATCCCTTCCACTGTAGTTATAGTTCTTACAGCTTTTCAATTACAAGCCCTTGTTTTTCAACACTTTATTACTGGGATTTGGAATAATATATACTCAGAGCTGAAAATGACATGCTCCAATTGCAGAAAACAACAGTGCTTGCGATTGTTTGTTTTCTCACATTTGGGGAAGATAATGCATACTGTGTATCTAGTTGCTTCTTGATGTTGCATGTGCTTTTTCATACCATCATGTTGCAAATTGCAGCCAGAGTTACAATGAAGTTGTTCCATCAAGTTTATCTATCTGAATTTCAAGCTAGAAGAAAATTCCATACCAGCCATAAACAGGGAAATGATAGTCTGCCTTTCTAGCTAAGCTAGCTAGAACTTCATAAAAAGCTGGAATTACTTGATATTGCAGCTTGACTTGATTTGACATTTGTGAGTTCCTAGCTGTATCTAAGAATCTGTGTTGTTATTTGCCTTGCAAAGGACACCCCCCTCAAATGCACCCTTAGCATTCCTGTGTTGGTCATTTGCAGAACATGCATGGCCTGAAAGAACCAGAAATGCTCATCATCTCTTTTATTAAATATGTCAAAAGTTTAACAGCAGAAGTTCAAAGGAATAGCTGTTTACAATTTTGCATTAGTTATTGAAGCAGTTTATTGTGTTTGCTCCAATGTGCTTGGGACTTGGCTACAAAAGTGAACATTTAAGTTCAATATGGGCATGATGCATCTAAATCTTTTAACCATGCCTCAAAGTTGCATGCACCCTTTCTTGTTATATCGCTCTGCTTTTCATGCCTGAAAAAAAGACTCACAGAAAGTGATTTGGTCGTGATTGTTTAACCAACTGTGGTTGGGAGATGGAAAGGATGTCCTAGCACTGAAGTAGAATGCTTAGAGGACAGAGTGTGTGATACCAGGTGCTTATACCACTTGTTTATCTGTTGCCCTCTCTCCAGTGAGATGCAAGAGAGGAAGGAGTTGTGGCAGATCTCGTCCTGAGGGATGGAGTATAATTTGTGTGGGCTTAGAAAGTAAAACAACTCTTCTAAAGCAGCTATGAAATCACATTACCTTCAGACTGGTTACAGGCCTAACAGAAAAGTATCTAGATAGATTAAGAGATAACATTTTTAAAATTAATATGCCAAGGCTACACCTAAGGTGCACATGCCCTGTTTATGAGACCATGAGATACTTTTAAAGGACCTATTTCAAACACACTCTTCTCTTCAGAGACAGTCTGAGCAGTGGGGCACTGGACTCATGCCATGTCCAGATAGCCAGAGAAAGATACATACAAGCTCAAACTGATTTGGGCAGTCTTTCCACCCGATTTTGGATCTAGAACCTTTGTGAAAGCTGGGGGGCAACATATAGATGTGGGAGTAGAGATCCCCAGAACTCAGCTGCTGCAAAGCTGAAATGGACATCAGAACTTCAAAACTGCCCAGTAGGCACTTGCTCCCATGTGCGCGGTATCTGGGGATACTTTGAAATGAGGTGCAAAGTGTTTTCCTTTGTGCACCTGTGCTTGAAAGACTGTGCGGCAAGGAGTCATTCCACACCCACCTTCCATGCGGAATAATGAACAAAGCTTTACCTGCTGAATTTCTGCCTACGCACAGCTTTTAGAGGCAGGAGCTATGTAAGAAACTGTGTGGCCAAGCCACCAGGAAAGCTCAAGAAGAGCTGGACAGCAACTGCTGTGCCTGGCTTCCCAGAAGAGCCTTTGTGAGTGTGTTCCCCATCTGTAGGAGTAGTCACTGAGTTATGTCCCTCACCTATTAATCAAAACAATGGTGTGTGGTTTATTAAATAATTTTCCTGGGAATTTTTCAAAGTAATATAAATGAACAAAGAATGGGCTTCACGCTTGCATTTTCAGTGCAGCATGAATATTAGGCCTAACTCATGACACATGTCGGCCCCAGGGAAGATAGCACATTTTGTGTGTGTGTGTTTTAAAGGCTCAGACAAAACTTTTCACATTCTTCTTTGGGGGAAGAAATACATTTTGAAGTCCTTTTTCACCCAAACACATTTTCAGATAAGAGCACACAAGTCTTGACATTATTTCATTTTGTTACACGCATCTGTCAGGGAACCGAGATATGATACAGCTCCTAAAAACTGATGATTGTGGAACAGTGAAACTTGACAGCATTTCATTTCCTTTATGTTCTGATTATACATTTATCAGGAAACCTGTATCTCTGGCAGTTCAGCTAGAAATTGGTAGAATTCAAGAACTCAAAGGCTCGGCAAAGAACTGTCCTATTATTTGGTATCATCTTACATTTTAGAGAAGTTGCTTGCTGGGGCCTTTGTTACCGCTTTCCCTTTCCCTTTCATTATTGTGGCACCCTATCCCCAGATCACATTTCTATAAGGCTCTATGACTCCTCCACGCTGCAAATTAAACGCCAGGATATTTCATACGTACATCCTGAATTTTTCAATGGTTGTCAATCATAGTTTGTAAAATGCAGGGATTACAACCTTGATATTAACATCCAAATCCATTGTGCTTATTTTTATGTGTGAAAATGAAAAGCCCTTGTGCAGACACTAGATTTCAGGGCTGCTTTGTCACCCTGTTTTTAATTTATCTCCATTTCTGAGCCACTGAAAGGATTTTATTTATCAATTTAATGTCAACTGATCAAGTTATCCATTGATCTGAATTATTAGCCCTTTGGGTAGGACAGCAGACCTATGTGTCGATATGCCTCAGCTTTGCTACAAATTACTAAAGAGCTGAAGGTAAGTGTATTAATGTTTAAAAAATGAAGAGTTGAAATGTGTACTTTTCCTATGGATGGGTAGCCTTCAGTCACACTCTTTAGAGCGCACTACCTTATAAAACTAATGTACAACTTTTTCCCTCCCTAGGTTTATTTTAAGAAGAATTATCCAGAAATTGTTCCAAATAGTGAAGCAGTTGCCAACTCACCAGTAGACAATTCTCAAGGATTAATTGTTTTTGAAACTGCACTTTGATCCCATTCGTGTCGCTGATTATTTTTAACAGAATGTAATATGAATGCAATACAAACCAAATGTTGCTCTTAGTTGAAAATACTGTATTTTGCACTGAAAGGCTAGTTATTTGTTACAGTGAAGAAAAAATATGTTTCAATGATATTATTCTTTTTTTAAAAAATGCAATACATTTTGAACTTGATTTTGTAACTGCTTTATCCTGTGGATTTAGCAAATAGAAGAAGTTTGCCCTTTGGGATCTAAAGCCATCCTGTACATTTTGCAAGCAAGGCTCTGGAAGTCCTAACTTCCTCGCTTGGTGTAACAGCATCCTGACAGGGAGAAAGTGTGCTGTAGGATCACAGCTCCTGGGCCACTGCCTTATTCCTAGGTTGCTGCATGAATGTGTCCTTAATGCAGTATAATAGTGCTGTGCAAGGGAAGAGAATTGGATCTGACGTGATAGCTCTCATTACTCCTGTTACTACATGGATGTTACCTTTGGCTAGGTCAGATTGAGCTTGTGGCTGCATACTACCTATTGTGGCATTGCCCTGACACAGGGCCCCTTCATTTATAAGTACCCCTAATTCTGCTATTCTATAGGCCTAGCCTTGCATACATCCCACGTGACAATTCAAACTGAATGCAGCCCAGCAGCCACGTAAGGTACCCATTTTCTTTTTCCTTTGGAGATCCTCCTCTCAAACACTCAGCAAGCTGCTAACAGAAGCTGTATGACATTATCAGGTTTTTCATGACATTGGTACAGCTTGGAAAAATTACTTTTTAGACTGCAACTCCAAAACTCTGCAGCCATGGCCAGCATCTAGAAGAAATTAGGAGTTGAATTCTAAAAAGATAAAAAGCTGTGTGATCCCTGTAGAAAAGCCAGAAACAAGGGTAGGTGATAATGGCCTAATAAAGATACCACCCACTCTTCTCTTCAGCTAATCTAAAAAGGTTGCTTTTACAAGCTTTTCTGGACAAGTGTTTCGGTCCTTCTGTCAACCAATGAGACACATGAATGTGTACATCAATTTGTGTGTTGTGCTTCTGTTAGGATATTTGAATTATTGGTTCCAGACACCTCTGACTTGGACATTTGCAATCCATATTCTCAGGATGAAAATGTAGTTTTCTGGGTTTGCATATAGAAGTATGAGAGGAATGAATGTTCCTTTATCCAAAGAAATATGTGTTCATAAATCCTTTGCTGTATGTTTTTCTTATTTAAGCTTCTGCTGAAGTCTATGTAGAAGATTGTCCTATTTTGTGTGGTTGTTGGTGCGCAAGTATCAGGTTATTTTAACACATAGCCTCCTCTTGGGCAAGTACTTAGTGAATGTGTTTTGCCAACATAAATACAAATACTGTAGATTGTTGTAATCACTACATTGTACATATGTACTGGGCTTTCCTGGATTTCAAAACACATTTATTTGGACAATGCAGGCATTTATTATAGCACTTGGAGAAGATCACAGTAATCATATTAAAAGCTACCATGCTTGCAAATATGTCCCACCCCCACAGCCCTGTTTTATGACATCTGTTCCAGACTAACTCTTCAAGCACCAGCACCTTAGCACCAGAAAAGGTCAAGTAAATTTTAAGCTTCTGCTTCATTGAGATATTTCCAAATGCTTCACCCCTTAATTATTGCTCCTTTAAAAGGCATCAGCCTACATATAGGTAAAAGACATGAATGTGCAAGGAAAAGCATCACTAACAGGCATAACATTTATTATTACCTTTTACATCTAGATACCTTGCTTCTGTGGTTTGGAATGTCTGTAGCTTGACAAAAACCCGTGTGTTTTTTTAAAAAAAACCCACTTTTTAAAAGGAGCCCACAATGAGTATTCTCAAATAAATAAGAGAGGTGTCCATCTTCTCACAAAGTGGGGAGATTGGCCCCCAAACCACAAGACTCAGTGAAAAACAAAAAAAGAAAACAAAGCAGCAAAAAAACCTACAACCAAACCAACCTTTAAAAAAAACCCACTTAACTGACAGTAATACCTCTTATACAAATTTTTGAGTCTCTGGTAGGACCTGTGCATGGCTGTTGGGACAAATGTTTTGCAGGCATGAATTTGGTAGTACCCAGTTTAGGTAAATAATGCAGCACATTTTGCTGTACAGTACTTGGATCTAATAGTACAGCATATTATTAGATTTATAAATTATTAGATTTGCCTTGTTTTCCAGCAGAAGTTGTTACTTGACACACTTCAGTTGTGTTTTGTCCAAAACATACAGTATACCTCCATGCAGGACTTCCCACAGCTCAGACAAGGCCCAGGCCAGTGATGGCGAACTTTTGGCACACCTGGTGTTTTGGAACACAACTCCCAGAGTTCAAAGCCTGTATTGCCAATGACAAAGGACTGTGGGAGTTGTGTTCCAAAACATCCGGAGTGCTGAAGGTTCGCCACCACTGGGCTAAGCCATTTCACATTGTGTGACTGGCTTACTTTTTTGCAAGAAGAGTTTAATATCATAATGCAAAGAATGGCATTTTCCTCAAAGAAAATTAAAGAAGTCAATTTTTACCATTTCCTATAGAGTGGGTTTAAATATTACTATCCCATAAAGAAGATGGACACTTGAGGTGTTTGTTTAGTCGTATCCATGTTGCCTTAGCCACCCTTCAATTTTGTTTTAAAATGATTGAATTCTTCTGAACCCATGCAAGATCAAACTGATAAACTGCTTTGTAAATATAATCCACTTGCAGATTTTAATTTCAAAAGTGTATTCATTAATAAATAAATGACACACAGTCTCCAGGGCTGATCCAAAATATTGTGCAGTACTAAGGAGATTTACTTGCATTTACTTCAGTAGTGTTTAGTATTTTGACTCCAAATAAATTCAGATGTGAGGTTGCTCCTGAAGAGAGCAGAAACTGAGAGGTACTGACTACAGACATCTTCTTCCCACCATAAAAATGAGATCTTGCTATATCAGGTCATAAAAGCAGCCTATTTTGCCTACTGGAACCATTTGAAATTGTAGCTTTTAAAATGTGAACAAAAAATATGTGAGGTATCTGAGAGAATGCTGAATGTGCTGTTTTTAACGTGTTTTGACAGGATAATCCTGGCTTCAGGAACTGATGTCAGTGTAATAGATACCACAATGAAAAATGCTGGAAGTTGAACAGAGACTACCAGCAAAGAGCTGCGTTAGGAATGTTTCTCACAGCCATTCAATATTTGCTTTTCCTTCTCTAAGGAACACGAAGGCTGAAGCTTGGATCCAAACCCCTGCATGGAAACTGGGGTTGCTGATATTATACCCCAAGAGCAGGTTCCAGCAGTGTTACTTTTCATGACTGTGTATGGTCCTTGGGTGTTTTTTAGGGGAGAAAGTATGAGGGGTTGCAACACTCTGGTGATGTAACCCCCAGAGATGCACCGTTAAGGTGTTTCTGCTTGTTCAGGGCTCAGATCCAGGCCATCTGTTTAATCAGAATGCCATACCCCTTATAGTGTTGGTGGCTGTTTACCATTATCACTGAAGCAGATCATTGAGACATTATAAGTTTACCTTTAATAAGTTCAACAATTATTTTCTGAGGGCAGAATAATATAGACATAGCTCATGATGAGAGTTGAAAGCCCACTAGCGTTGGTGAGGCTGTGGTTCAGGCAGTCCTTTGTATTTAAGACATCAGACTTCAAAAGAATCTTCTTAAATCCTGAATGCCAAATCACAAAACAAAGCACTAAGTCCTGAAGACTAAGTTTAAAAGAAAAGAAGGTAATTTGCAAATTCCATGGGAGTTCAGAGAAGCTCCTGCTGAGACACCAACAACTAGCCCTTAAGGATCTTCCTCTTTCACTCAAGGGTTATCTGTCATGTTTAATTTTGTCCCCAAACTTCAAATAAGTTCTCTGCTTAAATCCTGAAGACCAATCACAAAACCAGTCCATTTGCAAATTACATAAGTTGATAAAAGCTCCTGTATCCAGTCACTTTTAGCTGTAAGGGGATTCCCTTTTCTAATGGTGAGTGATCTGTAACATCAGATTTTAGCCCTTATATTTTGAGAAAAATCTTGCTTTAAAACAAAACAAAACAGTGCAGGGTGATTTTTCTAACAAGCCAGATTTCAAACAGTCTTGAAAGGATATGGGCTATTTCCAACCCAATCCAATTGAACATACCTAAATGTAAAGTACTGCCATTTGTGGTTAGTTTCTTATCATTTTCTAAAATTATGTTAGCCCTGTAAAAATGATAGCAAAGTGTAACAGCTGTTGTTTGTCCACATCTCTGAAGCTAGCAGATTCTCAGTGCCACCTTTGCCAAAACAGTTTTTAAGGACAGTGCAGAGTGGCTTGGAATGAGGACAAAAGTCACTCCACCAGTTTCATCACCTCTTTGCCTTAGTAATCTGCATAAGTTTACGGGAAACATAAAAAAGTTTTTAAAAGTGCCTTCCTTTATATTTATTTTAGGATAAAGCAGTGGAAGTTATTTATGAATCTAGATTCATAAATAATGTGCACAATTAAAATACTTACTTAGATTCAGTGCTTTTATCAGATTGGTTGATTTACTTACAAGTGGAGTTGTTTGATTCTTATCCCCCCCAATTATGTAAGAGAAAATATATTTAATTTTGATTGGCTAGAGCCCCCCCCAACAGCAAAAAATAAATAAAAAAAGACTTGAGTACTATGAAGAGCAGAAGACAAATATGTAATGGTGCCCCTGCAGCTCCCCTGTTGCAAACAGTCGCAGCAACTGGGCACGCAAAAGGTATTCCACTTAAAATAGTATATGGGATTTGCTGACCATAACTCAAAAAAGGTACAAAAACCCCGCAACTCATCCAATTTTTCTCCCGCTTACAGTAGCTACTCAATAGATATTGTTCCATTTCTTAAAACACAGATTTTTTTATGTGCTAGATGAACACAACTGTAGGTTCTGGACTTGTGGTTTTATTTCTGACATACACTCCAGTTTTGTAAGGTCGTGTTATCTATATGTGTTTGCATTTTTAATTTCAGTGTCTTCTAGTGCCTTGTTTTTAATAATGGATGGTGCATTTGCAACTGACTGTTTCAGTCACAAGATTTGTTATGAGTAACTTATGCCATACAATAAAGTTACTATAATAAAAGCCTTTCAGCAGTTTCGTGTAGTGTCTAATTCCACCAAAGTCTGTGGATTGCATAGTTAATATTTCTGGTGTCTCTGCTTGTGTACATGATGGTCAGTTATACAAACATGCAGGATATCACAATGGTCCTCTGGTTAGAATACATTGTCTCATTTTCATTGCAAATCCTTTATTATTTCTTCACTTATCTCAGGTTCTCTCTCTGCCACTTTGCATAAACTAAAGGCAAATCTCTCTCTCTCTCTCTCTCTCTCTCTCTCTCTCTCTCTCCACTTCACCCCGATTAATATCAGCAGAAAGTCCCAAATTCTCCCTCATCTGTGTCAGATGTCCAGTTTCAGATGTTCAGCCTCATGTTGGACACCTGGCTGTGGTACTGAAATGGATGGAGGCCAACAGATTGAGGCTGAACCCAGACAAGACAGAGATCCTTCAGATGGATAGTCCAGTTTCTTGGATTAAGTGCCTCCTTTTCCTTTGGGAAGGGAGGCTAATCTCTCCACAAAGCATTAGGTTTATAGTTTGTGTGTCCTATTGGACCTCTCATTGATCCCCAGACAAATCAGAACCACTTCCCACCTCCACCAGGAAAGTCACGGCTAACGACCCTTACTTAATGGGTGTCCGGAAGGGTTGAGTAGGTGGGACTTTCACACACCCCAGGCCATTTTACAGCTAAGGAGCCTGTTCAGCCCTTTGTCCACCTAATGAGCCTATTCAGGCCACTGTCCACCTAATGAGCCTGTTCAGACCAAGGTGGCATGAAACCATGGTGAACTATAAATTGGAGGCCTTGCACAAACTTCCCTCAGACTGATGAAGCTACTTGGATGAGTAGTGAAACATTTTGATCTCAAGAAAAGAAGTCCAGTTTCCATGACTTAGCTTCTAGATACTGGACCTAACACTGTCAATAGACACTCAAATAGGATCTGTGGTCTGGTCTCCCTACTTTAATCTTAGACAGATTTCCCAGCTGTTTCACTCCCTTGACACTGGGCCCCTCACCATGCTGGTTCATGCACTGGTAGTCCAAATATTAGACTACAGTAGTTCCCCCGCCACATCGTGCTTCATATATTGTGGTCCTATTACAGTCATGTCCAAACTTCAGCCCTCCAGATGTTTTGGACCACAACTCCCACAGTCCCTTGCCATTGGAAATACAGGCTTGGAATTCTGGGAGTTGTGGCCCAAAACATCAGGAGGGCCAAAGTTTGGACATGCCTATCCTAGTATATCACAGATTTACTGGGACCACAGGTGCATGTGAGTGGCAGGGCAGCAGGTGGATGGTGCTGTGCCTGGGGCAATCTCCAGAGGCCCAGCACAGGCCCATGGTCTGGAAGTTACTTCTGGTTCACCAGAAGCTACTTCTGGGCCCTGTACAGGCCTGGGAAGGCAGCCGGAAACCTGTTCGGGGCAGCGCCAGTTCTGGGTTGAGTACAGGAGGCTCCACACAGGCCTGCCGATCCCAGCCCAACCCACAGATAAAGGTGCTTGCATATCGTGGATTTTCTTTTATTGCAGGTGGGTCAGAAACCTAACCTCTGCAATTAACGGGAGTACTGTACTGTAAAACTCTCTAGATTGGGCTGCCCATGAGGCTATCACTTGTCAACAGATTCAGAACATGGCAGACAGGTTATTGAGTAGAGTGAACAAAGATCAACATATAACCCCAATTCTGGCTACCTTACACTGGTTAAACATTTGTTTCGGTGTCAGGTAGTTTTAACCTGTAAGGCCCTAAACATTTGGGGACCTCAGTATCTGGCAGAAGGCCTGCTTATAACTGGATCTGCCTTTCTTAGACAAGCAGCTGAAGATGCTAGCTCCAAGTGAGGCCTGGAGGGATCAGATGAGAAAGCTGACCTTCTCGGCTGTTGTTCCCCTCCTGCAGTGTGTTTTGCCCCTTCGCTGAGCTTATCTAGTTTTTTATTAACTCTGCCATAGTAAATGTTTGTGTCAATGTATTTTAATGCTTTCTAAATATGTTTTTTATTTGTATGTTATTATTTTTATTTTCTGTTCTGTCAATTTAGTACTTTAATTATGCGGCTGCTAGAGTGGCCCTTTGTTAGATAGGCAGTATATGCCTCCTTCAGGTCATCTGTATGAACCAATCACTAAGGAGACCACAACACCCGTGTTTCTCTCAGTGCTTCCATCAGTGGTTCCCACTCTTCCCAGCTGCCATCTATGTCAAAGAAGGGATAAAATCCAGCAGAATGGAGATTGACAGTGGGTCTGACTCCACCATAGAATCACTGTGGGTTAAACTACCAGGTCCAAGGAGCAATGTGATAGTGGGGGACTTTGAAATGAGGAGACAATCATGGAGGTGTCTAAGAGGGACAGGATAGTAATCATGGGGATTTCAATTATCCCCACATTGACTGGGCCAATGTGAGCTCGGAGCAAGAAAGAGAAACCAGGTTTCTCGACATGCTGAATGACTGTGCCTTAGAGCAACTTGTCATGGAGTCCACCCAAGAACAAGCAACTCTGGATCTAATACTGTGTGATACTCAGGACCTGGTCATGGATGTGAATGTCAGTGAGCCGCTGGGGAACAGTGACCATGCTGCAATCTTCTTTGCCATGCATGTCAGGGGAAGAGTGTCAAGCAAACCAGACACAAAACCCCTTGATTTCTGAAGAGCGGACTTCCCTCAGATAAGGAAACTTGTTAGAAAGGAATTGAAAGGGAAGGTAAAAAGAATCCAATCTCTCCAGAGTGCATGGAGCCTGTTTAAATCAACGGTAGAAGTCCACCACAGGTGCATTCCACAAAGAAAGAAGAGCTCCTCTAACTCCAAGAGGGCACCGGCATGGTTAACGAGTGGAGTTAGAGATGGTCTAAAGCGCAAGAGAGGTCTTTCTGTAAATGGAAATCCTCCCCAGATGAGGAAAATAAAAAACACAAACTCTGGCAAAAGAAATGTAAGAAGATGATAAGAAAGGCAAAGAAAGACTTGGACGGAAGTTTGGCTAGCAATATAAAGGGAAAGAAAAGCTTATTTAAATATGTTAGAAGTAGAAAACCTGCCAGAGAACCAGCTGGCCCTCTGGATGGTGACAGAGGAAAAGGGGAGGTTAAGGAGGACTTGGAAATTGTAGATAAATTAAATTACTTCTTTGCATCTGTCTTCACGACAGAAGACCTTGGGCAGATTCCGCTGCCCGAACGGCTCCTCTTGACTAAAGAATTAAATCAAATACGGGTTAAAAGGGAGGATGTTTTTGGTTTAATTGATAAACTGAAGATCAACAGGTCACTGGGCCCAGAGGGCATCCACCCGAGGGTTATTAAGGAACTGAGAAATGAAATTGTGGATCTCTTAGTGGTAATATGCAACTTGTATCTTAAAACGGCCACAGTTCCGAAGGACTGGAGGATAGTGGATGTCACACCAGTTTTTTAAAAAGGAAGGAGGGGGGACCTGGGAAATTACAGGCCGGTTAGCCTTACGTCTGTCCCAGGGAAGATGATGAAAAGCCTCATCCAAGAGAAAATCTTAAAACACATAGAAGAACAAACCTTACTGAGGGGAAATCAGCATGGCTTCTGTAAGGGCAAGTCTTGCCTGACAAATCTTTTAGAATTTTTTGAAAAGGTGAACGGGCATGTGGATTTGGGTGAACCGGTGGATAGAGTCTATCTGGATTTTCAAAAGGCTTTTGACACAGTCCCTCACCAAAGGCTGCTGAGAAAATTGCACAGTCAGGGGATCAGAGGACAGGTCCTCTTATGAATTGAGAACTGGTTGAGATCCAGGAAACAAAGAGTAGGTGTCAATGGGCAATTTTCACAATGGAGAAAGGTGAAAAGCAGTATGCCACAGAGATCTGTCCTGGAACCAGTGCTTTTCAATCTGTTCATAAATGACCTGGAGACAGGGATAAGCAGTGAGGTGTCCAAGTTTACGGATGACACAAAACTTTTCTGTGTGGTAAAAACCAGAGAAGATTGTGAAGAGATCCAGAAGGATCTCTCTAAAGTGGGGGAATGGCTGTGAAATGGCAAATGTGTTTCAATTTTGGAAAATGTAAAAGAATGCATATTGGGGCAAAAAATCAAAACTTTATCTATCAACTCGTGGGCTCTGAGTTATCTGTGACAGATCAGGAAAGAGATCTTGGTGTGTTGGTGGACAGCTCCATGAAGGTGTCTCCCCAATGTGTGGCAGCGGTGAAGAAGGCCAATTCCATGCTAGGGATTATCAAAAAGGAGATTGAAAATAAAACAGCCAACATTATAATGCCATTGTACAAGACGATAGTAAGGCCGCACCTGGAGTATTGTGTACAATTCTGGTTACTACATCTCAAAAAAGACATAGTGGAACTGGAAAAGGTGCAGAAGAGAGCGACCAAAGTATGATTATTGGGCTTGGGGACCTCCCTTATGAGCAAAGGCTAAAACATCAGGGGCTGTTTAGTCTAGGAAAAAGTGCCTGAGTGGGGTATAATTGAGATGTACAAAGATGCAGGGCATGAGTAATGTGGGTAGAGGGATGCTCTTCTCCCTCTCACAAAATAACAGAACTAGGGAAGATCCACTTAAACTGAGGGTTGGGAGAGTGGGAACAGACAAAAATTTTTTTTACCCAGTGTGTTGTTAGCCTGCTGAACTCTCTGCCACAGGATGTGGTGACGGCATCGAGCCTGGATGCCTTCAAAAGGGGATTGGACAGATTCCTGGAAGAAAAATCCATCACAGGTTCAAACCATTATGAAGATGTGTGATTTCCAGGCTTAAAACCAGGGTACTTCAAGGGCCAGGTGCTGGGGAATGGTATCAGGAGCCAGATATCTAGTCTTGTGCGCTCCCAGATGCATTTGGTGTGGTCACTAGATGGGCCTTTAGCATGATCCAGCATGGCTCTTATTGTGTTCTTAAGTTCTGGAAATGGCAAAACATGCTGGCTCAAGCCACTGTCAGCCCCACTGTAGCTTGCCCTATTGACAACTTATACAAGGTTCATGACTCTGGTGGCAATTTTGTCCTCAAACAACTGGCACCTACTGTAATTCCATCTTTGTTGACGCTTCCCAGTCATGTCAACGACAGTGCCAGACCCTGACTCCGCCAGATAAGGAGAGTTGGCGGACAAACATCATGGGACGCTGGGTCTACTCTGCAGCCGCTCTCGCCAAGTACACTGCCAGTTATCAAAGTACCATGGGAGCAGACCAGCGCTTTCTGTGGGATGACGTGCCCTCCCTTTTATCATTCCTCCCTGAGGGCAAGCATTTTCATAACACTACTATTCAACAGTAGGGTTTATCAGTGGCTAAGCAGCGAATGCTTTTGGCCTGTTGTGCACCGACAGCTGTTACTACAGCCAATGACGTGAAAGAAGAGAAGTGTAACGAAGGCAGCAACTCTGTCCTGAGGTAAGTAGGCCCTTGCAGTGGTGTTGTTGAGCACTGCTCCAATATAGGATATGCATTGAGTTGGGACTACAGTAAACATCTCTATGTTTATGTTAAGAGTGAGATTGTGAAGGAGGGAAATGGTGAGAGCAACATCTCTTTGTGCTTGTGCTTGCAAAGGAGATACAGTGAGGCAGTTATCAGTGTAGGAGGAAACTGGAACATCTTGTAGGTGAAGATGGGCTGTCACTGCATTAGGTAAAGACCTGGACAGCTGTGGCCAAACCAAACAAGCCTTTTGAGCTGGTAGGCCTTGTTATCTAAAGTGAAGTAGAAGAGAAGATGATGCTGTGGGTCAATGGTGAAGAATCTTCAGCACTCCAGATGATTTGGACCACAACTCCCACAGTCCCTTGTCGTCATCAATCTAGGCTCAGAATTCTGAGAGTTGTGGTCCAAAACATCTGGAGTGCCAAAGGTTCACCACTACTGCTCTAAGTGTATCAAGATGTGGAAACAGGCATCTCACAGGTCAACAAGTGCAAATCAGTCCCAGAGATGAAGGACAGATAGGAAACATTTGAAGGTGACTATATGCCCAAAAATCTATTCTCTGTATAATTTAGTATTAATTTATTTTCACCATATAATCTTACTTTGTTAATACTGAAATAGACTATAAGTATTTTATTTTGATGATTGTATGTTTAATTTAAAGTTGATTAATTTTGTGCTATATTTGGTATTGCTTGTTTATAATTTCTATTTTGTTATATTGTAAACTGCCTAGTGTAACTTTGGCTAGATGGGCAGTATAAAAATAAATATAATTACTGGTAAGTAAGTAAGTAAGTAACTAAGTAACTAAGTAAGTAACTAAGTAAGTAAAAGTTCTGTATGTAAATAATTAAGTACGGAATTATGTGGTAGTGATAAATTGGTTGAGTCTCAGATCTGGAATAATGTGAATACCGCCATCTTTCTTGGTGACCTCAAATTACCAGGAGAAGCCGCTAACTGGTGGTGTAGGATGCGAAGATCACCCATCAGTGTGCCTTCACAGGACTCAAAGAAACACAGTTACAAGTAGGCAACTTTTCTTTTTAATCCATGTCATGCTAAGCAAGCCCATTTTAAAACACTTAGATATGACAAAACAGTTGATTATTACAGATGTTGGGGTTTTTTTAAAAAAAAACTTATAACACCAGTTACATACTGATGGTGTATGTGCAATGGGGGAAAAGGAAATCATTGAGAAAAGTGGTTAGATGCTGTCACTCATTATTCAAGAGTATCCTGTGCTGCCTCAAGAGGTTGTCCTTCCATTTTTTATTTTTTATTTTTTGCCAAGAACTTGCCTTTTAAGCAACTGGCTACTTAATAGCCTTGCCAGAGTTCATCTTGCTTCTTGTAGGAGCAGAGAATATCTGTCATCTTTTCCCTAGAGATACAGCAAAGTTAAACATTTATCTAGGTGCAATAATTTCTCAGGTGGGTCATTCCATGTCAAATCAACCAGTGCATGGAACCTTGATGTCATGGATTTTGTTCATTTTTTGTACATTCGTACTTTACCATGAGATGTTTAAAAATATTTTTTTCCAGATTTTTTTGGTCCACCTGTTTCTGAGATATTGCATTTTCAAAATTGCAAAAAAAAAAAATGCCAAAATTAAATGCCTCTTTGACCTCCATTGTAGAATCTCCCGTATGTAAGAAGAAAGTATTAAAAAGGATTGGGAGTATTGCAAAGAAAAGATGGGTAAGAATAAAAAGACCTACAAAGAATTATTTTGTACTTCTGAAGATGCCTTAGTTGAGGAAGAAAGTAACTGTGCTGATTTCAGAAATTATTCAGCAACTAAAGGAATTTTTTTAAAATTGCAAACAGAAATAAAAAGCTCATGACTTTGACAGTTTTACCAGAAAGCTGGTCCTGTAAAGAATAGAAAGTGAATTTGGAGTAAGTAACTACATTGCAAGGAAAAGAAAAGGAAATTTTGTCCTCACCTAATCTCAATCCTGGAAATTTGTCAGGGCTTGTTTTGTGTGTTTTGAACAGAATTTTATCAATGTAAATTGTAAAAAATTGTCTTGAGGAGTTTTAATACCTTGTCACTGCCAACAGGAAAAATTAAGTTTTGTATTGAGATACAATTGAGATACCATCCTGAAATTTGGAGTGATTGGCTAGAAGACATGTATCTTTAAGTGTGATTTTTTTGAAAATTAAAAAAAAATCAAATTTTCCAAAAATTAAAATTATATATTTATTTACATTAAAAATGTACAATTGCATCATGTTATATATCAAATGAAAGTCCTATTCATAAGCTTTAAAATGACACCTGTCCCAGGTCTGTAGCCATCACAAAATTGCCATTTGTTTGCAATTTTGAAAATGCAATATCTCAGAAATGGGTGGACCAAAAACTCTGGGGAAAAACATTTTAAACATCTCATGGTAAGGTACAGATGTACCAAAAATGAACAAAATCCATGACATCAAGTTCTAAAATGGAATTTTCATTGGTTGATTTGACATGTTGATTTGACCCAGGTACATTTTAAAAGGCAACTTGTTTGGTTCATACATGTTTTGTAAGATGGTTCATCTTTCATGTTGGGTTTTACAGAAGGGTATTTGCTGAATTAGTATCACAAAGCAGTTAGTTCCAGAATGATGCCACCTATGCAGAATCTATATTTTAGAATTATTCACGTTGTGGGATATTCTGAAAAGGCTGTTTTTTCACCTCCTGAAATCCAAAAGGTTGTGGCACTCACAGTTGCTTCAGCAGTCTTTGTACTGGGGTCTCCCTCTGTTCAGAAAACCAGCTGAGTCATAAAATGGCAGAGAAAATTGGTGGAAGGGGATCATTTAAGATACAGTATGTGTTTCCATCTTCTAAAATCAGATGTGTCTAGACTCAAGTCAGATGGCATAAAATCATGTTTCACTGAAAATGTCTTTCTACACTTTAAGTTATTTCTAATTACTTATTTAAATTGTTTATTATGCTCACATTTATCCACTTGAAGAAATAGGCTCTCCAGAACTGACTTTGTAACTGAAGGCAAGATATTACTAATAAAATAAAATAAAGTAAAATAAAATAAGTATTTTTTTAAAAAAATACATAGTTTGACAGATGAAACAACACAGATCCAGCTGCCTGGGATATCTTAGAAAGGGTTTGAGTTGGCTTCTAACAAGGGTTGTTTTCAAATACTGTTTATTATAGTGTTCTTCTGCAGATACGTAACTGGAGTGGTCATTTGGCTCTTGATGAAGCAGTGGGTCCCTGCCTTGGGGTCCCTGATGGTCTTAAACTGTAATTCACAGGTGCTTTGGAAATAATCATAAACTCTTGGCTACTTTAATTATGGCTTTTAGATATTTTAGACCAAGTACACTCATAGACTTTAAAATTATTTAAAAATTATAAAACTATAATATAAAACTGGCCTGTCCAATGCGTCGACCGCGGTCGACCAGTCGACCGCGGCGCCGTCAGAGGTCGCCCGCGAGGTCCCTGTGTTGGGGGGGATTTCCCCCCCCCACGCACTGCCGAAGTGCCTGGGAGCCCAGCTGGAGCTGGACTAGCTCGCCCTCTCCAGCATCAATGGTGGCTCCAGTGGCGGCGGTGGGCCCAGGCCGGCCTGCTGGGCTCGTTTGGCTTCAACCCCCCCATCGCCCCCGCGCTGCCACCGCCGCCGCCGCAACCCCCCCACAATCGCCCCCACCCCGCCGCCGCTGCCGCCGCCGCGACCCCCGCAATCGCCCCCGCTCCGCCATCGCTGCCGCCGCCGCTGCCACCCCTCAGGACGTGAGCTGTTCCGCTTTCTGGCTCTTCGAAGTGGGAGGGGGAATGGAAGGAGAGAAAGAAAGAGAGAGAGAAAGAGGAGGAGAGAGGGAGTAGGGGGGAGGAAAGAAAGAAGGGAGAGGAGGAGGGAAGGAAAGAAGGGAAGGAAGGAAGGAAGGAAAGGAGGAAGAGGGAGGGAGGGAGAAAGAAAAGGGAAAGAAAGAAAAGAAAGAAAGAAAGAATGGAGGGAGGGAGGGGGAAAGAAAGAAAGAAAGAAAGAAAGAAAGAAAGAAAGAAAGAAAGAAAGAAAGAAAGAAAGAAAGAAAGAGAACGAAGGAAAGAAGAACGGAAGAAAGGAAGGAAGGAAAGGAGGAGGAGGGAGGGAGAAAAAGAAAGAAAGAAAGAATGAAAGAAAGAGAAAGAAAGAAAGAAAGAAGGGAGAGGAGGAGGGAAGGAAAGAAGGAGGGAAGAAAGGAAGGAAGGAAAGGAGGAGGGGGAGGGAGAAAGAAAAGGGAAAGAGAAAAGAAAGAAAGAAAGAAAGAAAGAAAGAAAGAAAGACAGGAGGGAGGGAGGGAGAAAGAAAGAAAGAAAGAAAGAAAGAAAGACAGGAGGGAGGGAG
>JAHTLZ010000348.1:10150322-10202846 GCA_023846285.1 Phrynocephalus versicolor
GGGGATAAGTTCTCCACCCTCCCTCCCCCATCCCAGGGACCACCACTTCTCCAGCAAAATTCTCAGTCTGCCAGCTCACTGTCTCAGCCGAGTGGGGCAGTTCAAGGGCCATGGCGTACTCCCCTGCTCAAGCCGGGTCCAAGGGAGGCATGTGCATGGACATGTGGGTTGCCACTTGGAAGTGGCGATCTGTGCAAGCATGCGTGAGCCCCCCTTGCACCCACCCACACCAGTTTGAGCAGGTGCAAGGGAAGTGTGTGCATGGTCAGCCTTCACATAGGAATGCACTGAAATCCTTCCCTCCAGAATGGATTAATTATTTTTGAATGCATTCCTCTCAGAAACCGCTGCTCTACTTACATTTTTTTAAACTTATGAGCATGTGCTAGGAACGGATAAAATTTGTAAGTAGAGGTTTTAGTGTAGTAGCCCTCAGACACTTTGCGCCAGAAAAAGTAGACCTCGGCCTGTTCAAAGTTGGACAGCCCTGATATAAAACATAAAACAACATTATATAGTGAAAGAAAGAAAAATTAAACAAAACTCAAATTAATCTAACAAAAACCTACCCCATACAACCCACCCCCCACTCAGGACTTAACAAAGTTACAACTCTTAAGGTATTGACCAGCCCATTTCCTCCAGTCATCTCCGGGTGTATACCCTTTACCTTTTTGAAATACATATACCAACAGTTTATCCCATATTCCATTAAAGTCATTAAACTTTCGCAAACCTTTCCTAATTTTAATTCCACAAGTCAATTTATCATTAATGGCCATATTCCATAAGTCCCGATACGATTCCTCCAATGTCATTTGGTTATTGGATTTCCAATACTTGGCAAAAACAACCTTGCTGTTATCATTATAATTACCAATTTGACCTTTCTTCAATTGTGTAGCTGTAGCCATATTTAACAATGCCATTTGTGGGGACATTTGAATCCTTTGTTTGTTTGTTTGTTTGTTTGTTTCATTTTTATACCACCCATCTTCCAATATGGAACTCTGCGCAGTTTACAAGATTTAAAAAAAACAGTACAAAACAATACAACAAGACGGGTCAAAAGGGCGGTAGACAAGAAGGGAAAAAAAGTAAACTAAATAAAATAAGTTAAATTAAATTAGATTTAAATTAAATTAAATTAAATTAGGTTGCCATATGCCTCCCTGAAAAGCAAGGTTTCCAAAGCCTTTCTGAAGGAAGGCAGGGACTGTGCGAGGCGCAGCTCACTCGGAAGGTGGTTCCATAGTGAGGGGCCCACAACAGAAAAGGCACGGTTGTGTGTGGCCAACTTCCGCGCCTCCCTAGGAGTGGGCACCCTGAGTGAGCGCGCCTGCGATATTCAAGTGGGTCTGGCCTCAGATGACCTCTGGGAGATATGCTCCGACAGGTATTCAGGACCCAAGCCATGGAGGGATTTGAAGACTAAAACCAGGACCTTGAACCTTATCCGGAGGGCCACGGGCAACCAGTGCAAGTGGGCCAGCACTGGGGTGATGTGCTCGTATAAACGAGCACCCACCACAAGTTTGGCTGCCGCATTCTGTACCCGTTGGAGTCTCCGGGTAAGGGTCAAGGGCAACCCCACGTAGAGTGTGTTACAGTAATCAATCCTCGATATCACAAGGGCCTGCACAACCATCCTCAGGGAGGACCCATCGAGGTACGAGCGGATCTGGGCGATCCTGTGAAGCTGGAAGAAAGCAGCCCTGGAGACAGCCATCACCTGGGCTTCCAGGGAGAGGGCAGAGTCCAGGACCACACACAGATTCCTGGCCCTGTCCGTAGGCTGTAGGGAAACTCCCCCCAGACTAGGGAGGGGGCCACTGTACCTAGGCAAGGGTGCCCCGAAGAACAGCACCTCGGTCTTCTCCGGGTTAAGTTTGAGCCTGTTCATCCTGGTCCATTCCAGAACTGCCTCCAGGCACAGATCAAGGGAGTGAACTGCCTCCTCTGCAAACGTAGAAAAGGAGAGATAGAGCTGTGTATCATCAGCATACTGATGACAGCGAACTCTAAATCTCCTGATGACCTCCGCCAGCGGCCTCATATAAACATTGAACAGCATAGGGGAGATTGCCAACCCCTGGGGCACCCCGCAAGGGAGCGTCCAAGGTGCTGACAACTCTTCCCCCAGCTGTACCCGCTGAGACCGGCCGTCAAGGAAGGATCGGAACCAGCAGAGCACCAGGCCCCCGATTCCCACCTCTGCCAGTCGATCCAACAGGTTACCTTTTCCCTAATATTTCTTGAATTTCATTAAAAACCACTGTCCATTCCATTTTCCTTTTCTCACCCACCCACCACATATGTAAATATGTCTCTTTTTCTTTTTTTACATCTCCAGCATATTGGAGATATTTCTTTATTTATTATATTTAATTTCGCAGGTGTTTTATACCATCTCCAATGTACTTTATAACAATTTTTTTTTACTCTCACTGATATATTTTTCACTATTGTTTTATTCCACATTTCCCCCATTCTTCCTCTTTAATTTCTTTATTAATATCTTCTTGCCTTATCTTTTAAAACATTTTATATTCCTCCTGAATTAATAACCTATATATTTCACTTACTATACCTTTTCTCTGTTCTATATTCTCTATCTTATTTCTTCTATCTATAATTTCTTCAAACCTAGTTAATTTTCTGTAATCTCCTACTTTAGTTATCCATTCTTTAGTTCATGTATCCATTTGTATAATATTCAACCACGAAATATTTTCTCCTAATAGCTCCTTTATACTTTGTCTAGTCTGCATTTGTGTTAGCTAATCCCATAAGTGTATATATTTTTTTATCTTGCAGTACCTTATTTAACTTGCCTTTTAAATTTCCTGTGAAACTCTTAATTTCTGTTACTCAAATCAATGGTGAAACCAATAAATTTAGAATTTCCCTAACATTCTCAGAACGATCCATCATGTTTTTCAAAAATGGATTATTTATCTTTCGCATCTGGGCTTTAATGTCTTCCTTAAAAATATATGCTCCTTTTGCATAATTTCTAGGTCTTTCCAAATTATCTTATAATTTCCTATTATTACATCTGGAATATGCCCTAACAGATTGTCTGTATAATATAGCTTTACATTAGGTAAGCCTAAACCACCCTCTTTTTGTGATACATACCATAGATTCTTATTAATCATAGCTTTTATATTACCATTACAAAACATATTTATTTTCCCCTGGATCTCTTTTATCACATTTTAAAGATAACATCCAAAATTAAAAATTCAATTTGGGGATAATTTTCATTTTACATAGAGATCTTTCCAAACCAGGAGATCTTTCCAAACCAGGAGATCTTTAATTTCTAATATTCTTTTATTTGTTCAGTAATCTCTTTCTTTACATTCTCTATATTTATTTTAGACATATATTGTAAATCCCATGCTAATTTTATCCCCAAGAAATTAATGCTATTTGTTAATTTTAATACTTCCTGAAACAACTTTGGAATTTGCCAACATACATTTAGATTTGTTCGAATTTACGTTTAATCCTGTTGCTTCCTCAAATGCCTTATAATGTTTTTGTAATTTATAGATACTTATCAATGGATTTAAATTATTAATAATGTATCATCAGCAAATAGGTTATTCTTATTTACCTTCCCCTCTTCTACTGCTTCTATTTCTTTATCCTCTCTTATTACATTATAAACAAAACTAGAGATAATGGGCAGCCCTGTCTTGTTCCCCGGCCCAGGGTCATAGTTTCAGTTACTCCATCATTCACTACAATTCTAGCCCTGTTATAAGAACACAGCTGTTTTATTATATTGTTAAATTGATAACTAAAACCTAAATGATTAATAAAAATATTTAAAGCATTCTACTCTACCGTATCAAATGCTTAGAAAATATCTAATGAAATTATTCCTACCTTCCTTTTTCCTTTTTGCTAGGTACATATTATTCAGAACTCTTCTAATTAAATCTGCCGTATGTCTACCTCTAATAAAACAGTTCTGATTCTTGTTTATATGTTTTCCTACAAAGCTATATAATCTGTTATCCAAAATTGCTGCAAATTTCTTTGCATCTTGATTAATCAAATGAAATTGGTCTATAAGAATCCATAGATGTTGGATCTTTACCTGGTTTTAAGATCAGTACTATAATTGATTCTTTCCATGACTGGGGAATTCCCCCCTTCAATAATCTTGTTGAATAATTCTTTCAATCTTGGTATTAATAATTTCTTAAATAATTTATAAAATTCTAGTCCTATACCATCAGTTCCTGGTGTTTTGCCTATTTTCAACTTGATTATGATTCTGTCAATCTCTTTATCTGTTATTAAGTGATCCATCTTTTCGCTATCGTCATTCTTAATCCTTATTTTAATATTTTCCTTTACAAACTCATAAATTCTACTTGTAGATGGGCTATTACTTGTATAAAGATTCTTATAGTACTCTTGATGTGCTTCCAGCTTTTCCTTCATTTTAATACAACTTTTACACATCTTTCCATGCATATCCTCTTGCTTCTGCCTTCATTGTATCCAAAATTATACTTATTTCTCCTCTCTCCTTCATTTTTCTTCCATGTTTCTTCCAGATTTTTATGAATTTTATCTATTATCAATTTATGTAAATAAATCCTTTCATCAATCCCTAATCTTTTTGCTTCTCTATAATCACACCCTGGTACAAATTCCAAATTTCCCATAGCATGATTTGTATTATATCCATTCCTACATTATTTATTCTGGATATTAAATCTTTAGACACAAATATATAATCTATTCTAGAATACAAAATTATATACAGGGAAATAAAATGAATATTTTTTCTCATATCCTCTTAATTCCCTCCAAACATCTTTAAATTCTGTTTTTAAATGAGTTTATACAAGATAGTTTAAACACCTCATGTTTCTTCTTTCAAAATTTTTGTCCTATCTTTGCTAATATCCATAACCAAGTTGAAGTCTCCTGTCATAATAACATTCTTTCCTTATCTTATCTAATTTATCCAAGACATTCCTCAGAAAAAAATCTTGATTATCATTTGGTGCATACAAGGTCACGAGGATACAATATTCTTTTAATTTCCCTTGAACTATCAACATCCTACCCTGATTATCCTTATCAACTTTAGAAATTTCAAATTCAGTCCTTTTAGATATCAGTATAGGCTTCAATGTGCCAAATGATTTTTCATACACACCAACCCATTTACATTTAAGTTCATTAATCCCTTCTTTATTCTGGTGAGTTTCCTGTAAAAAGACTATATCAGCATGGCTTTTATTCTACTTTGCTTGAACTTTAGCCCTTTTAATAACAGATCCTAGGTGTTTCATATTCCAGGATGTAATCTTAAATTGTTTAACCATTGTATATAATTAATTTAAAAATTATCGGACCTGAGTTTGGAGCATAAAAACAGATAAAAACACCAAAAAAACCTAGCATAACCCCCTTCACATTCTCTCTTCCTTCCCCACCTCCAAACAAAATGCCAACACATACAGAATTTAGCTTTCACCTCTTCTCTCCGATGTCTTTTTCGGTGTACAAGTCCAAAGATTTCCGGAGGGAGGAGACATTACCCAACACCCTGGCCATATTCTTAGTAACATTCTCAGTCCAGTCCATTATTTGACATAGCTTTAATACCACATTATGCAGATTTATTAGCTATATACATTCACATCTCCCAACTATTTAATTTTACTATTAACTATAAAGAAAAATTCTATAAACTATATATAATCTATAGTGGGTTTTCATAATTTTATGCAATTATTATATGTGGGGATTAAACAACAATTATTGGGAAATGATCGTTCTCCATTAATAACCAACTCCCATTATATCTGGACCGTACCCCATTAAAAAAAACCAACATAAACAATTTTATAATATATTCTCCCTTTGATACCCCCAACACTTTAACCAGTTAGTTCTGGTTCCATTATATACCCAAAATATCTACTCATCCATTTCTACCAGATGTCCTGCTCTCATTATGATCTTATATTTATGTATAGTGGTACGTTGACTTAAGAGAGGCTCGACTTAAGAGCAATTTGACTTAAGAGCAGAAAACCATTGGCATTTTAACTGCTGCCTTACAAATTTTAGATGCGGTCTGCTCTATTACAAATGTTTTATTTATTTATTTATTTGATTGATTGATTGATTGATTTTTTTAAAAGATAGGGCTCCTCTACTTAATGGTTGTTCAATTTAAGAGCATGCATTCGGATCAGATTAAATTCATTAGTAGAGGTACTACTATATATGTGTGCACAACTACATATACCCATACATACAGATAAACATATACCCATACACACAAATACGTACTAATTAATTTTCTAATTCTTAATTCTCCATCAGGAGGTATAATATAACAAATCTTAACTTTGTTGAATCTTTATCCCTTTAATCCATTGACTACTATCCAATTTTCTCAACTATATTCCATTTGTTCTTCTCCCCCACAAGCTACAGTTCTATATGAATCCACATTTTTCAGTTATATACTGTATGCTGAAATCATATTCACACTGAATGTATATTTATAATCCACCAAAACCACCATCAAAATAAAAAATTCCCAAAAGCTCACACACTTCTTATCTTGTCTTCTTCAATGCTTTACAAACTTGCTGCTGCTTAGGTCTTGCCCATGTGAGTTCACTTCTTTCTTCTTGTTCTGTTATCTCCAGCACCGGTGATCCTTCTCCTTCTCGCTCTGATGACTCTTCTCCACTCAACTTCTCCATGAATGTCTCCCACTCTTTTTTTTAACAATCCCATGGTCACTCATTATATTCCAAGCTTCTTGAGCTGATTTTGCTCTATATGTCACTCCTTTATACATTATATTCAGAAAAACTGGACCCCCATTGATAGCAAATCAAAGTAGGGTTGCCTAGAATAAATCTAGTTTTCAAATGGAGCACAGGGCATTTCCCCTTTTTGGAGGGTGAATGTGGATCAACATGGCTTTTGGAAAGATATGTCAAGACCATCTTTTTAAATAAGTAAGATATTATGTTTGAGATGTGTTTTGTTTTTAAATTAGATTTAAAAACAATTTTGTTCCAGCACGGGTTCAAAAAAGAAGAAAATTCAGGATTAAGTCTCTTTAACATCTCAGTGGTAGGCCCAACTATATGGAACAAACTGCCCAGGAAGATCCGCCTGGCTCAATCCCTTACAGCCTTCAAGAAAGCTTTGAAAACCTGGCTGTTTAGAGAAGCTTACGGTGATTGCTAATGTTTGTTTCATGCTTTTTGTGATTTGTTGTTTATTGTTACTATCTGTTCTGTGCCCTTGCTGGTTTCTTTTCTCTTTCCTCCCCTCTTTCTGTTGTTTACTATTTGATTTGAATTGTGGTGTTTTTAATTGGTTTATGTTGTTCTATTTGTAAACCGCCCAGAGTTCCCTTTGGGAAAATCGGTGTGGTATACAAATTTAAAAATAAATACAGTGGAACTCTGACTTACAAGATTAATTCATTCCAAGCACATGCTTGTAAATCGCTAATCTCACGAGTCAGGGAGTGATTTCCCATAGGAATGCATTGAAAATCAATTATTCCATTCAGGAGGAATGTGTTTCAGTGCATTCCTATGGGAAACTGCTTTAAACAACCCACTGCTTCTCCCCCAACCTGCCTGGTGGTGGTGGGGAGAAGTGGTGGCTTGTTTAAAATGTCTTCGAGCCACCAAGACAAGCGCTTAGCTCGGTGGCTCGAAGACATTTTAAACAACCCACACTTTCCCCCGCAATGTGCCATAGGTTGTTTAAAATGTCTTCGAGGAAAGCAGCAGTCGGTGGGTTGTGGGGGAAGGAGCGGGTATTTAAAAATGTCTTCAAGCAAGTAAGGCAAGCAGTGGTCGTAGTCACTGCTGCTTGCCTCAGTTGCTCGAAGACATTGAGTTCCTTTGTAAGTTGAAAGAACCCTATCTTTTGCTTGTCACGTACCAAGGAAAACTACCAGCAGGTTTCTGCTCGCAAGTCAGTTTTCTCGTATGTCGGGTGTGTCGTAAGTCGGGGTACCACTGTAAATAAATAAGTATAATTCTAATATACTGTTTCTGAGCTCTGAGTATAATGTCTGGATCTGTTTAGCATGTGACTCTTCCCAATGAGATAGAAAATTTCCAGTACTCAAGGAGACCCATGAGACCAACAGCTCTGGATGCCATACCTGACTAAAAGAGAATCCAGCTTCATGCCTGTGTCAAAACAATAAGGACCTTTGGAAAGTGGTAGAATTATTGGCTGTGTCATTTAGTAAATTCTGTTTGACTATAGCACTGTATAAGATCTGTGGGCTTCATATCACAGTTAACAGTGCACAGATGCTTGGATATGTGGTGTTAGTCCTTCACTGCAGTCCATAGCAAGATTACACTCCAGACAAGTCTGTGCTAGAGATGCAGAACCCCCCCCCCCAAAAAAAAAAAAAAATTGAAACACGAACACAGTTCTCCTGGATATTGCACAGGTAAGCAACCTTAGCTTGCTTGGAATGTTGTTTCTGTCAATCTCCCCTTAACATCTTTTGATGTGGCCTGGCCTTGCAAATGAAAAAGTAACAGAATCAGTTGTACACCACAAGGGCTTATAGCGTGCTAAAGAGAATTGCAAAAATCTGCCTCCAACTTTCAGGCCATGAAATTTATTAAGACTAAGACGTTGTCTGAGTCCATGATGCAACTTGGAAAAACACTAACTTCAATTAAGATCATAAAAAGATCAGTTTGTCTGATAAAAGAAAGAAAAAATAAGCACTCCTTACCCGTGAACGGAATGCTGAGAGGAGGGTTTTGGTCTTTTGCCAAGGCTGCTGCAGAAGAGCAGAACAAGCACCTCCAACAGGGTCAATTCCATAGCTGCTTGTGTGGGGGTGGCTTAGAGATGCCTGTGTAGAACTTGGAGGAGTACTGTTTAAAGCCTATTGGCCGTGCATGCTGGGAAATCTGAGCACTGTAACTTTCTAAGCTCACAACCTGTTTCAGCTGTGAATTCATTCCCTCCAAGCCCTGCTGTGCTAGTAACACCATCTCTTCTGCATAGCAGATGCTTTGATAATCTCTCAATGGACAATATCATCATTTGACTCCTCAAGTACTTCTCTAAGCCTGTTTGCAGAACACAAATTGAAAAGCTATGGCAAGAATATGCACATCCTTGTGCTCTTTTTATCCCGTTGCTCTCTGTCATATGGCCTTCAGCTTTCATTGCGGCTTTTTTGTTGCATTACAGCTTGCCAATTACATGACTATCTCTTGAATCAAAGACTTTTGTTTAGCAACAACTTCATCAGCTCCCTGTTTTGTACTTTATCAAAGGCCTCTTCCTAGTCAATAAATCAAGGCTATATAGCCACATTCATAGCACAACATCTCCTAGGCAGCAGGCAGAATAATAAGTCCATGCTCTGAACCCTCCTCTCAATCAAAATTGCATGTTTCCTGCCTCTTCCCCATACATCTTTAAATTTTGTCATTTATAAATAACTTTTTAAGCAAAAGACTCATTAAGCTTATTGTTCAGTAGCCACCGTAAGCTTTGGTATTTTCGTTTTATTTATTTAATTTACACTATATTCCACCCAGTTAGTACTACTCTGGGTGGTTTGCAGGTTAAAACTTAAGCTCCACGAAACCCAGCATAAAAACATACTTTCAACAGTATAGCAATCTAACAGTATAGCTCTAAAATGCATTAAAAATAAAATTAAGGCTAATAGTATCCAAGAAAATCAATTGTTGATGCAAGCTTTGATTTATTCTGCTTTCAGCAATTTTTCTGAACATAAGGAGAGAAGGTGTTTCAGTGAATAATTTATTCAAAGATTGGGAGCCAGCAATAAAAAGGTTGGGGTTAGGGTTAGGGTTAGGCCCAATTCCTTGTTATTGTCTTTTGGCCTTCCTTGGTGTGGCCATTTTTAGCATCATGGGCTGAGAGGAACATGTGAAGCAGGTAGCTGATTTCTGAAATAGATGTCCATTATGGGCTTTATGGGGCTAAACCAGCTCCTTAAATTGAGCAGAGGAGCTAAAAGGAAATCAATGAAGGCTCACCAAGACTGGGGATAAACAACTGAATTTACTACTCAGAGATGTCTGACCGCTGTGTTTTGGACCTGCTGAAGTTTCCATACCATTTCTAAGGGCAGCCCTAGGGGGAAAGCATTTGAGATTATCAATGGTTAAACCACTGCTGCTAGGCATTTCTTGTGCAGGTAGGCACACAAATGGACAATCAGCTGAAGTTGATAATGGATACTCTTGGACACAGCCAGTATCAGCCTCCATAGGGTCCAGGAGTACTCCCCAGCTGTGGACCTGATCCTTTAGGAGGAACATAACCCCAACAAGGGCAGATAAGTTCCCTCTAATTCTAACAGGATCTCCATCTTACCTGGATTCAATTTATAGGCCTCTATCCAGTGGTGCAGGGGCGTGGTGGCTCAGTGGCCTAAGATTCCGAAAACTGTTGACTTCAAAGTCAGCAGCTCGGCGGTTCGAATCCCGGGTGCCACACAGTGGAGCGAGCTCCTGCTATTCACCCCAGCTCCTGCCAACATAGCAGTTCGAAAGCATATAAAATGCAAGCAGATAAATAGGTACCGACATAAAAGGCGGGAAGGTAAAAACAGTGTTTCCTTGCAGCCTTACCAGCCACATGGCCATGGACTTGCACAACACTGGCTCTTCCGGCTTGAATATGGAGATGAGCACCGCCCCTAGAGTCGGATGCAACTAGCACACATGTGCGGGGGGAACCTTTACCTTTACTTTTTATCCAGTCATGTTATCAGCACTAGGCAAGTTTCAGGGAAATTCTAGCAAAGGTGAATAATCACATGCCACATTCTTTTTGTTGTTGCTATTGTTGTTTTGTGGTTTTGGACTCTAACTCTAGAAATCGCCAAGAATTTATCAGACAGGGCAGTAACTAAGGGGGAGCAGGTGGGTATGTGCCCTAGGTGTTGTGCTGGAGGGGGTGCCAAAATAACCAAATAGAATTTGTACTTTCTACTATTCTGTGTGCACCTCTGTTGGGGGTGGGGCACAGAATCCATCTGTTGTCCCAAGTGACACAGACCATGGTTGTGGCCTTGTTCCCAGCCAGAACCCTGGGAACTCCAATTCACAAGCCCACATCTATAGACATTTATATTTCACTCACTTGAACGAGGGCCAAGCCTTGATCTCTGTCAGTAATCTTGCCCCCCCAAAAAGGAAGCTGTTGTGGTGCTTCCTGGGAGTCATTCTCTCACTGTCCCCTTAAACAATATAGAGGGTGTCTCACAAGGAACCACAATCCCAGGAAATATCACTGTGAGGATGCCTCACAGATAGACCCAGGTCCGAGTGAGTGAAAAAGCAAACATTCAGGTCTCTGTGGTTCTGTGGGCTGGCACTCCCCAAATTCTGGAGAATTCTTAGGAATTTCTGGGAGTTAGAACCCAAAACAACATATGGCACAGCCCCAGTGACTAACAATGGCAAAACAAACATTGTGCCTTAAAAAAACAATCAATACAAATAAAAATATTTGCCTTTCTGTTGGTTTGTTATTGCAACATATAAAAAAACAGGTGATCAGATTTTTGCCAATTTTGGAGCATAAAAAATCTTTGGAAAGAAGATTTATCATCTATTCTATACATATAACTATGGGCCCTGGGGAAGTAACAGTTTAGGATCACTGCCTAAGGCTTTACAAGCTAATTAAATAATACAAAGGACTTAGATATGAAAACGGGAGTCAAAGATGGCCTTTACACAAAGTGAGAAAAGGCAACAAGTTTTGAAACCTCTCATAGACAGCATCTACATTTATTACTGTATATACTCGAATATAAATTGAGTTTGTCAGCCCTAATTTTGGGCTGAAAAGGGGGCCCCTTGACTTATATTCGGGTCGATACTTTTCGCCACTGAGGCAAGTGCTTGGGTTGGTGGCTAAAAGTCATTTTAAACATCGCGTGCCGCTCCCCCATGATGCAGAGGGGGGTCAGGAGAAGCGGTGCATGATGTTTAAAATGACTTTTAGCCACCGAGGCAAGCGCTTGCCTCGGTGGCTAAAAGTCATTTTAATCACCATGCACTGCTCCCCCAGCTCACAAAGGAGGAGCTGCCAGGCCCTGCTGCATTTCCCAACCTAGACTTCTCCTCAAGTCAATAAGTTTCCCCAGTTTTGGGGGGTTAAGTTAGGGGCCTCGACTTATACGGTACATCTTGAATTTCCATAGGCAGTATCTTTGTTCATCAGATGTAAAAAAAAGAGAACAAAATTAAGGTACAATCACAGGGTAGAAGAAATAAGGTGGTTTCTAAGTTTTCTAACATATTTTTAATATAAATGTTGAAGACTCTTAAGAAAGAAAAACATAAAGGGAGCTCAATCAAAACCTTCAACATACTCAAGAGTCAGCATACAATTGCACAGCTGCTAAATAAGTAAATATATTTGAATACTCAGTTTAAGTTTTCTGAAAATAAGGGGAAACTACTGTTCAGTTTTCACTAACATGTGGAAACCTGAACAGAACTCTAAAAATCTAAATAAACATACTTACATAACGATTATGCAATCATTCATTTACTTTGGAAGAGATCTATTATATTCTGACTGCATGCAGCGTCTTTGTTAATTAATGTCCCCTTGAAGAACATTTATGTTCAAAAGATACTGGGAGATTTAGAAATCATCACCAACCTAATCAAACATACAAGTTAGACATGCCTTGGGGTCAAACCACATGTTCCATTGGAGCACCATGTAATTATCTTTTTATAAAAGCAGTTGTGAGTAGAGATGGGCACGAAACAAAAAAATGGTGTTTCGGTTTTTGTTTGTCATTGAGAGGTCTGTCTCGGTTCGTTTCCGTTTGTCATGAATTTTTGGAAAAATTTTGTTACCGTTTTTCGTTTTTCGTTTCTACCCGCTTTTTGCACGATTTTTAAAACATTTCCGTGCACAGGCATCCCCCAACGCCCCAGACCAGAGGGAAAACACTAAAAAAATGGATGCTGGCAGAGACACAGTATAGACTAGGTATGCAGGGAGGCTGCAAAGGCAGCGGCGGGCGTTGCCCAGGGTGCAAGGCAGCCACAGAGTGACTGCACTGCGGGGCAAGGGAGGGTACTCACTGAGAGGTACGCAGCACGCACGCACACAGGGAGGCTGCAAGACTGAAGCTAGAGTCGCAGAGACAGCAATCCCACCCTAACTCCCACCAGAGACTGCAAGGAGGACGGGGGCTGCCAGACCTTTTTATGCCCCCTGTGGCTGCCAGACCTGCCTGCCCAGTCTGCAACCTGGGCATGCTATTGGTTGAACATGATCCCATCACATGGCTTGCCTCCATTTTGTGGCTGGTGCGACATCAATTTTAAAGGGAAAAGAAAAATACATCGCAATGGGAGAAGACAAAAACAAACGGTTTAAGGACCCCAACCCTCCTGGTAGGTATTATCAGACAATATAAATAATTATCGCTGCATTTTTATGGATGTCCAGGGCGTTTTTTAACATTTAAAACAGCTCATTTCATTGCACGTCGCCATTAACGGAAACAAAGCGTAACAACCACAATTTTCATGGTTCTGTTCGTTTTGTTGCATTTTCATCACAATTTTCGTTTGTCGTTTCATTACGTAACGGAAACGACAAACGGTAACGGAAACGAAAAAATGTTCGTTCCGTGCCCATCTCTAGTTGTGAGCTGTGGGTGTATAAATGCAGAAGCATTGCAGTGTGAGTGTGTGTGTGTGCGCGCGCGCATGCACATTTATGTAGAGGAAGAAGAATAACTCTTATCCTTTTTCCTCTGCACTGTAACTATGATCCAGATTCTTACTCCAAGATTGTTACTAGCAAGTCCATCCAAGGCATCTTCTGGTCTGAGACAGCTGAGCAAATTGTATCCCCCTCATCTCAAATTAAAAGATGCACAGTACCCACCCAATGCCAACCATATTGTTTTGGCAAAGGAGGCAGAAATTTCCCCCAAAATCACTTTTTCCTGTTTCTATCTGTAGAAATATCATCATAATAAACTGAACAACTAATAATTTGCTGCCTTCCATGATTTCCAAAATCACTTTGCCTAATTGTAGAGTTGGCCAATTCTGAGCAAGGGACATTTCCTGGCAAAAGTATTTACATCTCTCTCTTCTAGAATACACATCTAGATTGCTCAATTACCACAAGTTGGATCAGTCTAGATTGTGCTAAACAGGGTCACTTTGAAATGTGGTGTGTCATTTTGGGTTATCTTTGCATCCATATACACACAAGGATCAACCACGTTGTGCCTCAAGCTACTCTGTCTAGGGCAATCTCAACTGATCTTTCCCTGTGAGTCTCTGAAGATTCTCAGTCTGTGAGGAAAACCAAACCAAGCCAAACAAAAACACAAGCAACAACTCTCTCTCTTTCTTTTTCCACATTTTGGAAATGGAAAACTTCCTCCTCCCTCCCCCAAGACAGAAGAAGGGAGACAATGTTTTCAATTTCTTTTTACTTATGTTTTAATTTTACTCGTTTCATTGTTTTATTGTGAGTCATCTATAATTTCTTTCCTGGGACAAAGACAGAATATAAATCAAATGAGTAATAAATAAATTTTATGGGTCAAGATTAGAGAGTCCCAGGCGCTCCAGATATTTTAGGCAAAATAGACTCCGGCCACAGTCAACTACTGATGCTCTAATGTGCCACAGTCTGTGCTTGTTGTCTTCCGATTAAATGTCTGTTCCGGGAAATTAAAGGAAAAGTGGTGCCAATTAACAGCTGCCCTTTTATGGCCTAACAAACAACATTCCAGCTTCTCTTTGGCACTGGCCTACATGCAGAATATATTTACTTTCACCACTCCGGAATGAAACCATTGACACCTATTATCATTCCACACTTTTGTCCTAGAGTATTCAAACCTTAGAGCCATCTGTGACATTTATGGGAAGAAATCCTAACTTCAGAAATGAGGCAGACTTTTCTGGGCTACGTTCCCTTTGAATTTATTTCATTTTGAGGAGCACATTTTCTGCTAACTGCTGGAGTTGTTCATGAGGCATTTGTGGTTTCATGCATAATTTCTATCTTCTTAAGGGTACACAAATCTATGATTGTATACAGTTTGTTATGCATTATGTTTGCATTTTTGGCCATGAAATCGTCTGCACTTATTGTACATTTTGGGTCATTTAGCTCTATTAAGTGGATTTGTGCTGCATATGTAGTAAGATGCTGAGGAGGGGAAAAATATCCTGAAGTGGAACAGGTAGTGGGTGGAGAATTTCTGTTTAAAATAGCTTGAGCAACCCAGTGCTCTATAATAGTTTCAGATACTAGTATTCAAAATTGTTATATAAATGTGTGTGTGTGTGTGTGTGTGTGTGTGTGTTAGTTCTACACAGGTGCAAAATCACAACACAGAGAGAGACATCATAGAAATCTTACACCTCTGTCTTTGTGTATACATTTTGCAGCACCCTTTTACTGCCACAAAACAAACATCGTTTGCAAAAGGCTGTTCCCCGAGGCTCCTAGCTGCTGCTTTCCTCAGAGCCGCTTTGGTGAGTCAAGAGGTGAATGCGTGGGAAAAGCACAAATCAAACACTAATTTGGGGTTGCTCAGAAATGGGGCAGCAGTCGCGGGAGGGCAGGTAAAAACTGAGAGTGATTAAGGAAGCATGAAATCAAAGTGACAAAGAAACAAACAGTGCGGGAGAGAAGATCCATTTTCCTTAAAGCAGCATTTGTTATGCTCTCTGAATTTAGAAGATACAGTAATTAACTTGCGGGATCTGGTCAGTAACACGTTTACTGCCACTGGTAAAACATCCCTCTTTCTGGATAGGCAAGAAGTGGAGTACAAAGCTACCCTTCCTTCAAATAAGACTCCTTTAAATTTATTTTTTTATTTATTTTAGAGTATTTTACCTCTCCTTTCTTGATTTGTTCCATGCATTGAAGAGAGGGGTTTCATTCACCGCCCACAACATTTATCTCCTCTGATACCATAGCTTGTGATGCATGCAGTTTGTACATGTAATCAAACATACATCTTCATGGATATGTGCTGACTGTGAAAACTGCTGTAGAGAAAGCTTTTGCAAGTCGCATATATTAATATATATGATTTTATAATGTTTTATAATGTAGCTATGCAAGTCTTCCTCAATTGTGCATACAACTGGATCATCCAGTTCTGGAAAGTCAGATATAATTTATTTTACAAATCTACCATGTTCTCTTTTCAACTAACATTTTATTACTTACATATTTATAATATTTTTGACTATCTCCCAACTACATTTTTCAGCAACAATAATAATTTTTTAAAAAACTAGGTTGGTGACAAAACTGTCTCAAAGTTTCTCTAGAATGAAAATTTATCAGCTGGATTCATGTTTTAAATCTATTTTCAGATTTTCATTCTTCTGTTGGGTGGACATGAGTTGGCAATAATTGCATTTCTGCTCTATGTTTATGAAAAAATGACTGAAATTTCAGTTATCATAATTAAAATTAGAGGTGGGCATGAAACAGAAAAATAGTGTTTCATTTTGTTTCATTTGTAACAAAATTTTAAAGTAATTTTATTATGAAACGCTATGTTCCCCTGGATCCTAAAGGACCAAAATAGCAGGGGAGCTGCCTCAAGTGATTCTAGGCAACCCCCCTGAAATTTGAAAAGGTTTGGAGTGCAGGGGGCTAAGTTATGAAGCTCCAAAGGGGTTGCCCCTAGGGGGAAAAAAATCTTTCAAATTGGAATCGGAAGCCAAGCCACCACAGCGCTAATTGCTCAGCTATGGCTTGGTTTCCAAAGTTCTGAATCCAATTAGAATAATTTTTCCTAAGGGCACCCCCTTTGGAGCTTAATATCTCAGCCCCTTGACCCAAAAACCTTTCCAAATTTCAGGGGCTTACAGGGAAGAGCTTGAAGAAGCTCCCCTGCCATTTCCTGTAGTATGAATTGTTTCATTCTAGAGGGGGAAATGGTGTTTCATTACAAAACAAAACAAAACACATCCTACCGTTTCATTACCTAAAAAAGTAATTCGTTACTTAACGAAATGACAAAACAGTGTTTTGTTTTTTGTTTCATGCCCATCTCTACAGGGCTGTATTAATCCATGGTTAAATCCCTAGGGCCCCTCCAGCACTTCAGTCCTTCATCGCATTGCAGCTGGCAGCCTGACCCTGGCCAATTGATGGGCCCCTAGTATTCGTAGGGCCCCTAAGCTACAGCCTAGTCAACCTTATGACTAATAAGACTCAATCCAAGGCATGAAGAAATGTCACTCAGGAGGCCAAACCTTAGCCTAAAACAAAATACAAACTCAGTTATAAATATACATGATCACTGGAAGAAATCTGCCCCTCTGATACATAGATATTGACCTTCTGTTATCAAATCAGGGCCACAACAGTTAATTCCTAATCACAGAGGAAAAGAAGATCCTTTCTTTTATGGGCAATCATGATTTGCCTAGAAAGTTTCTGAAGTGCTCTTCTGCTTTTACTCTTCTAATTTGAACAGTGAATTCTGGCATTGAATGGTATTAGCAGCTCCAACAGCAAAGCTGAAAAAGCCCCTTACCTGAAACCCTTTGCAAGATGTTGCACTGTGAAAGAAATTATAGCAGATGTGGTGGTCTAGCTAAGAACACAGCATAAATTTGAGAATCCTTTATACTCTGAGACAGGCCATTAATCTATCAAACTGGGTATCATTTATTGTTCATTGCATTGATATCTTCATTACTTATATAGAGAGGTGGGCACGAACCAGAAAACCCATGGTTTGGGTTCATCTGGTTCAGGCCCACCCTTGGTTCGGTTTGGGTTCGGGTATGTACGATTTTTTTAAAAAAATTGTACAAACCTGAACCGGTTCAGGTTCTTACTGGCAGCAGTGGCAGTGATGGCAGTGGATCCTGGCCCCTGCGGTAGGGGCTTTTTGAGGTGCTGGCATGGGCCAGCATCTCTCAGCTGAGAGGCGCTGGCTTGGGGCCAGCACCTTCTTTTTTGTTTAGTTTTATTTTCAAGCGCCCACTGCCCGGCTTCTGGGGTCCGGTCGGCACTTCTGGGGTCCGGTCGGCGCTCCTTTATTTTATTTTTATTTTTATTTTTATTTTATTATTTTTTTTAACTTCAGGGTTCCGGCCGCGCTACAGCTGTAGCGCTGGCTGTCTTTCCCTACCCAAGCGCCGACCGCATGGCCCCTGGGGCCCAGTCAGCGCAGGTTTGTTTTTTTTAAAGGTGCTGACCACAGTTGGTCCCGGTTAGCGCTCCTTTTTTAAAAAAATTTTTTTTTCAAGCACTGACCGTGCGGCCCCTTGAGGCGGTTGGCGCTTCTTTTATTTTTTAATGTTTTTCTTGATTTTAGGGTGCCGACCCAGCCTGTCATGACCCACAGACTCATACACACACAGGTAAGTTCAGGCTTTTACTGGAAACTCAGAGCCAAACCCCAATACAGCAAATCAGAAGTAAATCAGAGTTCAGTAAAACTTTAGCAAGGTCACACCTATTCTGAGAGCAAAGCAGAGTCCAAGATAAACAGTCCAGAGGTCAAAGCCAGAATGCCAATGGAAGCTTACGTCAGGTCCACTGAGAATGTCCAGAGCCAAGAGAGACGAGGTCCAGGGTCATGCAAAGCAGGAACAAGGATCAAGCAGGAAAGCAGTAGCAAGTTGTCGTATCAACACATAGCTCCCACAATTTGCCTCAGTCCTGAACACTTAATTTATGTCTCCGGAGAGCAACATAACTTCCCCAGAAACTAACCCTGTCAAAACTCAGGACTTCCTAAATGTAGATGTCGGTGGCTCAGATAAAGCTTGTCTCTGCTTCTCCTGGTTGTAAGTCTTCGCTGCCTTCAACAAGCAGCCCTCTGTGGGGGTGGAGAATCCCCTGAAGTTGCTGAGTCACTCTCCTGTGCAGCTGCTGGAGGAACTGACAGCTCAGAAACCCCATCTGGGGCTTCTTCAGGCATTAATTCTTTAGTCTCTGGAACAGGTTCTGGCAGGGGCCTGACACGACAACCCCTGGGGCTGGGTTGGAGCTCCTTTTTTAAAAAAAAAATTGAAGCACCAACCGCACAGCCCCTGGGACCCGGTCGGCACTGGGTTTTTAAAATATTTTTTTCAATTTTAGGGTTCCAACCATGCCACCCTGGGGTCCGGTCGGTGCTCCGTTTTTTTTTTTTTATTTTTATTTTTATTTTTATTTTTATTTTTACTTCTGACCACGTGGCCCGTGCTACAGCTGTAGCATGGGCTGTTAAGCTTTTCCCTGCAGCCAGGAAGACCGAAGACTGTCCAGCACAAGGTAGGAGACATTGCTGCCATTAACGAAACAAGTTCGGTTCATTTTGTTCTAAATTCACTCTGGGGGTTCGTTATTCATTTTGTTAGGTATTGAAACAAATAACAAATAACAAAATTAACTAAAAGTTCATTTCGTCCCCATCTCTACTTATATATGTCATTTCCAGCAGTGAGTTAAAAGTGGTATAGTCTAGAGGCTTTTTCTCCTATCTATTTTATCATCACAACATTCCTGTTACACACAACAAACTCAACACATCCTAATAAGGTTCATGAACCTGGGTGTGACTGCACTGGAATATTGAACTAGAACAGCTCAACTTTGCTTCGGCTTGTTTTGAAGTCTGTAATGTGTTTAAAATCACAGATAGTGCTCACACAAGGGCTGCAGAACATGTTGGGAGTTCAGTGTTTGCATTGGATGTATTGTGTTTGGCTTTCCATCCTAAAGCCCCACTTCTTTCCTCCCTTCTTCTAGTCCTGCTTCAGCCTTTCTTTTTAGGTTCTGTTGTAAAGCATCAACGTTTTCAAATATACAGATTTCATGGCATTGCCTTTCACTTTGTCTTGCTTTCTTCTTTTTCTATTTCTTAAAAGAAACTTATATGTGCCAAGATGATCCAGCAAACCCTCTCCCTAGTGTTCTTTCCTCTAATTTTTTAAATTCTTATTTTATATCTTTTGAGATTAGTGCTGGATCACCTCTGCAGTATAACGTTTTTAAAGGGAACAGAAAAAGAAGCAAGCAAGACAAAATGAAAGATAATGCCATGGGATGTGTTTATTTGAAAGTCAGGTTGATTTACAACAAACCATAAAAGGAAAGCTAGAGGCAGGACTAAAGGAAGGAAGGAAGGATTATCGCCAACCAATATGCCCCTCCTATCTTGTAAAACTGACTGCAGGGGGAAAAATCATTCAAATCTTTCTGGAATGGAAAATAGAAGGTATTTAATGGGAATGGGGAAAATGCTGTGTTGAGAGGAAAAAGCACTGGATGGATTCAAATGAGTATTTGAGTCGTGCTGCCAGTACAGTTATTTTTTAAAGGATAGCAAATCCACAGTATTTGATGGCATAGTCACACACTTATTGCGGGTTACTAGAATTCAGATCACCCAAACTCTACTCTAACTACCCCCACCATACTAGCTTATTGCTTCTTAAGGAGCCAAAGGTTTTTAGGCATTCAGCAGAGGTGCTCTCAGTTCCTTAGCACTTCAACAATAGTGTGTGAAGAGAAAAATGGAAGGTGGTTATTATAACATAGACATAACAGCTCGGGAAAAGAGGAAAATGACCAGGGCAGTTGTTTCACCATGTCCCGCGCCCACTAATAAGCGCTTCCCTTGCCTTCCTCGCACCAGGCTGAGTAAGCACCTTGGTGACAGCTTCTAAGGAAGCGCTTGGTTTTAGAAAATCTCCCATCTCCCTTGAAGTCCAAGGAGGCGGTGCTTGTGGTGGTGGTGCTTGTGGTGGTGGCAGCAGCCTTGGCTGGTGGTGCCTGCCTGTGATCTCTAGGTGTCTATTATAGGATAATTAGAGGGGTCATGGGTTGGGATAATAACAGGCTTCGGCTTTGTTCAGGTTTGATCAAAATAAAAGTTCAGTATCTTCACCAGCCTGGAGAAGTGGGGAGAAAGACTGCATGAAAAGCAAACTAAGTAACCCTCTGTGAGGAAAAACAAGACAGAAGCGTACCATCTCCCAAAGAGCTTCATTTGTAGGCCTCAGGCCTTGCAGCTTGGGCATGCATAATGAGGCTATGACAGGAAGCTTAATATAAATACTTAATTGTAAACAACCACCTGAGCATTTTAAGGCCTGATTCATGTTCTAGGCCACCTGTCAGATGTCGGAGAATCTCCTAAATTTAACTACTTCCCAAATCCCAGGGGGTGGGGGAAGGTTATTTTGAAGACGGGGCAAACACAATTTAGAATAATCATTAGCAGGAAAGATGTTGGCAGTTGAAATGAGAAAGGTAATTCAAGTTCAACAGGAAAGCAACGTGTCTTCCAAAAAGGTTTATGAAAAAGATTAAATATCTGTTTGAAAAATGGCAAGGTCTGGCAGGCTGGGCTGCTGCTTAAATGTGCCAGTAACGGTCTCCTCTTTATTTTTAATGCAGGATTTCAGTGCAAAGGGATTCCTGTATGGTAAGTAGGTCCACTTTATTGCTCTTCAACAAATCCGCATGCATTTATTCTGCTTAAAATATGATATAGGACTTTTTTTGTATTTCCATTTATCGCTTGCCAAGAAATAATTAAGAATAGGAGCTAGAAGATTAATTTTAAATAAAAAAATCTTCTCAAATGAAAATGTCAGGTCATAAAAATTCCTTTTAAATCATAACAGCATATAAATCTTTGAAATTAACCATGTAATTACAATGTCTATCAACTTCTACCTTGAGCTTTGAGCCTCTCTTTTTAATCTTCCATTCTTTTTTTAATGAATAGCTATTTTGAAATTAAAAAGTACTGTTCATTACACATGCCCCACTATAATAGGGTTTTTATCATATTTGCTCTATTTAAAAATACTTGCTACTTTGTAATTATTCACACGCCGATCTCTTCCTATATCGAGCAGAAAATAAAAAATGAAATAGAAGTCAAAGGTGCTTCAGAGCTGAATGATTTACACAATTCATTAAGGACGGTGATTTTTCAGTTAGCATCAGATTAAATGGTTACTTACTCTCAAATAGCCCTCGGGGAGTTGAATTGCTGGGTAGCAAACAGATTAAAGTTTGCATTGAAAGAAAAATTGAATTCAGAGGTAATCAATAGCATAATAGGGGCAGTGAGTGGTGCCTGCTGCCTGAAATGAAATTACCATATTTTTAATCTTAATTTTCCACTCTGTTTATCTGACAGTGTGGATGTGCAATCCAAACAGATAATGAGAGAGTGGGATATTGACACTGCTGTCCTCTGGAGTGCTTGTTTTCAGTGATTAAATGCTGTGATCTGTGATTACTTTGTGCAGGGATGTCAGAGCTGTTGGCCAGAGCTATGGGAGGGACACTAACTCAGCAGCTGCAGCTTCCCTGTCTCTCAGGCCCAAGTGTTTGAAATTCATTTCCTGCCTGCTATAAGGCTGTAAGGGAGTGAAGCAGCCGGGGCTTGTTTGGGGTGGTGTGTGTCTGTGTGGAGGGGGGGGGGCAGGCGGTGGTGTTGCAGGATGGGATCAGGAAAGATTGGTAAAATGATCTGTTTGTTTGGAACCTCTGCAGTTGCACAAAATGAGAAGAATCAATCTTTATTTCTTCTTGTTCTTCACCCCCTCTGCCAAAGCCATTTAATTAGATCAATATGTAGAGTGCATTATTTTCTAGCCAAGTTTGGTTACTATATCCTGCAAAGCTTGCAAGCAATGGGGAGAGATGAGTTGCTATTACAGGGAGAAAAGCAGGTGACACTGAACAAATTTCAGGGTTGAAGTGAATTATCTTCATTCACACAAGTGGATGAATATTTGTAAATCAAAGAGCGATTCCATGAGATCCAGCAAAGGAAATAGCTATTGATATACAGAGAAATAGAAACATGAATTACATCAATAATCAGGCATAATTCCTTTAAACTGCAGGCAAAGCAAAAAACAAAAACAAAAAAAGGAGATTGCTGACCAGAACTGTGTTTAAAGGGTGGAGGACAGAAAGTGTTGGAACAGAAAATTCAGGAAACAAGGGAAATATTAGTACTGTATATGCAAAAGAGTAGGACCTATGTGGATATTCTTCACTCTTTGTTATTATAGCTTTATCGTTTGTTCTGTGATTTAAATGGGGCTGTATATAATAATATTCCCAGTTATGAATGATCATCAAACCATGACACTATATACTGGAATAATGGTATGAAAAAGAGGGAATGGGACAAAATACGCGTTATAGCAGTGACCACAATACAGACGCAGAAAGCAGTTATATTGTTTGCTTCTCATGAAGGCTGTGGCTACACTGAAAAGCTGAATCGGAACAATTCGGCTTTGCTGCAGTTTGATTCACAGCTTGCATTACATAGGAAATTGCCAAAAAAAAAAAAAAAAAGCTCAACAGGGGCTTCAGTTTGGTTTGGGAGTTCATGCTGGTTGGGATGCCACAGTTCCTTCCTTCATTCCTGGTCCCCACCTCTGCTGATCCTTGAATGGTCTGCAGCCAAGAGGAATTCCTTATCTATCCCAGAGTGGGAGGGGAGAACCAAGGAAAATGTTGCCTTTGTGGGGACACCTGTGCAACGCAGGAAGATTTTGCCCAAGGGTGAGGGTGAAGCAGCTGAAAACCCAAATGTTCTGCCTCAGAAATCTCCCAGATGAGGTAGAATTCTTCTATGTGCAGCCAGGAAAGAGTGGTGATGGTGGATGTGTTGGCGAGATGTGAAGATACTGGGGGTTTGGAGAGGACTCAGCGAAAGCATATACAGTAGGACCCCGGTATCTGCTGGAGATTGGTTCCAGGCCTTCCCGTGGATAATGAAAACCATGGATAAGAGGGAACGCCTGGCCACCCACCCCAAACTGCTGTTTCCTGACAGTAGCTCGCTTTATGACTGTTGTTTTGAGATAGTAGTTTGCTTTATGACTGCTGTTTGTGATAGTAGTGTGCTTTACAGATGCTATTTTTGACAATAGCTTGCTTTGTGGCTGCTGAATTATTTAATTTTTTCCTCTGCCAACCGTGGATAACTGAATCAGTGAATAATGAATCAGTGGATATGGGGGTCCTACTGTACTGTATGCCAGTGTCAATGTACCAGGCATTGTTTGCAGGCATATCTCCCTAGCTCTCAGCCAAGAATCCACTCAGACTTCAGACTACCATGTTACTGAAAAACTATTCTATAGTAATAGAAAAATAATGTGGGGAAAGTACTTCTAGAAAACCAAAGGTATGAACAGTTTAAACTAGCTTAACAGGATGTGTCACTAGAACTCAGTGATTCCTGCATGTGTGGTGTGAATGTAAAGAATGGCACTACGTAACTGATGAATGGTGGGAAGGAGATGATCCCAAATGAAATAATTCTGAGATGGGAATCATGATGTACTTTTCAAAACTACTGTTCATACTTCTGTTGTTCTGCATTCTGAGACTTCAGAGTATCTTTTCCATGTTATTTTGCTATAGAAACATTTTTGAAGCGTTAAATGGGAAAACAGCTTCACAGCAACTCTTACTTGTGGTGCTTTGTTTTTGCATGCCCCCACCCCACCCTGCACATCCCACCCACCTGTCGATTTTGTATTGTAAAAAAGTGGCTTCATGGAGGAGTGGGTTTCGTGGAGAGAGAGAGATGCCTTATTTTCCTTAAAATGAATAGTGGCTTTGCCACCAGATGGGTAGGGTAAAAATTGAAACAAACTAACTTGAGATATCAAACAGAAATAATATGAGTTGTTGTTGGTGAGACATCAGAAGCAAATTTGTGGGAAAAGAGTCTTCTGAGTATACCAGAGAGGCAGCACTTTTACATGAACTGCAAAAATGGTAAGCTGCAGTTTTATGCAGATTGTTTGTGTGAGGAAAATGTTACACTAATTTCAGCATTACCAGAATAAGACTTTTTACTTTGTTTTATTATATAATAGTGGCTTCTAGTAGAGGTTGTTGCCCCAACATGAAATGAAATTACTTTTGTTAGGTATCCAGTAAACATTTCAGCATGTCTGGAGCATATATTCCATCTATATCAAAAAGATGATCCATGTTAAGAAACAGTTTTGGCATGCATGCTCATAAGTGGAGATGTTACATGTCCCATGTAATACCTTGGTTTACGAGCACAATCTGTTCCGGAAACATGCTTGTAAATCAAAGCACTCGTATATCAAAGCAAATTTCCCCATAAGAAGTAGTGGAAACTCAGATGATTCATTCTGGGGCCTCATAGACCACACACTATACACACAAAATGTCAAAACACACTAAACAAGTTGACTAGAGATCCATGTCCACACCATGGTTTAAGTACCTGGCTGTGGAATCTGCTCTTCTTGGGACTAGCAACTGGATTTTACTCTGTGTTTTTAAAGTGACAATAATAACACACAATCATATACACACTTGACTAGCTGCCCCATGACTAGAAATGGTTTGAAAAATAAGAAAGGATGTTGAAAAAACTTAAATAAAAAAATCAAGAAAAATAAAATAAACCCCTAACCTGCGCTCATCTTTGAAAATCTTCATGGCTGGTACAAGGGAGACCTCCTTTCCTCTTTCCCCCCTCTGCTTTTGAGGCTTGCCTGTGACTGAAGGTTCCAGACAATCCTGGACAATCCATTATGGAGAGAGAGAGAGAGAGAGAGAGAGAGAGAGAGAGAGAGAGAGACCATTGGCTCACCTATGATCATGTGACCTGCTCCTGTGCTCATATGGCAAGGCATTGCTTGTTGATCAAGGCAAAATTGATCAGAAATATTTGCTTGTCTTGCAAAACACTTGTAAACCAAGGTACTCATAAACCAAGGTTTTTCCATTGCTGTTTAAAACAGCCATTCTCAATCATTTTTTGTCACTGCCATAAACACAATAGGAAAGTAATGTAAGCCACAACAGGATAGTATATTGCATAATGAACCTCATATTTTTCACACTGTAAGCAACTTATCCGGCTCTGATTGCAGGGAGAGGCCTCTAACTAGTATCTCTGTGACAACTTTGAGGATTTTTAAAAATCTAAAGTGGAGGCCATCCAGTGAGGCCTTGACCACCACTGTTTAGCAGTTGATCAAATCGAGATGTCTTGAGCATCGCATCACCTGAAATTATTAACAGATTTTCAACTGTAATGACTTCGAACATTGACAGAGCACTTAATCGCTTTAAAGTCACCCCCATCTCCCTTGGCCTTTGCCTGTTCCGGCTTATAAAAGTGGCCAAGCCAGCAACTACAGAGTGGGCCACTGCAATAATTAATGGGTTTTCCATGAGGGCTGGGTTCCCCCCAACCGTCAAGAAGATAGTCATTAGCCTCAACTAGAGATGGGCACGACTAAAAAAAAAAAGGTTTGTCATTTGTCGTTTAGGGGGTCTGTTTTGGTCCGTTTTCGTTTTTCAGTGGGGTTTTGCAAATTTTTCGTTTTCGTTTTCGTTATGTAACGAAACGAAAACCGAAAACGAAAATGAAAAATTGCTGTTTCGTTAGCATTCTTTCAGTTCAATGTATATGCTGCAACGAAAACAAAAAACACGGCAAAAATTTTCGTTTTCGTTTTCGTTTCTGTTTGTTTTGAAAAAAAATAATTCGTTTTCATTTTCGTTGCGTAATGAAACGAAAAAATGAAAATGAAAACGAAAAATTGCTCGTTTCGTGTCCATCTCTAGCCTCAACCATAAGAAGATGAATTTGGCAGCGGACAACCTTAACAGCTATAGACCCGTTGCCCATATTTCTTTTACAGTATTAGCAAGGTGCTGGAGCAGGTGGTGGCTGATGAGTTTCAGGTGCTCCTGGAGGAAACTGATGCCCTCAATTCATTCCAGTCGGGGTTCAGGCCACATCATGGCATGGAGACAGCATTGGTCACCCTGCAAAATGACTTTTTGAGGGAGGCTGATGGGGGCAAAATATCCCTATTGGTCTTCCTTGATTTCTCAGTGGCCTTTGATACCGTTGACCTGAGTATCCTCCTGGGGAGGGTCTCTGAGTTGTGTATTGGTGGCCTCACCATGATGTGGCTGCATTCCTTCCTGGAAGGCTGACCTCAGAGAGTAGAGATTGGTGAGATGCAGCCCCTTTGCCCCCCCTTGGACCCTCATCTCACCAATGCTATTTAATATCTATATGAGGCCATTGGAGGGGTCATCAGGAGTTTTGGAGCGTTGTGTCAACAGTATGCAGATGACACACAGTTATCTGTCCTTTCCACCCTCTGCAGTAGATGCAGTCCTGTCCCTTGTGTGGTGCCTGGATGCTATGCTGGGATGGATGAGGACAAATAGGATAAGGTTGAATCTGGACAAGACGGAAGTCCTATGTGTGGGTGCACCTACTGTCAGCAGGTTGGGAAGCTCCCTCTCCTTTGGGGGTACAACTCTCCATGCTCAGAGTGAGGTCCACAGTGTGGTTGTCCTTTTGGACCCAATGTTATCTATGGAGTCTTGGGTAGTGTCGGTGATCCACTCTATTTCCATCTTTGGTAGATTGTCCAGCTGCACCCCTATCTGGACAGCTGGGCTCTTACTCCATTGGTCCATGCACTGGTAGTCTCGAGACTGGACTCCTACAATGCTCTTTACATGGGGCTGCCCTTGAGGCTGATGTGAAGACTTCAGGTGATCCAGAGGATGGCAGCCAGACTATTGACGGGAACTAAGAAACATCAGCATATATCCCCTGTCTTTACCTCCTTGAACTGGTTACCTGTTCAATTCCACATCAACTTCAGAGTATTATCAATAATATACAACCCCCTAACCCCCTACCTGGCACAGTGCTTTCCCAATGAAGACTGACCGCAATGCCTGGTCATCTGAGGCCAAATGTCTGAGGGCATTAATGCTGAGAGAAGCCTGAAAGAAAAAAAACAAGAAATTGGGCTTCCTTGGTGTTTGCTCCACACCTTTGGAGTAATTTGCCACCTGATATTTGCCTGGACACCTCAGCGAATTCCTTAAACAAACATTGAAGACCTGGCTGTTCATGTAGGTATTCCTGCAGGCCAGAACATGACTTCACTGTATACCCACCATAATTTTATTTCAACTGTTCATATTGTTTTTACTGGCATATTTTAATTATATTTAATTATCTGCTGAAGTTGTTGTGTTTGTTGATTTATTTTTTATTTTGTTAATTGGTACTGATGTTTGTTGTTTTATATATGTTATAAACTGCTCAGGGTGGCCTTGTTGTCAGATGGGTGGTATATAAGCCAAATAAATAAATAATCAATGAAATGAAATCAATTATAAGTTGGCGTGTGAAGATTTTTTTTCCAGTCTGTGATCCCCTTCAAATGTGCCAGGGCACCCCAGTGGGCTAGATGGACCCCAATGAGAATGACTGACTTAAAATATAAAAATAATTGGACAAGCTAATAATGATACCTTCTAGAGATGGGCATGAAACAACCATTTTTTCGTTACCGTTCTCTGTTATTCGTTCCGTTATGTAATGGTACGAATAATGACCATTGCGATGGGACAGGCTCGAACCGAACAGAACCAAGAAAATTTTCTTCGGTTCTCTTCGTTTCCGTTACTGGTGTCACGCCGCTCACGCGATGAAAAATGGAGCAGCGGAGGGCGGCAAGAGGGGGCTGGGCCTGGTGGAGCCTCTTTGCCCCCTCATGACCGACTTTGCCGGTCTCATGAGAAGAGGCGGGATCTGAGAGCTTATGAAGGCTGAGCTCTGGGATCTTGGCCTCTTCATCGGCACTCGGCAGGCTTTGGAGGGGAGGATGTTGGAGCTTGGCTGCGCCCGACGCCATCTTGGCCACATGGTGAAACGGCGATGGTGCAGCTGGCTTGGAAGCAGGAGCGGACACCGTCGTTGGAGCACGGGGGGAGTGCAGCGGCACTCCCCCCACAGGTTTCCCGGGTCTAGGCCCAGGGGGGCACGGGCCAGTGGTCTGCTGGGGCGGTGGCTCTTGGGGCAGAGTGTTTCCTGGGGAAAAGTTAGGGTGGCGCTGCATGGAGCTCCAGGGTAGCGACCCGATGGGGGTGGTGGATGGAGCGGCGGATCGGTCCTTGGGGAGGGGGCCCAAGGGAGGGCAGCGCTAAGTGGTGCTTCAGGGGTGGTGGCCTGTTGTGGATGATGACCGGAGCAGCGCCCAGCTCCGGGAGGGCTCCTCATGGCCATGGGATTGCTCTCCTGGCAGGCTCCATGAAGGTGTCTCCCCAATGTGTGGCAGCGGTGAAGAAGGCCAATTCCATGCTAGGGATGATCAAAAAGGGGATTGAAAATAAAACAGCCAACATTATAATGCCATTATACAAAGCAATAGTAAGGCCCCACCTGGAGTATTGTGTACAATTCTGGTCACCGCATCTCAAGAAAGACATAGTGGAACTGGAAAAGGTGCAGAAGAGAGCGACTAAAATGATTACCGGGCTGGGGCACCTCCCTTATGAAGAAAGGCTAAAACATTTGGGCCTCTTTAGTCTGGAAAAAAGGCGCTTGAGGGGGGATATGATTGAGACATACAAAATAATGCAGGGTATGAGTAAAGTGGATAGAGGGAAGCTCTTCTCTCTCTCCCAAAATACCAGAACTAGGGGACATACACTCAAATTGAGGGCTGGGAGAGTAAGAACTGACAAAAGAAAACATTTTTTCACCCAGCGCGTTGTAAGTCTGTGGAACTCCCTGCCACAGGATGTGGTGATGGCATCTGGCCTGGATGCCTTCAAAAGGGGATTGGACAGATTCCTGCAGGAAAAGTCCATCACAGGTTACAAACCAGGATGGAGATGTGTAGTCTCCAGGCTTTAAACCGGGGTACTTCAAGGGCCAGATTCAGGGGAGTGGTATCAGGAGACAGATATCTAGTCTCATGCGCTCCCAAATGCATCTGGTGGGGCCGCTGTGAGATACAGGAAGCTGGACTAGATGGGCCTTTGGCCTGATCCAGCATGGCTCTTCTTATGTTCTTATGGCACCCGGCCCCGGGAGGGCTCCCCGCGGCCGCGGGAACGCTCACCCGGCCCACATGCCTCTGGCTCTGGTGGCGCCTGGCCCTGGGAGGGCTCCCTGCAGCCGCAACTTGCTGCACCCGAAAAATGAAGAAACGGAAATGAAACAGGCCCCGGGGGCCGAAAAACGGAAACAGAATGAAGCAGACCCCAGGGCCCGAATAACCAACATGAAATGCCATTTTGGCATTTCGTGCCCATCTCTAACGAGTCCCAACAACATTACCAATAACTCAGTAGGTGCAGATTGAGTCCCAATGTGAAAATATGATAAACTGATAGAATGGCAGATAAGTCATAAAACAATGTTAATATGTTGAACTACTGATTCAACACTCTAACAACTTGCTGAACAACTTTTTAGATCTAGAAAATGGCTAGTGGAGAAATATAAAGATGAGTGTATCAAGACCAAGAAATCACAAGACTCATAAAATGCTAGAATACTTTCATCAGACAATAAGAAGGAATATGCTGATTATTACAACTAATTATTCAAGGTGATATATATGAGAAAAAAAATCTACAGGAGGAACAAGTACATACTGGATGAAGAACCTTATGGTCTGGTTTGGATGCAGCATCCATCATTGTTTATAGCTGCCTCATCAAAAGTAATACAGATACAATGATGTAGAGCTTCCAGTAATGGGAGAAGGATAAGAAACAACTCAAGTGCTGTATTTATGATTAGAGTTTCCAGGTATCCCGGGGTGTTCCCTGAAATCTTAGGAAACTGCTATGGCTTGGTCTGCATATTTTTTGCTTTTTGTATCTATATTTTTCTTTAATCATACTAAAAATATAGGCCTATACCCTTTCCTCCAACTTTGTCTCCCCCACCATAATAGTGGGGTGTGCTGTACCTACTGCTAACTGATATTTTTGCTTTTGCAAATATATGTGTGGTAACAGAAAAGGTGAAAAAGTAGCTCATACCAATAAAGCTACATTACTTAGCTTAAGTACCCCAGTATTAGCCATTATTTAGTGTCCAAATTTTAGGCCATCAGACTTACAAACATCCCAAAGGTAGGCAAATGTATTCAGCACTGAGGAAATTATAAATGCAAATGTGTAGTCTTCTGCCTCTTTTACCTCAGCTTCATCTATATTCATAATAGGCTTCACAACTGTGTTATCGCTAAATGTTTTCCCAACTTTTTTTCAGGAGTGGACTTGAAATGTTGGTCTTTAAAGGTTCAGAATATTTCTGACAATAAATAGTTATTAAAAACTAGAGTGGTTCAGGGAATTCCTTGGCCTCTTTTGATTTTTTTTCCTCAGGACCAGTGGAACATCAAGAGTTTAAAGACTATAAAATTACTTTCTCTGTCCTTTTATCTGTGGCTACTGTTTTTAAGTGTATTACATCTTAGAAATTATACCAAGAAATATAAGAAGGTCCAGGCTTGGTTATTTACATTTCATCCTGTAGACTCTGATACACTCTGTCACCTTTTAAAAATAGAGAATTCCCTCCTCTCTTTTTGCCCAAACGTTGACACACAGAAACAAGATCAAAAGAAAAACAACTGGCAAAAGAGTTACTTGATTTTTCAAATGAGGTTATGTTGGGTGGAAATAAGTGTGACAGAATGCACATTCATGGTGACTTCATCTCCTCTTGAAAACAAGAATTCCCCTTGGAGGCAAAGGGCACAAGCAGTAAATATCACCAATTTGTTCTGTTTGAAGACCTCTCCATTGTGCAGTGATATGAGAACACATCTGACTAGAAAGCTTTTATACCATTTTAAATGGATTCATGGAAACCAAAATAAGTTCCTTTTCTAATTATACTGACCTTTACCCCCTCAGAAGTGCAGTTCCTTTATTCTCTGAAATCTGGTGGTTGCTAATTGTTCTGTGTGTTGAGGTATGGAGAGATTAATTTGATTCAGGATTTATCAGTGCTTAGCCCATTAACATCTATGAAATATCATGGAGAAAATCTAGAACACATGTAAAATAGTGCCAAAAAGGCAACTTAGCCTCCCAGGCAGACACACATAGAGACCCACAACAAAGAATCATTTGGCACTTGTGAAGACCTGACAGATTTCTCAAGGTGACAAAAAAATCTATTAAAGTGCCACAAGCCTCTTTGTAGCCTTCTCTACAATCAACTGATAGGGTTAACTTTTGGAATCCTAAGCTCCACATAGAAGAAGGCTGGAGTGTAATATACTGCATCCTAACTACAGCTATGGCCTACAATTTAAATTATATAGTTACCTCAGTATCTGAGGCGGGCAATTACCTGAGCCCATTCTCACATCATTTTAATTGACTGAGCAGGACTTCTGAATCAGCGCACCTGGTTGTCATATTTCAGTTTGGGCACTTTTTTAAGGGTCTGAGCATTCTAAGTTCAACAGTGTTCTAGGCATTGTTTAGTAAAGCAGTAGCCACCTTCTTAAACCAAGATGTGGCTACAAAGTTTTTCTCAATCTGATTGCTCAGGAATTAGACCAGTGAGTCCTATAGTGGGAGGAGGGGAGGGGGGAAAATCATGTCCCCAGGAGGAATTAGGACATTCCAAGGAAAGGCTGAATACTTCATCTGAGTATCAAATTATAAGTCTTTTCATTGGTGCAGTAATCCCAGGCAACACCAGTACAAGGATATACTTTTAAGATTTGTGCCTATGGTTATTAATAGCATGATAACATAAAACCTATATCGCATGAATGTATTCCCATGCCCCAAAGATGGCTCTATAAGGTTATACTTTTTTCATTCACAGATGCCTTGCATTACATCATTTCTCTCTTTGTTTACAATGATCGCATATTAATGTTTATGCATTCTAACCACAAATGGAAAGCAATCTTTCAGTTGCCAAGATGTTTATGAGTTCAGTGACCTTACTTTGCGAGAGCTGGATTATTATTTTGAACAACAAGGATTGTTTTAAAATCAACAAATTCAAAACCACATTTTAGCAGCAGCTTTAAATTAAACAAGTGTTTTCCCTGCAACCCACCCCCATATGTAGCTACTCTATTTTTTTTTCTAACTCTCTTAAAGTTTCAGATATTGTCACAGGAGATGCTGGACTTGAATATTTTGATCTGGGAAGCCGTTGAATCATGCAAACCCTTGGTTTGGACATATGTCTTCTTTAATATGGTACCTTTGAATTATTTAATAATTTAATTCCCATTCACTCTTGCCTGCACGGACAGTCAGGAAGCATGTGATCAGTGAGAGCTAAAAGTGAAGACTTCTTGGCAATGTTATTAGGGTTACCAGATCAGCAGTAATTAGAGATGGGCATGAACCGAAAAAAATGGCAATTTGTTTTGGTTCGTTTCATTTTAGGGCTTGGTTCGTTTAGTTTAGTTTTTAATGAATTTTTTTAGAAAAAAACCATTTTGTTGGTTCGTTGATTCGTTATTCGTTTTTCCCTTTGTGCGATTTAATCAATTTGACAGCACCCGGGTGGGAAAAAACATTTTAAAAAAATTTAAAAATTAGAGACATTGCAACTGCACAAACTGGACTAGCAGCATCCTCATCCTCATCATCCACATCAGCAGTAGCATCTTACCTGGCGGTGGCAGCGGCAACAAGACAATCGTTTTATTTTATTTTATTTTTATTTTATTTTATTTTTTTAGCTCCAGCTTCCTGGCCTGCGCTACAGCTGTAGCGCGGGGCTTTTTTGTTTTTTTTCTTCAAGCGCCAACCGTGCGGCCCCTGGGGCCTAGTCAGCGCTGGTTTTATTTTTAATATATTTTTCTTGATTTTAGGGTGCCAAACTGGTCACCACTGGCACCGGATCAGCACTGGCTTTATTTTTTTCCTTGACTTTCGGGCACCAACCAAGCCACCCCTGGGGCCGGGTCAGCACTCCTTTTTTAAAAAAATTGATTTTATTTTGATTTTAATTGTTTTTTTTTAACTTCCTGGTTCCTGTCTTGCAATACAGCTGGAGCGTGGGGCTTTTTTTGTTTCTGTTTCTTCAAGCACCAACCATGCGGCCCCTGGGGCCTGGTCGGCACTGATTTTAGTTTTAATATTTTTTTCTTGATTTTAGGGCACCAACCGGGCCACCCCTGGGGCCGGGTTGGTGCTCCTTTTTTTAGTTTTTATTTTTACTGCCAACCACCTAGCTTTTTTTTCTGGTCGCCCTCCCTGAAGCCAGGAAGACTGGACCTCCAGGACCAGCACCAGGTAGGAGACATCTCTGGTGCCACCATTAACGAAATGAACTGACCGAACCAATTTTTTTCGGTTCGGTTCAGTTCGTTCTAAATCCATTTTGGGGTTCATTATTCATTTCGTTACGTAACGAAACATATAATGAATAAGGAAACAAACTAAAAGTTCATTTCGTGCCCATTTCTTGCAGAAATATATACCGTGAGATTTCACGGTTAAAACCTAAAGCCCTGGGGTGGAACCTTACAATGCCAAACAAGCAGATGCAGGGCAGATGAGGGTAGGAAGGGGAGAAGAACTACTTCTGGGGCCACTGATTGTAGGAAAGGGGGATAATGGTAAGTCAGAAAAATGCCTCCACAATCTGAATGGGTAGTAGAATGTGTCTGCTATCTACAATGGTTGCTGCCATTCCTGCTTGGACTCATATACCTGTAGTGTGTTCTTTTACCAATAGCACACCTGATCTAGGCAGGTCCTATGCAGCAGCTTTCACTTCTGCAAGGCTCACCACTAGGCCTTGGGAGTTATTTCCCTATGGGCTGAGCTGCTATTACCAAGGCTGATGCAACAAGAAGGCTCACAAGTCCCAGTGTTGCTGCTCCATTCCCGGAGTTCTCCCACATGGCACAAAGCACCTAATTGTGCAGCAGCTCTCTCCCCTGTTCCCTGTCTTTGGATTTAGCCTTCTGACAAAGTGGCATGGCAAAATGAAACACACCTGGTAACACCTTTGTGCTGAGCCAGGGAAACCCAGGTTTTAAAACTACCTTGTACATAAATATCAAGCATTGCCCCCCCAGCCTGGAGAAAAGAGGCCAAGACACAAGGTTTGGGTAAATCAGGCCACACTTTATTAACTCCACAACCAACAACTCAGAAGAAACTGGGGGCCATCCGTAGGGTGGAAGGCTGATCTGTGTGAGGCCAGCCCCGCCACACACGGACCCAGGCAGGAGCCACCATCCAATTAGGGGCAACCCAGCAGGCTGAACAACCCGAGGCTGTCAGCTCTGGGTAATTGCCACCCGTGGGGCCCAGCAACTTACCTCCCCCCAGCATCAAGTCCTCAAGGCCTTCAGCACCGGGGGGGGGGGGGCGCGGCGGCAAATACTCCTATCAGGTATCCCTTGGCTCCATACCTTACCTGCCTTCCGACCCTTCCCGCCTGTGTGACCAAATGCTGCAAAAGAACTACACCAGACCCAGTAAATAACATTAAGAACGGGATGGGCAAAAACACACCTGCTCCTTGTCTGGCCAATCTGGAGCAGGTCAAAATTTCCCATCCAGCCCCGTAGCGACCAGTATAACTCCCTCTTAATTCAGGGTGGGCAGGTGGGACGTCGCTTGCCACCAGGGAAAGAGGCCAGCCGACCGTTGGGAGCTCCTTTTAAGGTAAGCTCCCGGCTGGCCCCTTCGAGCCACATTGCGCGCCGCAGTAGAGCCTTTATCATGCCCTGTGACTTGGTTCTCTGCTTGGAACTTGGGCAAGTGTAGCTATTTCCTGAAACACCAACCAGCACAGAGATCTGGCAACTTTAAATGGGTATACATTTTATGGTGTCCTCTTGCTCAAACTGGACAGCTTTCAAGGATCCTGGGCTGCTCACGGATCTTGGATCAGCCCAAGATGCCCACAGATTGTCCTTTTTAAAGGATTTAATATACTTCACCGATTTGGAGTGGGGGTTAAGATTATTTCAGGACTTAAAATGTGCAGGGGCAGGGGGGCATTAACATGGACAATCCTGATGTTGAAGATTTCTGAGGGCATAATTGTCCTTTTACTGTATATGCTGAATCTCTCCCCCACACACACCCCCATGGTAAGAATTCTGGGGCTCAGGGAGCTTTGGCATGCTGCATGCAGCCCATGGACCACAGAATCCTGAGCCCTGCTTTTAACAGAGAGAAGTATCTTTTTCTATCTTGTGGCGCTTTGGGAAATGGTGGATAGGTGCATGGAATCCATGCTGCTGGCTTTGCTTCAGTTCTGTTTGTGCTATTACTGGTATATTTGATCTTATAACATTGTTTCTCTAATTGATTCAACTGTTGCTGCTGCAATTCTAATTACCTTTGAGGACCAACTTGTTGAAAATGTACCTTACAAAGGGAATACACAAGTAAGTAACTGACCTAGCTGATCAACCCTCCTTTTTCTCATCTCCTTGGTTTCTGTTTGATTGGTGTGTGCCATTTCTTTTTTAATGGTGATTTGCCATTGCTTTTAGTATCTTTACTAAAACTTTTGGTTTTATATTAAATTCATTATAAAACTCAGAGGATAGTGCTTTGGCACTAATTTGGAGTGCTATAAATAAATAAATAAATAAATAAATAAATAAATAAATGATAAGATAAGATAAGATAAGATAATAACAGAAATCTCTTTCTTTTCTTTTCTGGCTATAACGGTTGTGTGTCATGTACAGCACATTCAGAGAAAAAGGCCATGAAATAGCAGAACAGAAAGTACAGTATATCTGCTCTCTTGTGCTACTCATCTGTCCTGAGACTTATGGGTGTGGAATAAAATCAGGTACAGTATATTGGAGAGCCACTAGTCCCCCAGACTGAGAGTTGGCCATGCCTGGTATTGAATATGAAACATAACCCTGTCTATTGTATAAGTTGCTGAACGTTTTGTCATGTGTTTGGAAATGCAGATCTATGTATCCAGTGGTCTTTGGTAAAGAGATTCCAAGAGGATAAAAAGACTAGGATGTTGTCTTTTCAACCATTGACAGTAATAGCTCCTAATATTCTTTCCTATATGAAAACTAGGGAATTCCAGCTTTTGTTATGAAAGGTGCAAGAAAGAAGGATGCAAGGTTCTGGGGCTTATAGTAACTCCTGTTGACTAAGCATTCATGACCAACTGGAGGTCCAAATGTACCCTACTGCTCTCCCATCAGAGAAAGGCCCCACCTTTTATTATGGGACCCATCCTGCCAGTTAGTGACATATGCAAGAAGCAGGCATGGATTAACTTGGCAATAAATTAAGGCTCATCTGATTTGTCAGGTGATACATGAACCAGACAAGGTGGAGTGTCTTCACTAATCTTACAGCTCTCTATCATCCCCATCTAGATTTGGTCCTGAAAAACTCAGGCAGAGTGTGGGTGCATGAACATTAGATGCAAGCAGGCACAATATGTGTTATTGCAGAATGACATTCCTGATTGTAAAGGGAATGCTCTTGGTTTTGTGCCATCTGTGCCAATTTATGATAACCTTAATAGTGCCTTTCAATGGCTAAAATAAAAAAGACACTGAATTAATATTTACTTTTGCTGCTTTTGTAGTTCTGTTGTTTTCTTTGATTCTTAATGGTTTTAATAGTCATTTTATAGATGTATACATTGTTCCCCTTTCTTAGGCTGCAATCATGTAACCCACCTGCCTTGAAGTGAGCCCAGTTAAAATCAGTGGAGCTTACTTCTCAGTATATTGTGTACCAGTGATCTAGAGAGTATTTTGTTTTTTTCTTTATAACGTCATCATCATGGCATGAATGTTATTCTAGTTTACACAGAGAAATCCTTATTTCTGGTAAAATGGTAATAGAATAACAATACTGTATATCAGGGCTGCCCAAAAGGTAGACCGGGGGCTACCAGTTGCCCATGAAGGGTTCAAAAGTAGCCCGCCAGCCATCAATAAAAAATGTGAGGGCTTAAGTTCTCCACCTCTACCTCCCCCACCCCAAGGACCACCACTGCCCCAGCAAAGCTCTGGGTCTGCCAGCCCACTGTCTCAGCCGAGCGAGGCAATGCAAGGGCCATGGCACATTCCCCGCTCTCCCTACCGGCCAGATGATCAGCGTGCCACTGTCTCGTGAGTCGTGACCAATTGAGTTGTTGGTGCAGACCGGAGGAAGGGGAGTGGACAGGAATGCATTGAAATATGTTATCTCCAGAAAGGATTGATTTCCAGTGCATCCCTATGGGAAACTGCTGCTCTACTTACAATTTTTTTTACTTATGAGCATATGCTCAGAACAGATAAAATTCATAAGTAGAGGTTTTAGTGTAATAGCCCTCAGGCACTTTCATCCAGAAAAAGTAGACCTCAGCCTGTTCAAAGTTGGACACCCCTGCTGTATATGATGGGGGAAATGGCTATACAGTCGAAATTGAAGCACATAACTTTGGATGGGTGATGACTATACATTGAACTAACAGTGGTTTACCATTAATATGTATATGCACTTTTACTAATTTACTATTTGATTTTACTATTTTCTACCACCACCACCCACCTTTGTATGCATGTCAGTTGGAATGCATACATTTTCTGTCAAGGTAGTGCTTGATATAAATTTTCCAAAGAGGAGTACTTCTATTAAATCTTCCAGATATTTAATAGGAGAAATCTCCTGACGAAGACAGACAGAAAATTTTGGATTGAAGTACAAAGCATGACATACCAAATAACTCTTTTAAGTTTGGGCTGCCATTTGTCATTGCATGGTATTGTTTATATAAATTAAAGAAGAATATCAATCAAGGAGTTTTAGAATTTTTGCCAATAAAGCTAGTGGCGGGTTTGTTGTCTGGAGCTACAAGTCAAGGCAAGGAAATTTGTTACTCTAAGCAATCTCCGTGACAAGAGTGATATCAAACATCCTGAGGAAAAGAACTTCCAGCCAACATACTGAAATTGAAATTGAAAGTAGGGAGAATGGAAGGGCTTCATATTCATGGTCTTTTCATATACTTGGAAAAGAAATTAGCGTTTTTGCTGATATTATACATTTTGTTCACTTCTGCCAGTACTCATAAAAGCTCCTGGTTGTCAAGCTTAATCTACCCGTGGTCAGCATTTACCTGTCTTTTTATTAAGGTTATATAATTTTGTATGACTACTTTAGAATGTGTTCCTGAATATATATATATATATATATATGGTGCTGTAAAAATTCAGGAGACTGGGGAATGAGGTCTGGGAGGCCGGGAGTGGCAACACTGGAACTGGGTCATTGGTTACAGGCCCCAGCAATGCTCTCATGGCTTTGCTTGTAAAGAGTACGTCAGCTGAGCTCAGGGCCGGCGCGTCCATTAAGGTGAACTAGGCAGTTGCCTAGGGCGCCAAAATGGACAGGGGCACCAGCCACTGCCGTCTATCCGCCCCGCCGCCACCGCCGCTGCCACCCCCCAGCCCCCCAGCCCCCTGCCCCCTGCCATCCACCTACAGCCGCTGCCCTGACCCCGCCGCCTCTGCCGCCGCCTGGCCCCCCACCCCCTGCCCCCCACCACTGTCTGCCTGCAGCCGCCGCCCACCACCCGCCGCCGTCTGCCCGCCCCGCCCCTCGCCTAGGGCACAAAAAACCCTAGCGCCGGCCCTGGCTGAGCTGCCAATATAGTTCTACTTCCTATGGGCCAATAATGAGGGAACCTGTGGCTGGAGCTTTGCTGTGAAGCATGCCAGATCTCTTCTGTGTAAAGGGTAATAAGAAGTTGTGATGGCTATCCCTTGGTAAGTGGTAGGAAGAAAAGCAGCAAAGGAAATAAAGGAGGTGGTCTCCTTTGTTCTCTCCCCCTCCCCACCACCACCCCAATGCCACTCATACACATACCTTGCGTTTTTGCAGAGGCTGTACAACATGCAGGACAATTTCTGTTAAAAAATTTTTTTTTAAAAAAGAGAGAATCTGACCAGCTAGTATGCAGTGAAGTGGCAGTATAAGTGATGAAGATGGCCGTGGTTGGGACAACAGAGAAGATGGCAGAGCACCCAGTCTGTGGAAAGCATGGATGGGATCTTTGCTGCTCTGCTCCAACTCTGACACTGTCACTGCATGGAGACAAAGAGTCAGGAGTTGAGGGGTGGTCAAAGGAGGTAGGAGAGAGACAAGAGACATAACATACACCTCATGCCTACAGCAAGGCACTGTTGAATGAGAGTGGTGGAAATGGGTGAATCTCTCCGAATAATTAGCCTGGTTATCACCTATTAAGGTACCAAGCTTAAATATTGGTCAAGCTCTAATCTTGTCCAGTTGTTCCTGAACTAAAGGTTTATGACTAGAAGCTGGTTTTATTAAACAATTTAAAAATGTGGTTAGGATACTGTCAGTGACTGTATTTTTATAGAGTTTCTTCTCTCTTTAGGAGTCCTGCACTGGGACACTGGAAAGGTTTGGGGGGGGGTGTTTCCCTGTTAGAAGTCTGTAGAGTTGTGTTCTCTTGGTTCCTGGCTCTGCACCATTGACACCAGCATAAGCTTTGTGAGCCAGAACATTGGGTCAAGGATAAAAAAAAAGGAGTGGGGTGGCTAACATTTTAGAATTTGGTAATTCAAGCATCATTGGGTTGTGCCTATTGTTAACCATCCTTTAATGATATTATTTCAATAATATGTATGCAAAGCTGGTCCTTGCATTGTAAAGATCTGCAACCACAACTAAGTATTTCACTTTGTTTAATCAAGATTGCTATCTGTAGGAAGAAAAAAAAAGACACAGAATAATATGAGTTTATCTCTTTACATCTGACAGTGCAGTTAGACAGTGTGAAATAAGGATTGGGAAAAATTATTTGAAAATGATTTATTTATTTATTTAAAATATTACTATCCTACTTTTCTCCCTGAAAAGACCCAAGGTGGTTTACATCATAAACCAGTATGTAAAAGCTATAAACAAAAATATGCAAATATTAAAAAAGAACTGAACAAGTATTATATTAAAATAGTAATAAGATCAATATTAAAACAAACCTAAAAATGACATTGGAAGTTCTGTAGTTGGCCATGCTTATGGACCATTTTCATACAAAATATTCCAGCCAAACTTCTGTCAACTTATTATTATTAATTCATATAAATTTTATTGCGTGGCTCACAGAGCCATTGCAAGGTGCATCAAGTAAAAACAGTACAATAAAAATATTAATAAAATAACAATACAGATAGATAAAAGGGGGGCTGGGGGTACAGAGACCTAGATATCAATTTGACTATTAGAAGTAGTTAAAACAACTTTCGTTTTAATAAGTAAAGAACAGAACCTTGCCATTCGGAACGTAACAAATTTATCTCTATCACAGAGTAAAATTTTGAGCTTTTCTTCGTCGGATCTACCAGGATATTTTTCTAAGGTGAATTTCAAAAGTCTTTCACGATGGGTTCCAAATAGTGGGCAATAAAGCACAGCATGTACCAAGTTCTCGACGGATTTATTATCACAAGAGCAGACTCTCGTATGGTATGGGGTTTGTGTATAACGGCCCTTTAGATTGGCAAGTGGTAGCATATCAAGACGAGCCCGAGTAAATGCTTTTCTATATTCAAAGTTCATCAAATCAGTAAAATAAGATGGGCGATTTAGAGGCTTAGGTGTAATGTTCTTGTAAAAAAGGGCTGTTTTTAGAGTGCTGAGCGAACCTATGTCTGTTTGAACACAGAGATCAGATAATCTTTGCTTTAGTAAGTGTTTAGCTGCTGTCAGTCCAAGGTGTCTCACATGCTCTTGAGAAGAACCAAGTTTGGCTACTAGATTCAGTACAAAAAATTTCCATGATCCAGAGTTCATTTCCCCATAGGATGATGTTAAAAATTCAGAGCGGGTAATAAACAAGATTTTCAGCCAATAATTAATTATTGATTTGTTAATTAGTGTTGTTATTGACATTAATGCCAATTCTAATCTGACTAGTGCAGAAGGAGTTGATGGGGGTACTGCCAGCAATAAACGGGCAAATTTATTTTGGGTTACTTCAAGGGGGTATAAGTTTCCCATTCCCCATACTTCAGCGCCGTACAAAATCTGGGGAAGTAGCTTGGTTTTATAAATTTCGCAGATGGGAGGAATCAGGAGGCCTCCCTTGGTCCTACAGAATCTTAGTAATCCAAACATGGCCTTCTCAAATTTCTGTTTTGCAAAGTCAATCTGTGAAGCCCAGGAGCCTGACTGATGGAACATCACACCTAAGTATTTGAAATGGGTTACCTGTTCCAGTATTCTCCCATCCATCATCCATTTATGAACTTGAGGTCTTCTACTGAAAACCATAATTTTGGTTTTCTCATAGTTGATGTTGAGAGAATTTTCTGTACAATAGTTACTAAATTGTTTCAGGAGCCTTCTGAGGCCTATTTGTGTGTGGGATATTAGCAGAGTGTCATCTGCATAAAGTAATATTGATATAGCCTTTCCACCTACTCTGACAGGGAAGAATTGTAAACCTGTTAACCTAACCACCATATCATTAACATATAGATTGAAAAGCAAAGGAGCAAGAACACAGCCTTGGCGAACACCTTTAGATGTTTTAACAGTGTTGGATAATTGGCCAGAGATGCCGACTCTAATCTTAAGGGAAGAGTCAGTGTGCAGATCTTTAATTCTTTCCAACAATCTGGGGTCTATTTTAAGGTTAGTAAGTTTTTCCCGCATGCGACCTCTTGGAATGGAGTCAAAGGCAGCTTTCAGATCGATAAATGCTACATATAGCTGCTTTGAAGGTCTAATAGAATATTTATTGATTAGATGGTTTAACAAGAGAATATGGTCCAGCGTGGAATGTCCTTCCCTAAAACCAATCTGTTCAGGAGCTAAAATGTTATTTTCTCTTACCCAGTCTTCCAGTTTTAAGAGGAGATGTCTTGCATATAGTTTGCCTACAACATCAAGCAAACTTATAGGTCTATAGTTGGCTGGGTCCTTGCGCTCACCTTTCTTGTAGATAGGCACAACAATTGAGGAAGACCATTCTTTAGGAGTTTTGCCCTCCCTGTCTATATAAGTAAATATAGTGGCCAGAATTGGAGCCCACCAGTCCTGAAAACATTTAAGTATGTCTGGGGGGATGAAATTTTCCCCAGGGGCTTTATTGCTCCTAATTGATGAAATCAATGATTTTATTTCCTTGGATGTGACCGGGGGCCACCTTGGCAGACTGCAGGGAGATGATGTTAGAGGTGGAACAGTTGCACCTATATAAGGTGGATCATTGAATAGTTTAAAGTAATGCTCTTCCCAACACTTAATGGGTACATAGGAATCAAGGTCATGGTGAGACCTTCCTTCTGCTGATGCCAGCAGGTGCCAGAAGGATGCCATATTTTTCTGGGACAAAGCCAGGGCAAGTTTCTGATAGGATTCTTTTACGAAAGCTTGTTTTTTCCTCTCAAGGAGCCGTTTATAATTGTTACGGAGCTCAAAGAAAGAACTGGGCAAGTTTTTAGAATGTTTTTGTTTATGCAATCTGAGGGCTCTGTTTAATTGATGCTTCATAGTTTCACACTCTTTATCATACCAACTATTGTTAGTTGGTCTGCTTCTGGGCAGGGATCTTACTCTCTTTCTGTCAACAGAAGTGTACCAAACTCATATCTGAATCAACAGTATTCAAGAAAGATATACAACTAAATACAAACTGGTGGTGGAAGACACTATTTGCAGCAAAAATCACAATCAGGTTGTTTTGGGAGTCCAAGTGGAAGCAATTAATGTGCTTGATCAGTGGTGTCTGGTAAGATCTCTGTGGTCCCCCTCTGATGATTCGGGTTCTTGCCATACCCATCCACACCCTGGTAATGGCAGCTGGTGGCAAATGTTTTACATGGGGTTGTGTTTAATGACCATACAGAAGGTTTTGCTGGTAGAATGTTTTTTTTCTGCCTGGGACTGGTGATAAAGAAAACATGCCTTGAGTTGTTTCATGTAAAGTCTATGAAAACTGATGGTACATAAAAGATCTTCATCTGTAGTAGTATAGGCATCCTTCAGTCTCGAAATACTATAGTATCACACTCTGTATAGAAGCTGTGTTGTTTCCACACTGCATGCAAAACTGAAGTGGCCTCTTCAGAGCACAAGGGCTGGCTAGATTAATATGGAGGTTAAAACTGTTACCCAAGCAGCAAAACCCTCTTCTCTGTGTTGCTGGAATAGTCTAATGGAACGGCACAGCCGATACAATTAGTTCCTGCTGTGTTGCAGGAGTTAACCAGAACATGGCCTCCGAGACTCTGGCTCCGGATTTTGCCTCGAGTTTAACTCCTGAAGCCTTTTCCAGAAATGGATATAGCCACAAGGCAGTGGAGTTTTCCTTCTCCTAGAAGATGGCTCTTCTGTTTTATCTGCCATTGGGGCCTAAAGGTGTCTTCCTCCTTCAAAGCAGTTGACCATCTTCTCCTGTGACCCTGGGAAGGGGCCCTTACGCGGTACTACCAACTAGGCTAGCTGGACGAAGGTTTTTAGGAGGTATTACTTGTCCAACACTGACAATGATGAGGCAGTAAGTAAAACTAGCATCAAATTAAGCAAAATGATGGCATACTGAAACTCAACAGTAGTCAGCTCCCAATGGCAGTTGTAAAATTCTTTCCCATTATTGTTCTTAACTGGCTCTCATGGTTATTCTTTACTTTCAAAATCTGATATATTGTTGCAGTGGTCTGTTAACCCCGCATTAACATCTAGGCCTGGGTCAGCACAGACAGGGCAGTTGTTCTAAGTCTTTAATCCCTTAGATACTTTGGATTTTACATCCTAGAGGCCCTAGACAGTATGGCCAGTGGCCAGAGATTCTGGGAGCTGAATGTTAAAATAGCTGGAGAGTCAGAGGCTGAATTTGAGAAAGCACAAGGGAAAAGCTTGTCTCAGAGATGGGAAATGCTCTCCCCCTTTTATTTATTTATATTTTTAACAATAAATGAATTACAAATTTTAAAAAACCCCAACATAATTGTGCTACCCCACACTACTTTTTATTTTAATTTTTCATTCTATTTCATACCACCTCATTTCTCTCAAAAATTGCATTGCTTCATCTTCAAGGGCAGCCGCTTTTCCTTTCTGAAACACATATGCCAAAAACCGAATTCTACGTTTCTTTAAAATCATTAAATTTCAATATTCATTTTGTAATCTTAGTTTCATAGAATAATTTAGCATTGGTGGCCATATTCCACAGTTCTTTATAAAATCCCTCCACATCAAGTTGGTTATTATTTTTCTAATTATTTGCAATTGGAAAATGTTCTACCACCTCACAGAACATCTCAATTAAAATGGACTTGGTTAAGAAGTCGCCTTGCCCTTTCTGCAACTTTGTTGAAATTCTACCTCTCTCACTATGGCTGCCTAAGAAAAATCTTTAAATCCTTAGTTTCTAAAGTGAGGCAATTCATTCATTTTGAAAATAAGGCTGTTTGCTTATGCTTCCCCCCACCACCGCATGAACAGTATGCCACACTAAGAACAGTATAATCTTTTGAGGGAAGGTGTATTAGCAATCTTGAAAGCAAATAAACTTGTTTGCTCCAATATTACTTGTGGTTCTCTATTTTTACTTGTGAAAAAGATGACCCCATTCTCGTCCCTCCCCTCCATCAGCTTTGCATGTCCAGGTTTTGTGCTTGTCACCCAAAAAGGGCCGAAAAGGATATGAGTGCTACACCAGATTTTCAAAAGGAGTTTAATTAATAACTCTGTCTTGCCAAGCTTCTTTACAATGGAGCTTAGTTAGCTTATGGGCTATAATTCTAAAAAGGAACTATTGATATGTTAATTGCATATGATTATGAATAGCTATTTGTAGCATTGGTCTCACTGCTGTACCAATTAGGCTCTTTATGTGTGATCGCCATTGTAGTGCTGCTACTGTGCTTTTCAGAATTCCTTTCTTCCCTTTGCTTTTTCCTTGGAAGTGTCCCCCATCCCATCTCTATGACTGCAGCACTGGTCCATCTTACTGTGATGGGTTTTATCAGAGAAGCAACTAAGCATCTTCCCAGGGTTTTTAAATGCTTGTGTCGGGCAACTGCCTTATTGTTCTGGGCCAGTCAAAGCTGCATCTGTACCAAAAAAAGAAGAGTATTGCACACAACCCAGATGAATGGACAAGAACAACCAAGACCACCACTGGTTCCCTAGGCTCCAGTAGCTTTTCCATTAAGCGATCCACCTAAACTAGAAATGTTGAATCTGCATCTCTCCAGATATTGCTGGACTGCAACTCTCATTGTCCCTCATCACTGCTTATTTTTAATGCTAAAAAATAGTTAATTTGTTATTTCTTCAAAAACACAACACAACAACAAACACAAAAGTTGCCCTGGAGCAAATGTCTCTCAGAACAAAGTAAACTTTTGGAAGGACAACCCGGAAATGCATTCCCAACTAATCAAAATGACAGTACAAAGAAAGAGCTATTTCAAACCAAATGAAAGAGACATTAACTGCAAAGATGGTGCCACCAAGCTAAAACTGTTTTAGTACAATAATAGCAACCATAGAGTTGAGATTATTAAAAAGCTACTGAAATGAAACAATATTGCCTGGTAATTGAAAGGACACAAAATCTTTCACCACTGCTTATGCTGGACACTGTTGGTCAGACTGTCAGTCCAGTCATCTCTGGAAGATCACATACCCACCTCCCAGGTTTAAAGACTTCTTTTGGCCTCAGGGAGCCTAAGGCCGCTCTGTTGAAGACAATAACCTGGGAGTTAGTGAGTGTATGTGTAGTATGGCTCTGAAAGCAGACATAACTGTACAGTATTTGCTTATGCTGTCCGCCTCTTGCTAGCCATTCTTGCTTCACCACTCTTTTTCTCTTCTCCATGTTCCCTGCAATTTGTCAGGTATCAAGGCCTCTCTCTTTCTCTTTCAACATTTCTCTGTAAAAAGCTACTGTGGACAACAATGAAATGAAGTATACCAGTATAGGCAGAGGTGGGAAACCTGGGTCCTTCCAGAGGTTGTTGACTGCATCTCCATTCAAATTCTGCTAGTGTGGTCCAATGACATTTGTAGCCCAGGAGGTGGAAGACCATATATAGTTTAACCATGTTGCAAACTTTTCTCACTTTCCTAATTCCCACATTGTTCCTTCCCCATCGTTGCCCTGCAGGAACATTAAAAAATAAAATCAGATCTGGCTGTGCCAGTCAATTACCCGTTTAAGGATAATAGTACATACTTCCTCAGACTCCATTCTGGTTTTATGTACCTGAAGATTCCATTTCTTCCTGAAGTCACTGGTTAATTTGTGGCTTAAGAGGAAAGGCTCTGTTCCTTATTCTTAGAGATAAAGGAAAGAAACACATTATGGAAGAGAGCTAACATAAAAGTAGATGAACCCATGACAATGACATGTAGTTGTCCCAAGTTCACCTGGACCTAGCCCACAATCGTGTCAAGTGGAAGACAAAAATCAGAGTAGCGGACCACACCTCCAAGTGGGACAGAAGCTAAGAAAAAGAAGACTAACATATAGGTAGATGGTTTGTGTGTTATAATAACTTTATAACAAGTTAATGTGTTTGTGAATCTTGAGACACCATGGAAAGTCTGCAGTAGGGATGGGAAGGAAATGAAAAACAAAATGCTGTTTCATCGTTTCGTTACATAACGAAACGAAATGAAACAAAACAAAATGAGGAAGCAACATTTCATTATAGATAAAATGAAACTGTCATTTTTCCATTGAAATGAACCATTTTGTTCCATCTTTTTGGGCTCCTGATGAGCTATCAGTGGCTGGACTCCTTTAAACCTGACCCAGTCAGTACCAGAGGGTTCCCCCGTTTGGCTGGAGCGTTCAGCAAATGGTCGGGAGGGCAGTTCCGGTGATCGCGCTGCCTTCCTGAGCATTTTCTACCAGGGTGACCCTCTGGTACCGACTGGGCCAGGATTAAAGGGGTCTAGCCTTTGACAGCTCAGCAGGAGCTCTCAGAAAATGGCTGGGTAGGGAGCGTGATCACACAGAACTGCCTACCTGACTGTTTTCAGAGGTCTTCTGTCCAGCTGTCAATGGCTGGAGCCCTTTAAACCTAGCCCAGTCAGTATCATGGGGACTGACTGGGTTAGTGCCTCGTGTGTGTGTGTGGGGGGGAAGCACTCAGAAAATGGTCGGGTAGGTAGTTCCTGAGGGTCCCCCTGGTGCTGACTGGGCCAGGTTCAAAGAGGTCTATCCATTGGCAGCTCATCAGAAGCCCTCTGAAAGTGCTCAGGAAGGCAGCATGATCGCCGGAGCTGCCCTCCCAACCATTTCCTAAGGGCTCCTGCTGAGCTGTCAATGTCTGGACCCCTTTAAATCTGGCCCACTTGGCACCAGGTGATCCCCCGCTCAGCAGGAGCCCTTTATAAATGGCTTCCGGAGTCCTGGGCACCAAATCTGGTGCCTCTAGGACCCAGGGGAGCCATTTCATTTCATTTCATTTCATTTCATTTTGTATGAATTTGTTTTTAAAAAATCATAAGAAACAAAATAAAAAGGGGTGTGCACAAATTAAAATGACACATTATTGTTCCGTTTTGTGCCCATCCCTAGTCTGCAGTCATTCCCACAAATGTTAGAAAATCTTCCTTCAGAATTTCAGTCATGCATTTATCAGTACAGCGGACCCTCGTATAACAAACAGTTTGTATAACATAAAATCTGTACAACATAAAAATTCTGGAGGTAGGGGAAATTTGCTTAACAGAACCATCTATGGGGCAAATCCGTACAACATAAAAATGGTCAAGATTACGGATTACTTCATTTTCAATGCATTCCTATGAAAAATTGTATAAAGGAAAATTTGCTTAACAGAATTTCATTTGGAACGAATTAATTTCTTTATACAAGGTACCACTTGTATATCTTTTAAAAAGACAACAAAAAACCATCACCAGGAGATATCTGCTTACCTTCTTGGTTTTTCCAGGGGAGAAATTAGGAATTGATTTAGGCTATCATTTTGTACCCATTTATACCAGGAACGGAATTTCCTGTTAAGGAAGTCCTTCTGTGATTACACTACCAGTAAGATCTGCTATTTATTAGAAGCAACCAGTGGGAAAATATATTCTGTTTCTGTCTAGAAAAGGGATGAAGCCTTTTCCATTTCCAGGTCAAAATACAGTGGACCCTCGTATAACAAACAGTTTGTATAACACAAAATCCGTACAAGATAAAAAATTCTGGAGATAGGGGAAATTTGCTTAACAGAATCATCTATAGGGTGAATCTGTACAACATAAAAATGGTTGCAATTAGGGATTACTCCGTTTTCAATGCATTCCTATGGGAAATTTATATAAAGGAAAATTTGCTTAACATAATTTCATTTGGAATGAATTAATTACTTTATACAAGGTACCACTGTACTGAGAAACAAGACTTCTTGTCCCCATTTGGTTTCAGTTTTTTAATCAACATCATGTCATACAAATTTGATTTCACAGTCCATGACGAATTCTAGGAATGTGAGTGAGTCTCACATTCCTAGGTATAAAGTGAGTGAGTCTCACTCACTCTATACCCAGAGAGCACAGAGAGAACTCCTAGTTCCCTGAGCAACTTGCCCTCTGAAGATGCCGGCCACAGAGTCTGGTGGAACCTCAGAAAGAAAAACTTCCAGAACGGAGCCAACCAGCCCAAAGAACTCAAAACAACTATCAATCCTAGATTTCACATCATTTCCTTATAAGAGAAATGGCCTCTTTTATTAGTTAGTAATCAGTGAGGAAGCAATGCAAATCTGCAGGCTTTATACTTGCACTTCTTGTGTTGTGTGATCATATTTTGTAACACCAGAAAGAGCTGTCATTTTAAGTTTCAGGTAATTAAAATGATCCCCTCTGATAACTACTTGTATGATGGAAAAACAGGACATTTACAACACAGCTCCATATAGCCTGGGAAAGAAAGGCAACAGGTTTCTTTCAAAAGCAACCTCTGATGTTGATGAACACTTGATAAAACCAGGTGGTATGACAGAGTAGCACACTTAGCAACAGATCAGAGATGCTGAGTGTGGGTTATGTGGGTAGAGCATGACCCTCCAGGGATGGCACAGTGGAGGAGACAAAGTCCACACAGTGGAGGAGACAAAGTCCACGCAGGAAAGCCACGAAGCCAGAGTGCCAGGGAACTTGAGGGAGGGATTGTTTCAGCCGCCTACTTTGGAGGCCACCAAGCCAGAGTTTTGCCTGCCCAGTGGAGACACAGTCCACCCAGGAAAGCCACGAAGCCAGAGCTTTGTAGGCCACAAAGCCAGAGTTTTGACTGCCCAGTGGAGACACAGTCTATGCACGCAAGCAGCAAAGCCACGAAGCCAGAACACCAGGGAAGTTTGGGGAGAGATATTTTCAGCCGCCCACTTTGGAGGCCACCAAGCCAGAGTTTTGCCTGCCCAGTGGAGACATAGTCCACCCAGGAAAGCCACAAAGCCAGAGCGCCAGGGAACTTGAGGGAGGGATTGTTTCCGGCCTGGTACTTTTCTCTCTCAACGAAGCTTTCAGGAACGAAGCCAGAGTTTTGGAGGCCACTAGGCCAGAGTTTTGGAGGCCATTAGGCCAGAGTTTTGACTGCCCAGTGGAGACACAGTCCACCCAGGAAAGCCACAAAACAAGAGTTCAAATGTTAGGGAGGGATTGTTTCTTCCGCCTTTGGTAGCCGGAATGCTAGTTTGAAGGAATTTCCCCTCCTTCTGCAAAGGGATTTCCGAACCTGGACTGTAACAGGTGGGAGTGAACCCCCCCATGTTGGAGGACAGAGTACCCCAATTCTAAACAAAATAGTTGATGATGATTGTGCCTGTTAAAGTTGGTCTCCTCAAGTGATTTTCCGCCTAGAGGCGGTGGCAGCCGGGGTTGCTGCCTGGGGAAGTCGAGGAGAGTGGCCGACAGGGTGCATGTCGGGTCGGAGGCTGAACTTGATGCACTGAACTGCTGATAGGCTGAAGGAGAAGCACCTGGAAGGCCTCCTCCAAGCCGGGAGTCCTGGGAGCCTGGCAGGCAGGCAGGTAGGCAGAGGGGCGGGCAGGCAGCCAGGCAGGCAGGGAAGCAGGAAGTCTGGCTTACAGGTAGGAAGGCAGGCTTGCAGGGTACCCACCCAGGCTAGGGAAGGCACAAAGCCAAAGTGCCAGAAGGGAGGATTGTTTCTGTCTTTGGAGGCAGAGTTTCTCCACCCCAGGAGACCGAGTTTCGTCAACCCAGGAGACGGAGTGGATGCAGGAGAACAGGGCTATTTCTTTAAGGCTGTAAGGAGAGCTAGGCCCCTGCTAATCAGTCTTTGAGGTAGGTTGTTGTAAAGTGCATCTCGACCACTTTGTAAGCAGAGTGGCTCCAAAACCCCAGGGAAGGGAGGAACACATCGAGGAAGGCAGGTATTAGGGTGTACTACACTCAGACCAGCCATGGCCAATGGGGAAATATTGGGCCAACACTGACCCTAGAAAAAATATTCCTGGGCTGCTACAAAGACCAGGGAAGCCCTATGGAAAGTACTGCCCCCTCTGGTACCGCCTGCCGCTGCTGTGCTGGTGGTGGTGTGGCTTGTGCCCTGCTGGGACAATTGACTGCTGCTGTCACTGGTGGTACTCTGGGTGGAAAGAGGGCTGCTCCTTCCATCACTGCCTAAAGCCTGCCTTTCGTCTGTTCCTGCCAACAGGTCCTCAGAATCCAGCATATGTAGATGCAAAGAGCCCGTTTCTGATTCTGAGTCCTCGTCTTCCTCCTGATAAACGGGGTGTTTGTCCATGTCGAAGCATGGTGGCGATGGGTATCACATGCAGTCATCCATGCTTCCCTCAGTGACAGAAGATGGTCCGGTGGTGCTTGTTGTGCAGCTGCTGCTTGGAGAGGGAGTGGCAGCAATATCACTATCTGCACTACTTCCTGTGCCTTCCTTCAGAAATGTGCCCCTATTTATTTTAGTGGGGGTCCCCTTCCCTTCCCTCTGGCTCTGCCACCCCTCCTCATTTTATTTATTTCTCAAAAGTATTAGAAATATATTTTCTTATTATATTTGTGTTAAGTAACAAATTATTCTAATAAACTTATCCTTTTGACCCACAAGCTTACTCTCACACTGTGTTCTTTTGTACAAGCTTTCAATGTTGCCCTGCTGGCCCTTGGTATAATTTCCTAAATTCGGAATTCAACTTGATCCACTGAAATGGAGGAAAACCTAGAAAACAAATGGTAGTATTTGAAATGAAACTAAATCGAGACTGGAAGTCCAGAAGAACTGCTCTTCCCTTCTTCAGCACTCAGTCAGCAAAACTGCAGTGCATGCAGGCACAGTCAGAGAATAAAATAAAAATAGTTTTCTAAATTCTGAATTCAACTTGATCCACTGAAATGGAATGTGCCTGCCTGTGTGTTCAAGTGCACACACAACACAACAAGTGTATGTATGTAAATAAACTAACAATGAGCTGGAGTAATGAATAAATACTATTGTAAAAGATTTATATTGTCCCCTTTTGGGGGAGGTTCAGTTTCTTGCACCCCCCAAATTGTGGGTGTGTGCAAGCAAATTAGGCTCTCCCTGCCTGTAATTGAACTGGTGGTGTGTCACTGGAATTTGTACAATGAGGTAGGGTAGTGTTGTATTCCCCCCCC
>JAHTLZ010000348.1:10202856-10235632 GCA_023846285.1 Phrynocephalus versicolor
AGAGTCTCCTGGCATAGTGATTAAACTGTTGTGTTGCAGCAAAAACTGTGCTCAAAACCTGGGGTTCAATACCCGGTAGCCAGCTTATGGTTCACTCAGCCTTCTATCCTTCTGAGGTTGGTAAAATGAGTTTGTTTTGGGTGGGGCAATGTTTAGCTTGCACAATTAAATTGTAAACTGTCCAGAGATTGCTTTAAACACTATAGGGTGGTATATCAGCAGAACACTTTGTTTTGCTTTGGCTTTGAAAAAAGATTTAAAATATTAAGACAAGAAATATTAAAATATACCAACAATATTAATAACAAACACATAATGCTCTGATCCTGATTTGTTAACTGGTCATAGTTATAATAAAGCACAACATCCTCCACAATTGCACACCAAAGGGAGAAATGTGGTTCATTCTACTTTTATACATACAAGAGGGTTTCATCTTCTTTTATACGTAAAAGGGGACAGTAAACTTGGGAAAGGGTGAGAAAACGAGCCCAAGATCATACATGCTTCTGACTCAAGCTCCCTTTCCCCTCATCTATATATTGGGAATAATATTTTATTGTCACTGTCCATTAATTCTCTCAATGCTTAAAATTATCTAATGAAGCTGGAATTTCAGTGTGCAAAGAGATGACCTCAGATGACCAAACGTCTTCCATCTTGTCAGTAACTCTGCATGATCTCCTTTAAGCATGGAAGTTTCTCACTGAACATGACGATGGTATGGTGCCAGTCTATACTTTCTAGATACCCACTTTTTCCTTATGACTTTTACCATCTTGTGCCTTGTCTCCATAGTTAATTGCATTTACATCTTTTTTGTCTCTGTCACAGCATTCATCCACATTATTCTTTCCCTTTCCTTGTGCCTCTACCCCTCACATTTTTGTTTTGTTTTCTAATGAAAGGAAGACTGTCAGCATCTCAACAATGGGGAGCAATCTAGGTCACTTTATAAGCACCAAGCACACTGATGGCACAGATGACTTCTTGTTGTTATATGACAACTAGAACAATAACAACAAAATGACAAAGGTGGAGGAGGCAAGATGGAAAGAAAAGTGCAGTGTAGTTCCTAAAAGATAAATGAACAGCACTTCCATAAAAGTGCATAGTTGATTGTGAGCTGGAAATTTTCTCTTACAAAAAAACAAAAATAAGCTGAAAAGAGACTGACGAGTTGGTGAATGGTGCTGCTGCCTGGTTCCAGGAGTCATCTTTCAGCTTTTGCAAATTTCTTCTGGCCCCTGTCAATTAAGGTGTAAACGCAGGTTGCAGGATCTTTCTTTGAGGGAATGGGATTTCTGATCCAGATCTGAAACTCTGCCTGCTTGTCATGAAATGGTCTTACATGGTGCTGAAGAAAACCTTATACATGACAGATGCCATATAAGAGGAAAAACAACAAGAATCATCAAATGACTGAACTTAAAACTCATTTTGTCCATCCTGAAGTTTGCATATTTAAGGCGATCACTGGAAATTAGCTGAAACTGCAGCTGTGGTGCGAACATTCAGAACATGATGGGCCTCCTTTTAAAAGAGAAAGGCTAACTTTTGAAATGAACCCGAGCAACTGGAAATATATATATCAGTTTCCATTATATATATAATTGAAACTGATTATAGGAAGTTAGGTAGAGAACTGCAGTAGAAAGTTCTATTCTCTAAAGTCATTCCTGAGTATTTGTTACTAATTTTTGCATGTTTGTTTTAAAAAGAAATTCTATAAAATACTGATGCTACCTCTTTCATATAATACAGCCAGAGGGGTTTCCACAGAACCAGTTCATGGCAACAGGCTTCAATGCAGCCTAGTTTCAGATACCTAGGGGTGGGAGCTGGGGGTGGATTTTTTTGAAGGCTGTGAGTTGCCAAGATCAGCAAGATCCTGCATTGTCTATAAAGTGGCTATTGTGTGCAATGCAACTTATTGCCCAGTATCTCCTCCCCTCCATCACTCCTGCCCCTTCCTCCAATGTTCCCTTTTCAAAATTATCTAAAGCACATAGAAATCTTGAAAAGACAATTGTAAACTTCCTTGTGTTGCTTCATGGGCTTTAAGTACCCACAAAAAAAGGATTCCTTATGCTTTAATTTCTCTTTATTTTTCTGACTGTAAAGACCCATGGGGTAAATGCCAGTCCCACAATCCTGCAGTTATACGGTTACTGTCAGCCTGTTCAAATGATGCTTCCTGTTCATTAGGCGTCCTTTCATCTAACAACAATGTACGAGCTTTGCTGCGATTCTTAGTCAACGCCCATCTCTTCAATAGCCCATGAATAGCATTAAATAGTGTTTATGCTAGCTATTGTTGCCTTTTGTGTGGTTTGTCTAATTCACAGAGAAAAGTCTGCTTTTGTGGTCTAAGACAGGCTACGTCATGGCACACTATGTGCCTTCTGATGGGATCCATTCCTGCTGAGTGATAACATTAGAGGCTTGGGCTCCTTTGCAACACAATCCGCCATTCTTAACGCAGTCAATGCACTCACAGGCAGACTAGTTTACTCTTTATATTAAGAGGTTTAGGGAGATAAAGGCGGATGTAAATACCTGCTCATGCAACAAATACAGAAGCGGGGGCTGTGGATTTGACTGATTTGCAATGTGTTTTGAGGAAACTCCCACGCTCCATCTCTCTCTATGTATATATGGGAGGAGGGAGGTCAAGAACCAAAAAGGGAAAGGGGGGAAATATCCCCACCACACAGAATGCATTTATATTAGAAACCAGTCCAGGTAAATGATAGCAAATACCATTCCTCGCTTCCTTTTGTAAAAAAATAAGGTTGCATTATTGTGGGCAGGTATTGTTCAAGATGACACTTAATACCAGAGTCACTGCTGCTTCCTTTCTGCATTGAAACTACACACAAAAGAGAGAGGATATTGTATGGACGCTTACATTATCCGCTGGTTCAGGAGCCTTTAGAAGACAGGTACAGATGTCAGTGTCTTTAAAGACCTTTTGATGCCAGAAGATCATTAGGGGGCTCAGTATGTAACCGATCCGGAGCTGTTCTTGGCACTTACTGCTTATGGGCCGATTCTTTTTCTATCCTGGCATGGTCTGTTGTCATTTATCCTCGCCTTTCTCACCTCTCCTTTCCACAGCAGTAAATACTGCACTATTTGACCATTTGTAAGTTACTTATTTTCTTGATCCCACCATAATAAAATATGTCATTTTAACAGATGATAAAACTGCATCAACATATGACATGCAATAGTCTGTATAGCATCGGTTGATTGAAACAGCTTTGAAACAGAACAGAATAAAATTATTCTTACAGTGATCTCATACATGGCAAGAGACTTCCACAAAAAGACTTCCACAAAAAGACGCAATGGCTGAAAGCCTGCTGCCATAAGTTACACCGTGCAAGACTGATGATGTCATCACCTGCAATGACTTAAAAAAATAAAATAACACATTCCCCATTTCTCCCTAAAAGGTCCTGAGACTCCCGTGGAATTACATGATTGGGAAGCCTTTGGGATATTGCAGGATAGGAAGTATAGTGGTACCTTGTATAAAGAAATTAATTTGTTCCAAATGAAATTCTGTTAAGTAAATTTTTCTTTATACAAATTTCCTATAGGAATGCATTGAAAACAGAGTAATCCCTAATTGTGACCATTTTTATGCTGTATGGATTCACCGTTTGTTATACGCGGGTCCACTTGTATATAATTTTTAAAGACCATCACTGGTTGAATGACTTTACCACCACTTCTGATTTTCAGAAGGTAAAGGCTTCTGCCTGCCACACATCCCATAACAGGTTCTCCACAATAAAAAGGACCCCACAAGAACCTTGGGATCATCAGAAAGAGGGGGGGGGGAGTCAAAAGTGCTTCCCCTGAAGATAAAAAAATATCTGTCTCATGTTCAGAGCTGTTTAGAATCTCTTCGGTTAATATTTTCCAGAATTTAGTGTCAAATAGCCAAGAGTGCTGAGCTGTTTTTCCGTCCTGTTATACTCAACCACTCTGCCACTAGAACTTACTAGCGCATCCATTCACTGATATAAAGCCCAATTAAAATCGGTGTGCATATAAATTTCCCTTGCAGTTCCTGGGAAGGGTGACTTACAGCAAATATGGTATGGTTATGGAACAGCTCCTATTCTAGATACTAATTGGCCTCCATCAGTGTCTGCCAGCATGGCCAGTGGGCAGAAATACTGAAGGATGATAGGTAGGTACTCATGCTCCTATGTTATGCTAAATGTGAGGGCACACATTAACATACCTCCTCTCCCACAGTGAGTAACAGACTTGAGTATGTTCTGATGTGTTCCCATTGTATGACACTCTGTTCCTGCCAGCTGTGGTCAGGATGGTGTAGGGATGAGAAAGCACGGGAAGTTAAGATGTTGCTAAACACCATGAGACATTTTTGGTGGCAATGCATATTTAGCGTCAAGTCTAGCCAGGCCCTGAGGAGGACGGAGAATTAACTAGACTTGTCAAAAGAGTTCATTGATTTATAGGAACTCTCTAAGCTGTATGTTATAGTTGAGACTAGAAATAGCCTTCCCCCCGCCCCTCGTAAAAACTAGTAATTTTTCAAAGTATTGTTCATGTTTAAGCTTTTTGTGCCAGCAATGATTGTTCCCGAAACATTTCCTGCGCTCAGCATTTATTCCTAAGTGCGATCATTTGATAAGATTTTGCAGATACTCACACTTTCCCCTCCTATCATCTTGAATTGATTTCCAATCACTAACATTTAAACAATAAAGACAACCTGAGGTTCCAGCACTGCAAATATGGGAGACAATGTATGCAACCTCCTCATTGATTGACTCTTCTGTTTTTATAGATTCATTCTCTGGGGGGGGGGGGTCATTAAATACGACACCAACAGATTTGTAGCCATCGATTACATGACACACTACTCTGACATGCTCCATTTTTAATATCTGATATATTAATTATGCCGTTGCAGACTGACATGTAAATCATTTGAGAACTGACTAGGTAGTATTAGATACACTGCATATATAAATATGTCCTTACGTATAGAAGGAGCTGCTGTTAAGGATAATACACAAAAAGGCTGCTAAAACAGTTTATTAAACATTATAGAACCATAAGGAAAACTTCTCTCTGACTGTTTATTGTGTAAGTCTTTGAAGATCTGGATAGTTTGTTTTACATCAAACATGATTAAAGTGTCCCTCTTTGACACTTTTACTTCAACTGGCAGCAACCCTCCATATTCATCCAGTTCTGTTCCCTCTTCCCTTTCCTGACTGTAGCTCATCCACTTCCAACAATGGCTCCAGAGCCATGGGAAACCTCTAATGGTGATTGTAGGCAGTGCTGGAAGGGGAAGTCACTCCCTTTGCAACCACTGGTGACTGTAGAGCTGACTTTAGCTTCCAGTTTTATGGTACAAACAATTCATTTTTATTGACATTGCATTATTTTACTGTAATGCACTCAGAGTATCTTTTGAGGTACTCAGTTTCAGTTAGTAAGGCTTAAGGAGGCAGACAACTGTAGAATGGACCACCCACGTCATCAGTGCTTCTCTTCAGGAAGGCCAAGTGCCCTCCTGTTTAAAAGAAATGGGAATAAGAGCTATTAATAAGAAAACTAATTTGTCAATGGATGGTTTGAACAACTGTAGACCCATCTGAAATGTTTTTTTTTTCCCTTGGTAAGATAATCATGAGGGTCATAGCTGGCTAGTTGTGGGCATTCTTGGGAGAAATTGATAGTCTGGATCCATTTCAGTTGGGGCTTAAGCTGTAGCATAGTATTGGAGCAGTGTTGGTCATCTTGCAATACAATCTCCTAAGGGGAGATAGGGTTATAAGGGTTATGGCCTTTGGTACTGTTAACCACAGTATCCTGAGAAGGTTATTGAGTTTAGGGATCAGGTTCTCCATTCTCCACTGATTCCTGTCCTTCCTTGAGGACTGACCTCAGATGGTACAACCTGGGAATAGGATCCCTACTCCCTTGGAATCTCTGCCATAGGATCCCATGAGGACCAATCATATATCCCTTATTAACATTTATATGGAACAGCTAGGAAATATTATATGGAGATTTGGAGATTGCTGTAGCCAGTATTCTGCTAACATACACTAATTAGAGGGAAAGGTACCTGGCCTTGATGACATTACATTCCTCATAAAGAATAAGGTCTACAGCTTGGGGATACTTTTAGACCCAGGACTCTATATGGAAGCTCAAATATTGGCGGTGGCCAAGAGCGCTCCAGTTGATTGCCCAGTTGCACCTCTATGTGGGTATGAATTTCCTAGCAACCATGGTTCACACATTGGTAATCTCATATTCATATGATATAATGTGCCCATCTCGATTCATAAAGGATTCAAAGTCTAAAACAAATTGCTTGAAAAAATAGTGCAACAATTAACATTCTTAATTTGCAGAGTTTTATTTATTTATTTATTTATTTATTTATTTATTTATTTATTTATTTATTTATTTACCACAATCTCATTTTCCTCAAGCGGGAACTCTGGGCGGTTAAAAACAATGACTTATCAGACAACCAAAAACAAAATAATAGTCACCAAACAAGGGTCAAGGGGAGCCCCATGTAGAGAGCATTATAATAATCTATCCTCAACATGAACAGCCCCTGTACAACCGGCCTCAGAGAGTGCCCATCAAGGTACAGGTGAATCTGGGCAATGAGCCTAAGGTGGTAGAAAGCCGACCTGGACACGGCAGCCACCTGGGACTCCTGGGACAGTGCCGGATCCAGGGCAATGCCCAGACTCCCCACTCTATCCACCAGCTGGAGGACTGTCCAATCCAAACTGGGGGGAGAGAGGGCCACTGTACCCATCCGGGGCACCCCTGAAGAACATTACATTAGGTGTACTATGCATGTTTTTATGGTACACAAATTGATCTATCTCATTTGCATATGATGCACATTAGGCTGTAAGATTTGGAGAACTGGAATTTGGCAACTCTAGGCACATCTCTGTCAGTATGGAAACCACAGACATTGACAAAACTGTTGCATTCTAGCAACTATAAAAACTTTTGGAGAAAGCCCTCATTTCTGCCTTTTAGAACCTGGACTCTGGTGGGAATTCCAATAAAACTGGGTCCCCAAGCGCACAAGAAGACTGTAATTTGACCCCAGAGTCTGGGGGAAGGTGAGGTAGAGGGAACTCCTACTGTAATTCTATAAAAAGTGATATGCACCAAGAAGCTGACTTGGAGCCCATGAAGAGAACCCTGGCTCTGCCAGGGAGTGGCCTGGTGAGTACAGGGGATTATGCAAAAGTTACCTCAGATAGTAAGTGTGAAGTAAACTCTGTAAATACCTACCCACATAAGCGACCATCTTACACGATAACCATGAAAGAATAAGCATCCCTTGAGACACCTGGATCCAAAGCTATGCATAGTGCTTTAATGGTAGGTGCTGGCACATTGAATTGTGTTTGGAAATAGTTTGGGGGCTATACCATGAATGGGATGACTGCCCAGTGGTGTTTAGGCAATCAGGTTTTGCTGTGTGGTGTTGGTGAGGGCACATGAAGAACTTGATAACATAAATGAGCAGACTAAAAAGATCATTAAGAAAAACTGTGATGTGGGTTGTTGTTTTTTGGCACAGCTCAAAATGTTCACTCAAATCTGCAAGTACTTTATGCTCAGCTGTATATTCCCCTTCTCCTGGAAGCCTATGTGCTCTTAATGCCTTCTTGCCTGACATTTGACAGGTGACCTTAAAAGGCGAAGTGTTTCCTTTCAAAGAAACCAGCCGGTAGAAAAGGATGGAGAATGAAACTGTGTTTTGGAGGCAGCAATATACACTTAAATGTCAAGGTAGTACCTCTGAATATACTGCCAATCTTATATACTGGATGATATGACCCTTGATAGGAAATATGCTTTTATATAGTTATTCAGAATTCCTATAAAAGGGATTTAAGGCTATGCTGTATATCAGTGACGGCGAACCATTTAGAGACTGAGTGCCAAAACCCACTAATTTTTTGCAAAGTGCCAATACAGCAATTCAACCTGAACACAGGTGTCTGTGAAGGGGTGATGTTGGGTGCCCACAGAAAGGGCTCCAAGTGCCACCTTTGGCACCCGTGCCATAGATTCGCCAACACTGCCCTATATAGAAGTAATACAAAAAAGAAATTAAATTGTCTTTTAAATTTGTGTGCCTAAATTATCATGTTTTATTTTTCTGCTCTTATTGTATTGTTTTAACATTGGTTACTAGTCAATAATTAATTGTGTGGGGTGGGGTGGGGTGGGGTGGTGGCAGCTAATCTGGAAACTATAGGAGGCACAAGAGCCTACTGCTGTGACAGTCAGTCATTCTCAGCACTTAATGGCCAAAATCCTGTTGTTCAGCACAGTAAAGCAAAGTATTCTGCTTATATAAATTATACAAGATCAGGCTCATATAATCAATAGGGATTTAGTGAATCAGCTCCACAGTAAGTGCCATTGATTTAAATGCAGCTACTCTAAACATGATGTAGGATGGTATAGTAAGTCACAGTTGGAGTCAAAGAAACTTACAGAAGAGTTGACACACCAAATCCCTATTGATTCAATGACCCTACTACTATACTAAATAATGGGATTTTGTCCAATCAATCCTTCTTCTAATTATATACTATTTGTAGTGTATATTTGGTTACAAAAATCCAGAAGAATGGAGCTATAGAATTTTACAGATGGCTCAGAACCATCCCAGCAAGAGCCTGACTACTGCTAATGTTCCTGTGCTGTACACATACTGTATCTTAAACAACCATGTTGTAACATTTCCTTTCATGTTTCCTCTGTCCCAGGTTCTTCCCACCAATGAAATCCCTATAACAGTCCATTTAGAAGTACTATACAGTTCAAGGTGAGTGATGGATGAGAAAGAAGACAGGTGCCTGTATTTATGTTACAGTAATACATCGGTTTAAGAGTAACTTGGTTTCAGAGTGTTTTGCAAGACAAAAACAAACATTTCTTCTAAATTTTGCCTTGATCAAAAAGCAATGTCTTGATATACAAGCATTAGAGCAGGTCACATGATCATAAGTGGACTAATTGTGGCTCTCTCCCCTGCCCCTGCTGGATTGTGGGTGATTGTCTGGAACGTTCCATCTCAGGCAGCCTCTAAAGCAGAGGGAGGAGAGAGGAATAGAGGACTCCCTTGCACCAGCCAGGAACATACCGTTTAGGGTTTTCTTTTTTCTCTTTCTCTTTCTCTTTCTCTTTATATTTAATTTGTTTTCAACATCCTTTGTTAGTTTTTCAAACTATTTCTAGTCATGAGGCAGCCAATCAAGTGTGTATAAGGCTACAAACTACACTTTATTATTGTAACCTTAATAACACAGAGTAAAATCCAGTTGTTAGTCCCAAACAGAGCAGATTCCACAGTCAGATATGAAAACCATGGTGTGAATGTGGACTTCTGGCCAACTACTTTTGTGAGTGTTGGCATTTTGTGTGTACAGTATGTCGTCTGTGGGCCCCCAGAACACATTGTCTGAGTTTCCATTATTTCTTATGAGAAAATTTGCTTTGATAGAAGAGTGTTATGATTTGCAAACATTTTTTTGGAACAGATTATGCTCATGAACCAAGGCATTACTTTACTTGCTTAAAAGAGGAAACTTCAGTAGTGCATTATAGAATGCAAGCTATGTCTGTTGAAATTTCCTCCTCCACATAACAATTAAAAGTACAGGAACGCCGTCTTTTTCTTTTGGGCACCGTATTCAAGCAAACCTGACTACGCAGCAGCCAATGCAAAGTGTATCACTAGTGGAACATCCCAGGTGGAAGCATATGGACAAGACCTAAGTGTACCTTCACTTCCTCTCAAACAGATTATCTGGATAATCACAGTTAGAAGCAGTATGCTGGACTAGATGCTCTTTTGCTTGCTCCACTGCTAATCAGCTAGTGTTCATCTCTTTTTCACTTGTCAACTAAACTAACTTTGAAATAAGCCCTCTAGAGAAATAATTCCAGTATATTAAGCTGTAGTCACAATTACTCCGTCCATTGATTTGCAGTTACAATAGTTACTTACAGTATATTGATGCTTGTATTGTTTCCATGCTAAAGTGAATCAGAATGTTAGCAGGAGGTAATTGATAATATCTGCAGTTACCTTCATCAGGACAAGTTTATATTAATTATTGGCAGTATCATTTATTCTGTCGCTGACTCCAGATCCAACAAACTGTGTTCCAGAAACTGTTGGCAGGATCTTCCATGAGACAATCAAAACATTTCATGTCAATCGGTTGATGGCTAAGCATATACTGGTCATTGAAATGATACTGGAAGTACTGGCAAGACGTTGCTAGAGCTGCTTCCAGGTAACATCTGGTAGAGTGACTTTGGTATCCATTTAGTAGATTTTTGTTTGTGTGGTAGATGTTTATCCATTTATTAGAGACTTCTTGCCTGAAGCTTATTATTAATCTTGCTATACTTGCTGCTCGTTCACCCTTTTGCACTCTGCTTTCAGTGTTCAGTTTTTTTGTTTTTTATTGTTTGTTCTGATTTACTTTTCCCTATTGTGTTTATTATATTATATTGCATTCATATATATTGTATATTATTTTGTCTTGGGTATTTGTACTTGTTAATGTTGTAAACCACCCAGAGTGGCCCTTGTTACTAGATGGTGCAGTATAAAAATCAATCAATCAATCAATGAATCAATCAATGAATCAAATACATACATACATACATACATACATACATACATACATACATACATACATACATACATACATACATACATACATACATACATACATACATACAGTGGTACCTTGTATAAAGGAATTAATTGGTTCCAAATAAAATTCTGTTAAGCAAATTTTCCTTTATACAAATTCCCATAGGAATGCATTGAAAACAGAGTAATCCCATTTTATGTTGTACAGATTTTCCCCATAGGTGATTATGTTAAGCAAATTTCCCCTATCTCCAGAATTTTTTATGTTGTACAAATTTTATGTTATACAAGCTGTCTGTTATACAAGGCTCCACTGTACATACATACATACATACATACATACATATATTGAACCTGATTTGGGAGGCAACAGGTAGCCAGTGCAGGCGAGCCAGGATAGGGGTGATGTGTGCAATTCCGCCAGCACCAAGCATCATCCTGGTCACTGCATTCTGCACCCACTGCAGTCTCTGAATCAGGGTAAAGGGAAGCCCTATGTAGAGTGTGTTGCAATCGTTGATCCTGGAGATCACCAGCACATGCACAACTGCCCTCAGAGAATCCTCATCAAGAAATGTGCCAGGACCCTGCCTGTCATAGAACCTGACTCTGAGGGGTTAAATGGTGAAGAGCTGCTGGAGGAGCCTAGAAGCTCACGTGAGCAGGCAGCTGGGTCTGATGACTCAGCTGAAAACATATATTCTCCCCCTAGAAGGGCTATGAGCAGGATTCTGCAAAGACATGCTACCAGGAGAGCTAGGGAAAGGGTCTTTGATGCTAGACGGAGAATCAGGTCGGGAAGCCCTGAGTACTAGCAGGAGCCTTTCTAGAAGTAAGGGTGTGTTCCCTGTTTTGGGATAAAGCTGGTAAGCTCACCTTGAGCTCTCTGTGGGAGCAACGCATCATTTGAACTTGCAACCACGTTCCTGTCTGTGACCTTGGCTCTGTTTCCTGATTTCGGACTGGCTCCCTGGACCACGGCTTGATCTGTTCCCTTGAGTTTGGCATCTGGTTTCCGTGAGATATTCTGGTTTTGACTTGGACTGGTAATTCCTGGGAGTTGGATTCTGTTATTTATCTGGCACTTGATTGTAACAAAAGACTTGAACTTGCCTGGCTTTCCACTAAAGATGTTGGCAAAGAACTGAATCCTGTTTGTGTGCGTGCTCTGTGTGCAGGGCTTGACAAAATGGGTGAATCTGGGCAATAAGCCAAAGTTGATAAAAGGCTGGTTTGGATATGGTTGCCTCCTGAGATTCCAGGGACAAAGCCGGATCCAGTACAATGACCAGATTCCTCACTCTCTCAGCCAGCTGGAGGAAAGACCCACCTGTGCTGGGGAGAGGGACACTATTTATTTATTTATTTGGAAATGTTTCCAATGCTTCTCTCAACAGTCCTCAGACTCCCATGAATCCCTTTCATCATTGAGAAATCATTGTCCCACCTTCCTGAAATAGGGGGGTAGTTCTTAATTTTTTTAAAAAAATGCTGGCACTGGGATTACTACCTGATCCAGCAATTTCTAGAAATTGAAGACTTCTTCCCACCCCAAGTCCCCAATGGCTTTCTCCTGACAATTTTTTTTCATGACAGCTAGGGACCTTCAGTGTAGGGGAGCAGAAATGCTCTCCCTCCACCCCCCCAAAAAATCCCTGAAGCTGATGATGATATCAGCTTTAAATGGCATAAGTTATTGTGGTAGATTTCACCCTGTAAATCAGTAACTGTGTGTTTTCCCTTTCATGAAACCTGGAGCCTTCTGCTCAAAGCTGTTGCCTCTTTCCGCTTTGTGTGGCTGACTAGTTGTAATGGACATGTCATCATATTTCTGCCCTCTGAGAACATGCTGAAGTTGCCATCCAGTTCAGAAATAGTGTAGATGCACCTCTTGCTGACATCAAATATTGAAAGGCATCATCCAGATCTAACAGGAAATACAGTATTAGATTCTCAGGGAAATGGTTTTCGCTTTATGTCCCTTTGTCTAGCACTTTAAAATGTGCAATGGTGCCTGCTGAAAGAATTACACAAGAGAACTTGGTGAGAGATCTGTATCATCAGGTCAAATCAAATCAAATCAAAACTTTATTACTGTCAATGACCAGCAACAGGAGATAAGGTATAATAAATAGTAATAATAGAATATAATATACATCCCAACTATCATGAAACGATACCATCAGAGTACATATATACATACAGTTCCATACAGATAAGACTCGACATTTGTTGATTAAACAAGGGGCGTTGATATTTAGCGGGCTACGTATCGTAAGTGATACTTTTAATTAGTTGGTAACACTGGTCATTATCCTGCAATTTTTAATCGCTGCAGCGCAGAACCTAGCCACACTGTATGTTATAGAAAAATTGATATCTGACAGAAGCAATTGAGTGTAATAATGACCAGAACGTCCTGGGTATTTATAGAGTAGAATCATAGAATCATAGAATCATAGAGTTGGAAGAGACCTCAAGGGCCATCCAGTCCAACCCCCTGCCATGCAGGAACCCCCATCACAGGGATACAAGCTTAGCCCGGGTATCTTTATAAAAGGAGCAGCGAAGGAGTACATGTTCTGTTGACTCCATGTCACCAGAATCACAGAGGCATAGCCTCTCCGAATACGGAAACCCTCAATATCGTCCCTCAAGGACAGCAGAAGGGAGGGCATGACATCGGGTCAAAGTAAGGACCCTCCAGTGAGTGGGTATCTCAAGCTTACCTAGGTATGCCATTGGGGAAGATAATAAAGTCAGTGGAGCTAGCTAGATCCAGTTGTCATTCTGAGTCGGTAAACCACTGCTTAATAAGTGCTTTGGCCTGATCACAGTTCATGGTGAAAAGGAGGTCTTGAGAAAGACCTCAGGACAGAATTTTAGATCTTTTAGTCCCTTCCCATTTGGACTTAAAGACGTCTTTTCTAATAAGGAGGGCTAAACCATTAGGGAAGAAATACAATCTAAGCCAATAGGTAAGAATAGGCACCCAAGCTCTAGCCTCCAATTTCATGGGGCCTAGCTCTAATCAGGGTATAACATTGGGAACGCATTTATGAACTTGTAAGGCCGATCTTACAAATTTAGATTGTACCCATTCCAGTGGAGCATAGTTGGGAATGGGACCTAATTGGGCTCCATACAGAAGTTGGGAAATTGACTTAGCTTGGAATAATTTAAGTGTTGCAGGAATATATTGGCTGCCAGTCCTTTTAGAAGGGCTAGTAAACTTCTTTGAGCAATATCGGCAACATAATCTCCATGGGCTTTCCTGATACTATTAGCCTGAAGGACTACTCCCAAATATTTGAAGGAGGAAATCTTTAGTTTTCTGATAATTGAGCTTTAATTGCTCTTCCTTACAAAATTGTGATAGTGCACTCAGAGCTCTTCTGAGACCTACAGGTGTTCTAGAGATGATTGCCGCATCATCAGCGTAAAGCAAGACAGAGATATGCCTTCCAGCCAGTTTTGGAGGATGAAAGGTCCCATAGTCAAGATAGGCCACAAAGGAGTTAATATAAAAATTGAAAAGAAGAGGGGCCAGAATACATTCCTCTTTAACACCTTTATCAGTGGCGACAGAATTGGAGAGATGACCGTGTGGATTACATCTGATCTTAAGTTTGGTTCCTTCAAGGAGCATACTGTACATATTAGAAAAAATAGATGATGGTCTATTGTTGAAGCCTCCAGTTTCTCCCATAACTTAGTTCGTGATAGTGAATCAAATACTACCTTAAAATCTATAAAGGCAGCATAAAGGGAGGAAATATTATAGGCAGAGTATTTTTTTAATTTAATTTATTTTATTATAAAACCAATCACCAACACCCCAGACAAAAACAGTGACCCCCCAGGCATCCGATACATTGGATATACATTAATAATAAAACAAATTCAAATTAACAATATGTACAATTCTTTATAAATTAACAATTAACAATCTGCAAGGTTTACTTAGCTTTTAACGTTTTAATTACCCCAAATTGGTCAAACATACTCATATAATTCAGTAGCTTCTCAAACCATTCCTCCTCTTTCTCATTGACCTTAAACCCTTTCATTCTGTGTATCTTCATAGTTAGGTATTCTAAAATTATAATATTATTTAATTTTGTCCTCCATTGGTCCACCACTAGCTCTTCTGCATTTTTCCAATTACTTGCTATGACCTGTCTGGTTGCAATTACCATCAGGTTTACCCATTTACATTCCTCTTTTGTTTTTAACTCTGTGCTACCCAGGCTAATGAGAACCATTAATTTAGATATTTCCACTTTCCTTCCCACAATTTTCGATATTTCTCTACCAATCTGTCTCCAAAAAATTATTAACTAGAGGACAATCCCACCACATATGACTGTACGTTCCCATTACTCCACACTTCCTCCAGCAATTTTTGCTTCCTAACTTTGTAATATGATGCAACCTTACTGGTGTGTAATACCATTTTTGTATCAGCTTCAACCCCTGCTCCTGGATTATCCTAGAGGTCGTAACAAAGGGCGGTTGCTGAAAGATTCTATCCCAATCTTCATCTAAAATTTGTTCCTGAATCTCTAGCTCCCAATATTCTTTTAAGCTTTCCCCATATTTAATAAAACCTTATACAATTTTGAAACTATTTTGGTCCTATCTATCCTGTATCCTTTCACTAATTCCTCAAAGGGGGTAATATTTCTTTTACCACAATTTTTAACTTTTTTCTCCTTCAACAAGGAGGAGATTTGTTTTTTTTGTAACCAATTAATCTTATTCCAAATTCCACTTTCCTCTTCCATCATATTTTCTGTTTCCCAAATTTTATCCATATTCTGTATTGAAATCTCCTTTAATTTATCCCCTATTTAGGCAGAGTATTTTTCCGCAAGTATGTTTTCTTGTTCCAACCAATTTTCATTGTAGATGCCTTGTATACAGTTTGCTGATTGTATTAAGGAGACTGATTGGTCTATAGTTTGTGGGATCATCCTTTTTGCCTTTCTTATATATAGGTAAATAATAGCCAGCCCCCAGTCTTCAGGGATTCGACCGTCTCTGTCAATACAGGTAAAAAGTGAAACTAGTAAGGGACACCAAAAGTCCAAGTTGTTTTTGATGACCTCTGCTGGAAGTAGGTCTTCTCCTGGAGCTTTCCCTTCTTTCAATATGGTGATCAAGCTCTTAATCTCCGGCTGAGGCACATGGGGCCACTGTGGGAGGTTACTTAGGTCTTGGATGTAAAATCCTCTTCCAGCCAATGGATCTGAGTATAGTAAGTATATTTCCCAGATCTCTGAGGAGATGCAACAATCAGGTGCAGGTCTATCAAAGCTGCGGATAAAAGATGTGAGATGCCAAAAGGTAGCGGAGTCATTACCTTTAGCTGCTTGTATTAGCCTTGCCCAATTATCATCAGGTCTACATTTGAGAGCAGCAAATTATGGACAATCTGATAAGACCAACAACCCAAAATCTATTATAAATGCTTAGAGTCCTATCAATCTGGAAGTAAAATGGGATGGCAGAAAAACAAAGTAGTGTTTTGCCATAATAAAGGTAATCTGTAGATACGGATAAATAGGTAAGATATTCTTGGATGAAACTCATTATTTAGATTTTTTCAATATGCTCAATGGGTTTTTTTCCAAATGCCCCAAAACAGGATTACAGTTTTGCAACCTCAGATATGGCACTGGCAGCTTGTCCGGCCATGCTCACTTCAAGGCAAAACTACACAGCAAGGGAAATGTGAAGTCACTTGTGCTCACACACTGGGTTTCAGTTTCCCTGGGTCTGTTCGCATTAATTGGGCACAGAGAAAGGGGAGTGGGAGAGAGAGACTGAGACTGAGACCGAAACCAAGCCAAAGATACACACACACACAGAGAGAGACAGAGAGAGAGACAGAGACAGAGATAGAGAGAGGAGGGGGAGAGGAGGAAATGCTTGCAGCACTATTGTAGCCCTGGAGGAGGCACAGTTAAAAGGGAACTAGCTAATAAGCTGTAAACAAGGGTTTCCTCCTTTCACTCCCTCCTTTTTTGAGGGGTGTGTGTCTAGGTGTCCCAATGTACAACAGTGCTGGGAGCCTTAAAAAAAAGTCTTGCTGATGGAGGATGACTTTGCTCACCATTTCTATGTGTGTGCTGGCATGTGGCTTTTCTGCATGAGTTTAAATCAACTATCTGATTCAATGGGAGTGGATTTGGTTGTTGTTTTAAAAATATCAAACAAAATAAAGTCCCAGCATCAGAGGCTAAAACTATGGATGGGGTGGGATGGGACTCTGGAATGATTTATATATATTTTTTAGTTTTGCATCCTGTGGTGAATTTTTTTAAAAAATGTGACTCAGCCCATTCCATTCCCAGAGCATTTCTTTCATTTTTTACTTCTGTGGTTGCACCCTCAGTATGCTGTGCATGGGAGCTTCTTAGGATCATACACTATGCAACTGAAATGTACATTCTGAGAAAATCCATGCAGCCAAACCACTGTCTAAGGGAGCACCCAAGGCACCCATGAGTGAACACAGGTAGCCCTGCTATCCAAGGCAGCTCTAAGCTCCCCCCTCCTCAGTGTAAAAAAAAAGTACAAAAATAAACCAAGGGCTGGGGAAAGGACAAAAGGTCCAGGAACCCATTTAAAGTAAGAACTTACAAAATGATATAAAATTAGGTAAATAAACATCCAGATGGCAGGGAAATGTTCATTAAGATTAGTTCAAAATCAGACACTTAAGGTGGATAACACATCCTGACATCACTCAGACATAGAGGAAAGTGATATCTAGAAATGGGAGAAGTAACACCAGCTTTTTTTTCAGCATTGAGGGTGAGGTACCAGGACTACATGGTGATCTGTTTTTTAAATCTCTCTCTCTCTCTCTCTCTCTCTCTCTCTCTCGTGTGTTTGTGTGTGTGTGTGTGTGTGTAAGAGTGGGGGTAAAGCCTGTTAGGAGACAGAGAGTGGTTAGGAATAAAGAACTGTTGACATTACTAACGTTTATTACAGATTAGAAAATGTGTCAGTTTCATGCAAATTACATTTAATTACTGTTGTAGGGTAATAATTATTTTTCAATAATAGAGCCCTTAAATCTTTAAAAGCCCTAAATGCTGTATATCTCATTATGTTACAGCATACAAAACACACACAGAGAGTGCCTTTCATTAATTCATTAATGATTAGTTGGAGAAGCAATGTGACAGTTTATTATACATGCTACAGAGTACTATTAGCCTACTGATATACACAGTTTAATTTAGAACTTTAATATTAGAGTTTTAGTTCTTCAAGCATGGAAATTGAATAGAAAACAAGTATGGAGATAATGCTCACTTGATACTCTCCCCTCCCTGCATGCCGCCTGCATTTCCATTCAAAGCAACATCCTTTCATTTTCACTTCTTCACCTCCAGTCTCCCTCACTACTGTGCTTCCTTCCTGCAGAAAAACACTGTGGGAAAAATCAAGTCCAAATGTGAGACACTGCAGCTTTTCTCTAATTCTTCCTTTAGCTCAAAGGTACTTAAAATGCTGAATACTTTAATGTTGCCTTTAGTTTTAAATGTGAGCAGTTACATTTCAGTCGATCTAGATAATGTTTTAAACTGTCTAGTGCAGTGGCTGATTGTGCATCTGGTTTAAGAGGTCTTGTCCATCATGCCAAACGCTAGCAGTCTTCTCAGCCTAGAAGCCAGTGTGAAATGTCAGCAGAGGAAAGAATTATTCTGATGAAGTTTTAGAGAAAGTACAGCTATGTTTGTACTATGAGTTAGTGTGAGAATCCAGACTAATCTTCAGACTAACACTCTAATCTTCTATTATAGTGCTCTTCCTCATTATCACTCCTTGTTGTGATTGCAATTATCTTCAGATTCAAAACAATGTAGGTCTTACAGTGGCATTTTTTCACGTTTCTCAGGCTGCTATCTCACCTGGGGAAGAGCTTGATCTTCTGAAGGTCTGGCTTTCCCTCTTCCTCCAGTCACGTGACTGAATATGTGGGACTGCAGTTCCCATATACAAAGCTGCTTTTTTAAATTTTAAAGCACAGTTCAGCCCCATGACCAGCAGGTGGCACAAGCATTAAAACAAGGACCAGCTGACTGGTGGACATTAAAACAAAGAGCACCTGATGGAGTTTCCTGGTGCTCCAAGGGTGTGGGAAAATTAAAAAAATAAATGAAAAACAGCACTGATCGGCCCCAGGAATACCTGGTCGGCGCTATGAGAAAAAAAAGAAAAGAAACCCAGATCATCTGCGTGGTCTCATGATGTCTGCCTCCTTAAAAGGTGGATTTTTTAAGCAAGGCAAACATTCCCTACCTATCCGGTAAGTCTTGGAAACCGCGCTTAAGGGGGCATTACCGGGTTTTCTTTTTTTTTTCTTTCAAAAAGCCTGGTAGGTGTGGGGACGGCATTTTTGGACACAGTTTATCTACTAATTTAAACTGCATTTAAAGGGACGTGAGATAGGGGCCTTAGTCCACTCTTTACCAGCCCCTCTGCCAGACACCTATGCTCATTTTGTGCCTTCTCACAAAATGGATGCTGCTTTTGCAGCAGAAGCTTTTTCACGGTATTTGTAGGGTCACATATAATGTGCACATGAGTTGTTATCACTGTGCCTGTGTATCATCACTGAGCATATTTCCCTTCTGTTGCCCTTCTTCTGCCATGCACCTCTGTTCACTGCCATAATTGCACACACACAATCGCATCAGCTTATTCACCACCACCACCACCACCTGTGTTTTGTAACAGTCATAGGAGGATGTATGTCTGTGAAGATTCTAAGTCAACCAGGTGAGATTATCCAGAAGCTGAGTCATGGCAAGTGGTTTTCTTTTCTTGTGAGATTGAAACCTTTCACTACTAATCCATCTGATGAAGCTGCTTGCCATGACTGAATTTTCAAACAAGAGGATGTAGTTCAATTGCTATGGGATAGCAGCATCAAGACATAGAACAACATGCTGGCAAGTTCTTTAGGAGAGCCCTCCTCATCCAAGGCTCCCATATGGAACACTAGAGTGAAGCAGAAAGTTGCTGTGGCTCTACATGGCATGGTGACAGACTGCACACATGCTCTTCCTTCTTTTCCTAGGTATGAAACCACCCCATTGATGGAATGCTGTTTTTGTACAAGGGGAGGGGCACACAATATGGGAAAAGGATGGAAGATCAAATCACAGCAGGAAGAAAGATGAATGAGACCACTAGAGGTGGAAGAGTCATAGCTAGAGATGGGCACGAAATGAAAAAAAATTCATTCCATTATTCGTTTTGTTATGTAACGAAACTTATAACAAAAATTGTGATAAATTGGAACAAACCAAACAGAACCACGAAAATTAGGTTCGTTACATTCCTTTTTTCGTTAATGGCGATGCGCAATGAAATGAGCTGTTTTTAAATGTTAAAAAACGTCCTGAATATCTGTAAAAACACAGCGATAATTGTTTATTCTGCCTGGTAATACCTACCGGGGGGGGGGTTGGAGTCCTTAAAACGTGCATTTATATCTTTTCTCAGATCACTGTATTTTTTTCCTTTAAGGGGAGTTTGGGGACATCGACCCAAAATGGCTCCCAGATGCCTAATATTGATTTCTTGCATATTAAAATGCCCTGGACATCCATAAAAATGCAGTGATAATTATTTGAAATTATTACCTACCAGGGGGTTGCGCGCCGTAAAACGTTTGTTTTTGTCTTTCTCCCATCGCAATGTATTTTTTCTTCTCCCTTTAAGGATGACACAGAATGGATTCCAGCCACAAGATGGATACAAGCCATGTGATGGGATCATGTAAATTCTTGGACAATTTCAACCAATAGCATGCCCAGGTTGCAAACTGGGTAGGTGTGGCAGCCACAGAGGGCATAAAAAGCTTTGGCAGCCCCCATCCTCCTTGTAGTCTTCGGTGGGAGTTAGGGTGGGATTGCTGCCTCTGCGACTCGTTACTTTAGGCCAGCCAGGCAGATGTTTGTCTCTATGTTCCTGCTGGCTGCAGCCTGGCTCTTAGGGGAGAGAAAGAAGAGATTTCTCTTGCAGCCTCCATGTGTGTGTGTGTGTACCTCTCGGTGAGTACCCTCCCCTGCCCTGCAGTGCAGTCACTCTGCGGCTGCCTTACACCCTGGGCAACGCCCGCAGCTGCCTTTGCAGCCTCCCTGCATACCTAGTCTATACTGTGTCTCTGCCAGCAACATTTTTTTTAGTGTTTTCCCTCTGGTCTGGGGCGTTGGGGGACGTCCGTGCGCACAAATGCTATATATCGCGCAAAAAGCTGGTAAAAACAAAAAACGAAAAATGAAAAAACGAAACATTTTTTTCAAAAAATACACAAAAAATGAAAATGAACCCAAATGGACTTGCAATGAAAAATGAAAAACCAAAACTTTATTTTTTCCAATTTGTGCCCATCTCTAGTCATGGCCTATGGAAGGAGACTTCCACATGGCTCTGCCATTGATGAGAAAATAACACACACACTTGGGAGGGGCGTGCAACTTCACTTCAGGAGTGAAATATAACACATCCATCCATGGTTTCTTTTCTTGCCATTTTTCTTGTCACAAGGAAAACCCCACTTGCTCACAGGGAGGTCCAAATATTGCTTTGGTATAAGGTGGCATCATTTGGACTACACAACCATGTACAACTCATCCAATTTCAGCATGACAAATGGGAGCATGATATATGACCATGTGGTTTTTCTCATGCTCTGTGCATTCCTCCCTCAGGCAATGGAGAGGTTTTTTTTTTTTTGAAAACTTATTCCTTTGCCATTTAGAACAGGCAAAAGATTTTACCTAGAGCTGCTGAGAGGAAGCCCATCTTTTGTTTATTATCCAAGTTGAATCCACTCAGGTGCAAATTATATTATCAGCAATATGTTTTTCACAGTCTCTCTTTAAGTTCATTCTTTGATCTCAATGACGCCATCCCTTTGCATATAAAATCACTTTACCAGTAGTTTTTATAGAAAGGAAAAACATCTTTACTTACAGTTAGTGAATTTCAGTTACAACCGGAACAGTTAAAGGGATTTTAAAAGGGTGGATGGATGTTTTAACTCTCTAGAAGGGGGAGAAATCCATACAACCACATTGTTAAAAGTTCAGGAAGCAGAAAAGGCAAACAAAGCAACCAGAAGCAAAGCAAACAGGAAAAGTGAGTGAGAGTTGGGGGGAAGGACTTTGCTAACTGATTGGCTGCAAGGTACAGTTATGTTAGGCTGTGAAGCCTGACTCCTCCCACTGAAACCCAGCATTAGTGTATGCAAGATTTTTATCATGCGAACAAAAAACTATCAAAATATGTACAAGAATTAAAATCATTAAGGCTATCACAAAACACAATAAATATTACTCCAGTTTAAAAATGCCTGAAAGTAGTGAAAGTGGGAATGAATTACAGTTCTGTGGTTACACTACAATTCGTTCTTCTCCTGGAATGTCCAAGGATAGGCTTAAGATTAGACTAAACATCTCTACTGTTTTGTAGAGGCATGGACAGAAATCAAGAGGATGAATGATAAAAGGGACACTGTAGTTTTGTTTCCCCCCCACCCCAGCATTAACATTCCATATTAGTAATGCTGGTTTCATATTTCTTGATGTGCCATGGATCAAACAGCATCAAAATGTCCAATCAACAAATGTTGAAATATGTGAAACGCCTTGTGCCATTTGGAAAGCTTTTGGAATCACTTGTAATATCACCCCCGCCCCCCGTATCCAGAGCATTAAAGAAGTTGCTACAGAAGCCCTCTTACAAACAACAAACAAAAATTAATGTGATCTCTGTTGATTTTTTATTTTGCAGGCTAGACTTCTTTATGGATTTTAACAGCCTCCTCCCCACCCACTAGACTAAAGTGGTGTTCATTCAGGCTTGGCCAATAGATGGTATCAGACTACCCAGAGTCTATGCTTTGGGAGGCCTATGGAAGCATATCTGCTCAAAGCATTCATGCAAATTATTACTTACTGCCCTATATGCTCATAAATTAATAGCTTCTCTGTGGATGAAAACAGAAATTAGACAACCATTAAGGTTGAACAATGTATAAAGAATATTAAATATTAATATGAACTGAAAATGATATTGCCAGAGATAGGACTACATGTGCAAAGAAGGTAAAAAACCATAGATCGATTGATCGATCGATCGATCGATCGATCGATCGATCGATAGATAGATAGATAGATAGATAGATAGAAAAACAAGTTTTAAGGTAGATATTGAACCTGTTCCTAACCATTCCATCTCTACCAATGAAAATGAAGCAAAAATATTTGCCATCTGCCAAATCTGAGTTAGAGCATTTTTGTACCAAAACCAGCACTCAAACGCACTAGGTCAGTGGAGTTTTACTGTGATATGGAAGTGCAGAATGAATAATGTCTCCAAATCTAGATCTAGAGAGGCTTTTCATGTCATTTGAACAATGGGTATGCATCAAGGTCATCTAGATCAAGGTCACTCATTTCATGGTTCAGTGAGGCCTAGAACATAGCTCTTCTGGACAGCTCAATGAAGGTGTCTACCCAATGTGTGGCAGTGGTGAAGAAGGCCAATTCCATGCTAGGGATTATCAAAAAGGGGATTGAAAATAAAACAGCCAACATTTTAATGCAATTGTACAAGATAACAGTAAGGCCGCACCTGGAGTATTGTGTACAATTCTGGTCACTGCATCTCAAAAAAGACATAGTGGAACTGGAAAAGGTGCAGAAGAGAGTGACTAAAATGATTCCTGGGCTGGGGCACCTCCCTTATGAGGAAAGGCTAAAACATTTGGGGCTTTGAGGGCACCTGAGGGGGGATATGATTGAGATGTACAAAATAATGCAGGGCATGAGTAAAATGGATAGCGGGACGCTCTTCTCCCTCTCACAAAATACCAGAACTAGGAGACATCCACTCAAATTGAGGGCTGGGAGAGTAAGAACAGACAAAAGAAAATATTTTTCACCCAGCACATTGTTAGTCTGTGGAACTCCCTGCCACAGGATGGAGTGATGGCATCTGGCCTGGATGCCTTCAAAGGGGATTAGACAGATTCCTGGAGAAAAATCCATCACAGGTTACAAACCATGATGGAGATGTGTAATCTCCAGGCTTAAAACCGGGGTACTTCAAGTGCCAGATCCAGGGGAGTAGTATCAGGAGACAGATATCGAGTCTTGTGCGCTCCCAGAGCCATTTGGTGGGGCCACTGTGAAATACAGGCAGCTGGACTAGATGGGCCTTTGGCCTGATTCAGCAGGGCTCTTTTCATGTTCTTATGTTCTTATAACTATGACTAATATATCTTGGCTCTTCCAGTGATGAGGAAACTTACTTTTTTGGACTACTGCTCAGGATTGTAGTCAAAAACCTGAACTTCCCCCATCCTGAGTTCCTCATACTTGGTACTATAGTATTATTATTAAGCTTCAGTTAGGACAGTGGTTTTCAACCTTCCTAATGCCGCGACCGTTTAATACAGTTCCTCATGTTGTGGTGACCCCTTGCCCTGCTTGGAAGAGGTCACAGGCCCCCTTTGGCAGGCCACTGCCACAGGTACCATAGAGTACTTCCCTCTACAGGCACTCACAGCCAATTGCAGCCTCCAGTGCCATTGACTGACATCCCCTCCAACCTATCAAGCTGTAACTCACTCTTCCCCCCACTTCCTCCCCCTCTCCTCTAGACCTAACCCGTTTGTGTCTTTTTCTTCACTGGCTCATGGCGACCCCTGTGAAATGGCTGTTTGACCCCCAAAGGGGTCCCGACCCCCAGGTTGGGAACTACGAATTAGGACCTCTGGAAATCAATGGGGCTTAATACTGATTTATACTGGTCCCAAAGGCACTAACATGTACATCTTTTAGGGACACATCAAGGATATGTAGGTTGAAGTGTGCACATACTGCTTACTGTCCAAGGATATGCCCTCCAGCATCAGAGGACATGACTGGTGGCTCCTGTGGGAGGTTTGGGTGGCCATTTTCTGCTATGTAAAGTAGCCCCTAAAAAACTATATTGTATAAGGCATTAGTTTTTTAAATGAAAGAAGCCCCACATTAGTTCCCTGTTGAGTACTGTATATGGTTAATCTATCCAGACGGCTCTTTTTGCAGCAAACAGCATCTGCCACCTTACTTCTGTTTGAGCAAAACAGTTTGTTGTTTTATATGACAAGTGAAAGACACAGTGACAAATTAATGGAAGAAAAGCCCCAATTGTCCATTTGTGTTGTGTTGCAAACCGCTGCGTAAAAGCCGCCCAGCATGGCTTAATCATCCTGTTTCCCTTTCCTTTTTCACTCATTACATTCATTATTGGTCACAAAAGACTGCTCACAAAACAGCGAGTGGTTTTAATTTAATGCATCCCTTTCCAAAACCTGCAGGGAAATTAAAGGCGGGAGCAACCTGGAGAGGGCTGGGAGAGGGTCTGGGAGAATAAACAGGCCTTGGCGCATCTGAGGCTTTACATGCTAATCAACAAATATTTCCCAAATAGATCAGCACTGACCTCTCAACACACTGGGAGGGCTTAACTCATTAGTTTGCAAATTGAGTCAAATTGACACAGGGACTTTCCTTGCTGTTGCCTTGAAATCTCTGATCAAGGCTCCAGTGAGTGACCCCTCAAGCTGACAGGACAGCAATTGCCAAGACATCCAATGACTGTAGAAGCCCATAAAACAAGGACATCGTGTGGGATCCTGTGAGAGAGGGAGAGAGGGAGAGGGAGGCTGGCTGATGCCCTGGTTTTGTAAATAAAATAAAATAATTCCCAATCTCCAGTTAAAACTAGGCATTAATGATTTGTGCAAGGTAATTAACAAGCAGAAAAGTAATCAAAAATCTAATCAGAACAGGCTGTAATGTGATGGAGAAAGATGGCAAAGGCTGGATGTTGTGGCAGGGAAAATGTTGCAATGGGAGTACATGGCATGTAACAGTGAGTCACCAGTGCCCTGGTAGTGGCATCCAGTGCATCCAAATGGGAAAGAAATGACCAGCTAAACCAGAATGCTCTATAAAAGAGGCCCTTCCCCTTATCTTTGGGTGATACTGTGATGATGGCAGGTATGAAGGAAGAGGAGCTGCCCACTGCTAATCTGGCTCATTTGCCTACTATCAGACGATGTCCTTACATATCATGGCAGCTGTAAAATCCAGGCGATAAAACTTCTAATCAGGTCCCGTGAATTATTGCTTGTCAACATATATATGCCCCCAGCTCTCTCCAAGCAGTGTAGGGTCTGCCAATGGGAAGCCTTGAGTCAAGCCCTGGCTGACCTTAACCACCAATTCCCAGGGATCCCCCTTCTCCTAGCAGGAGACTTTAATGCCAGAGTAGATCAATGGGAGGCTATATTCCATTGTGCAATGGACATGTCTAGCAATGCCTCCCTGCTGCATCTTTTTGCTCCTGAGATGCAATCTAAAGATCACCAAATTAACGATGCAGGGATTCACTTGGCAAGGCTTTGCTTACTTAGAGGATTTATCTGGCTAAATGGCCTCACAGAGCTTGCCAACAATGGTGAATTCACCTATATCTCCCCTCTTGGATCCAGCACGACTATATTCTGATGCTTATCTCCTTACTCTCATGCGCCACTGAATTCCAAGTGGGCGAGCCTCTTGTTAGTGGCCATCGCCCTTTATGCTGTAGTCTTGCTTCAAATAAGACATCCTTGTTCTGCCTATTATGACAGCACTAGAGTCATAAGATCCTCCCGAAAATCAAAATGGAATCATAGAGCAAAGCATCTCTTTGGTAAAGTTATTAAACAAGATACCACACCCCATTGTCCCCTTCACTGGTATCTTTAGTAAACCCTGGTGAACGTGATAGACTCCATATTAGTTAGCCTTGGCCGATTTCCCCAACATTGTCAGAGGAGCGAGACGTCCATTATGAGACCCAGGCTTGATAAAGAATGCCTTGCCCTGAAGCTGGAAATACAGAGGATTTATAATCATTCCAGAGCTTCAAGGGCCCCCAGGCTCCCCACAAAGTACTTTGTGCTAGAAAATCGCCTTAGAATAGCCATCAAGAAGCTGCACCATCACTTCATTCTGGATCATTGGTCTTGCTTACCCCAGGCCATTAACTCAGGCAACAAAACATTCTGGGAGTTGGTCTCAGACTTCCTCTCTTCTGCAAGAATTTATATGGTCCCCCTTCTATTCCAGCTAAAATATGGGAACAACATTCCTTGGCCACCTTTTACAACAAGATGGTTGGGTGAGCGATAGCACTGCCTCTGCTTCTCATATGATTCCAATCAGAAGGGCACCCATTTTGGAGCTTCATAACTCAGCCCCCTTACCCCAAATGTTTCCAAATTTCAGGTTGTTCCCTAAAATCGCTTTCTGAAGGTACCCCTGCTACTTTGGTTCCCCAAGGTAAGTAATTTTTGAAAATTATTTTTAAAAAACTTTAGTCAAAATTTACTTACCTTGGGACTCCAAAGTAGCAGGGGTACCTTCCTGAAGAAATAATAGGGAACCCCCTGAAACCTGAAAAGATTTGGGGGTAAGGGGACTTAGTTATAAAGCTGTAAAGGGGCTGGGGGTAGTAAATTGGCAAAGGACATGGAGGCAAATCAGGAAGTTTACACTTTGGCATTAAATCCCTAATTGCCTCCATGCTCTCAACACACATTGCCAATTTACTACCCCCAGCACCTTTAGAGCTTCATAACTAAGGCCCCTTACCCCAAAATCTTTCCAGATTTCAGGGGGTTCCCTAAAATCCCATGCACACCCTGCCCTGTCAAAAAGCCCCAGCTTATGCTAGGGGGAATGGATGAAAGGCAGAAGGGAGCAGTTTTTTCCCACCTAACTGCTCTGTTCTGTCTTTTGCCCATCCCCTGCCTCCCAGCTGGGGCTTTTTGATAGGATGGAATGTGGGGGGGGTTCCCCCTTTCCAAACCCCAACCTATCAAAAAGTCCCAGCTGGGAGGCAGGGGAGGGGCGAAAGGCAGAATGGAGCAGCGAAAAAAAAACCCTGCTCCCTTCTGCCTTTTACCCCTCCCCCTGTGTACCAGTTGGGGATTTTTGATAGATCTGTGTAGGGTGGAGGAGCAGACCCCCTCTCCAAACCCCAACCTGTCAAAAAGCCCCAGCTAATAGTTGGGATTGCAAGGAAGAAGGAAGAAAGCAGTGGTAAATTGAAGCTCTGTTTGAATTTACCACTGCCTTCTTCCTTCTCCTGTGCTCCCCCTCCTGCCAGGGAGGTTTTCTGGACAGGGAGGGCTGTGGGCAGTGGTGGCTGGCCTACCCACTCCTGGGAGGAGGGGGTGGCAGGGCAGAAAGGAGCAGTCAGGCATGGAATTTACTTCTGCCTGGCTGCTCCTTTCCTCCTACCACTCCTAGGACTGCTAATAAATGAAGTCCAAAGTATCTCACAGGCCACGAAGGCCAAGGCATTGAACAAAGTTCCCTGATACCACATTTTGAGTTTGCCCCTCCAGCAGGGACTGGATGTGTTGCAAAGCAGTAGCTCTAATATATATCTGAGAGAGGCAGCTCAGAGGGATACCAAGCTTCTGAGATGTCCAGAAGTCTGGCAATGACAAGGACACAAAATGCCTATTTCTAGCATAGATCTCACACCAGGGTGAGCAAAGACATACCTGTCTAATGAAGCAAGATTGCGATGGATGTTCTACAGTAATCCCCCCACCTATCGCGGGGGTTAGGGACCCACCTGCACTGCGATGACTGAAAATCCGTGATATGTGGATGCGGGTCAGGTGGGGCCTGGGGGGCAGGGGCGATCAGCTCCCCATGGCGCTCACTCGGGCTGCTCCAAAACCTCTCGGAGCACCACGGGCAGGCGGTGTTGGGGGATCTGATCCCCGCCACCGCCCACGTGTGCTGCCATGAGCCTTCTTGGAGGAATGTGGGCAGGTGGCGTTGGGGGATCTGATCCCCTGCCACTGCCCGTGTGCGCTGCCCTGAGCCTTCTTGGGGGAGCGCGGGCAGGCAGTGTTGGGGGATCTGATTCCCAACCGCCACTCACGCACGCTGCCCTGAGCCTTCTCAAAGGAATGTGGGCCGGCGGCATTGTTGGATCTGATCCCCCACCGGTGCCCACTGGAGCTGCCCCAAGATTTCTCAGAGGAGCGCGGGCGGTGTTGTGCAGGTACTGCAATCCCGCAGTATAGTGGGACTGCAGTACCTGAACCGCGAAATGGCGGAGGGTTACTATAATCCATTTCATCCAGGAATCTCTGGAGTGGAGAAACTGCCACACACTTTAGCATCTTGCCCAAGAATGGGATACAGCAGACTGGTTGGTAATAATGTTGCTTGTTAGGATTTTGCCCCCCCCCCCTAAAAAAAAAGTACAGGTTGTACTCATGCTAGCTAACATGGCTCTGGTCTGGAGAAAGACCTGACAACTTACTCTAGTACTCACTGCCAACAACAAAAATCTTTATTGATTAGCAAAAAAAAAAAAAAAAAAAAAAACCAACACGATGCCAAGCAATGAGACAGCCCAGGCTAGGAGGTATCAATAAAATAATGGGGGAAAATATATAGGAAAATATATAGGAAAATTTGGCCTTGGTGAATGAAATGATTCAGAAACACATGGCTCGAGCAGTCCAAATGATGATCATATACCTGGACCTCACCAAATGGAGAATGTCATAATCAAATTGACTATATGCAGTGCCAACCGAAGTGGAAAACTACCATCCTTGCTGTGAAAACATTCCCTGATGCAGATTGTGGATCAGACCATGAATTGCTAGTGGCCAAGGTGAAAGATGTCCTAAGCATATCCGATCTCGCCTGATTTCGGAAGCTAAGCAGGGTCGTCCCTGGTTAGTACTTGGATGGGAGACCACCAAGGAATACCAGGTGCTGTAGGCGCCTGGAGTAGGAACTGGCAAACCACTCCAGTATTCCTGCCAAGAAAACTCCATGGATATGGAGTCACGAAGAGTTGGTCACGACTGTAACGACACAACACACACAACACACAAGGTGAAATTAAGCTTCTGCAATATCAAATGGCCACACAAGACCCAAAAATTTGATGTTGAGAGGATTCATCTTGCATGGTTGTCGAAGTTATAAACAGATTTGAATTGCTTAACATCACAGAAAGACAACCAGATAAATTATGGGAGGAAATAAAAGCACCTGTCAATGAACTAGCACATCAACATACTGCCGACAAGAGACGAACAAAATTGGTTAAGTGGATATCAAAAGCAACAACAGAAACTGCAGTAAAAAGAAGAAAGGCCAAGGCAATTGTCAGTGGAAATAATGGGCAGGAATTATATGATCAACAAGCAATCAGAGAAAGGTAGTGAGAATATACAGAGCAACTTGATACAAATCACAATCAAAATCAAGGCACAGGAGAAGGGGAAAAACTGGTGCTGGAAGCAGATATCCAGGAGGAGGAAGTTTAATCAGCACTCAGTCAGATGCTGAACCACAAAGCCCTGGAGTTGAAGGAATATCAACTGTATTTCCATGGTGGGACCTGAATATCTGGCAGAGTGTATCTCCCAATATTCAGAGCTGGCCAGACCCACTGGAGCCTCACTGGCCTTCTCGCTTCAGGTGGCCACCCCAAGGGAGGCCTGCAAGTTTGCAACACGCAACTGGACCTTCTCAGTGGTAGGGCCAACTACATGGAACAAACTGTCCAGCAAGATCCGCCTGGCTCAATCCCTTACAGCCTTCAAGAACGCTTTGAAAACCTGGCTGTTTAAAGAAGGTTACGGTGATTGCTAATGTTTGTCTCGTGCTTTTTGTGATTTCCAATAGTGTTGTGTAGTTGTGAAATTTGGACTTTGAGGAAGACAGGAAAAAGATAGAGCCACGTGAACTGTGGTGCTGGATATGACTACTACGCATCCCATGGGCAACGAGGATAAGCAACAAGGTAGTCCTAGACAGAGTCAAACTGAACATATCTCTGGCAGTCAGGATCACCAAACAAAAACTGTCATACTTTGGTCGTGTAAGGAGAGCTCACTTGAAATGACAGTAACACTAGGATTGATGAGCAGCAAAAGAAGAAGGGGGTGCCCCGGGACTTTCTGGTTTGACACCATCAGAAGGGTTACTGGAATGACCTTGATGGAGCTAAAAGAGGCTGTAAGATATAGAAAGACATGGAGAGCTTTGATCTGCAAATGTCTAAGGATTCAGTGAGGGCATTGTCAATAAAGGTTTGTCCATTTCCTCTTTTAGTGTAGAATCATATCTAGCTATTAGAGATGTTTTGACCACTTCCCTTATTTATTAAGCCCAGCCCACCCCCACGCTGGGCCCCAATTACTTTTATGATTCAGGAAAGGGAAGGATCCCAGTGGCTGCCACCTCTCCAAGGATCCTGTTCATATCCTCAGACTCCATATATGGGATTTGAACCTACAGGCTCATCTTCAGCATCCAAGTCAGAACAAATCTGAGATACGTTTTGTGCAAAGTGTCATCAAAATTCTTCAGAGCTCCAGTATTCCTGCCAAGAAAACTCCATGGACATGGCGTCATGAAGAGTCAGTCACGACTGTAACAAGACAACACACACACACACAGAGAGACAACTGAGGTGGACAGAACTTAGATGGACTCCTCCTCCCCAGCTTTATCCAGCCTCTTGCTTCCCCAGTGCCATATCTCAAGCTGAATGTGGGCTTTAAAGATCTAAATCCTGGTGTTTGTCCTGCCACTGACCTCTAACAAAGCTTATCTAAACGTACACTGGAACTTTACTTTGAGCTAGGAGTTTGGTTCCTGCATGAAAATAATATTTCTGAAACTCCAGTGAAGAAACCGAAACACTCTTTTAATGCAGGCCAGAAAATGAACGTGAACTGAAAGACAGGAGATAAGAATATGAAGTGGCAAGGGAAATATATTGAACTTAATATCAATTGCCTCCAACTCAAAGGAGCAGAGTGGAATTACTACTAAAAAATCTTTTAGAAAAAAGAACTAGAAAGTTAAGCTTTAAAGAATTCACAGGGAAATGGGTTAGACAACACAGTAGTTAGCGCACTGAATCATAAAAAACAAAACCTCAAAATCACAACAAACAAAGAAATAAAAAATAAACACACACCCACACACAATGTACCATTTGAAATGTGGCCATATCTTCACTACTGGAAGACACACTTAGGATCTCTCTCTTAAAATCCGGGACCAGTTTCTAAATAGTAAGCAATTTGCTTGATCTCCCCCATCCTCCAGAATGAAATACTAAATAAGCTGACTTGGAATGAAGTAAGTAGAGATGGCCATGAAATGATTTTTTAATTCATTTTGTTATTCATTATTTGTTTCATTAGCTAATAAAACAAATAACGAACCAACCCATCAAAGGAAAATGAAATGAAATGAAATAAAAATTTTGTATGAACCCAAACTGAGGGTGGGCCCAAAGCAGAATCAACTGAACCATCGGTTTTCTGTTTCATGCCCACCTCTATATAAATCAAACCATTTTAACACAACTGTCCTGGCTGTTAAAATACATGCATAACCACCACCTGTATCAGTTTAGAATAGAGATGGGCACGACTTAGCGGTATTTCCGTTTCCGTTTCCGTTACTCGGTTCCGTTACTCTACGGAAACGGAAACGGGAATTACTCCGCCAGACTTCGAGCTCGAACCGACGAACGAACAATTTGGTCTGATTTGTCGTGCTCGTTACTTGCATCGCGCGATCGCGCGCGATGCCAAGCGGCACAGAAAAAAAGTTTTTAAAAGTTAAAAAGCCCGGTTCCCGGGCCAAAAAGCAGGCGGAAAATGCCTGTTTGACTAAGGGCACTCACTAGGGCACCTACCGGAGGGGGGGTTTCTGGTCTGGAGGGGGGGTGTCCCGGCTTCCCCCCCCTCCGTCCTGGGCTGCTCTGGTCTGGTGGGACTCGCCGCAGGCTCGCAAAAAGCCCACTCTCGCCGAGACGCCGACGGCCGCCGCAAACGCAAGTGGCACGGACGGCACAGGAAAAAACTTTTAAACTCTCCCCCCACCCATTCCCGGGCCAAAA
>JAHTLZ010000348.1:10235642-10251749 GCA_023846285.1 Phrynocephalus versicolor
CACTAGGGCACCTACCGGAGGGGGGGTTTCTGGTCTGGAGGGGGGGTCCTGCCTCCCCCCGTCCTGGGCAGCCGGACTCGAGTCGCCGAGTCGCCATGCCATGCGGTGCGGGCGGGGGATCGAAAATGGGGCGGCGAATGCAATATTGTTTTTGAAATCGTGGTCCAAAAACACACAAGCACAACAGAAACACGCGGAAATGTATGAACTGCCAGATTTTTCACAGTAGCAGTGGGTTTTTTCTTGCAACAAAATGTCTCTCCTCTCCTCCTGTGTCCTCCATTGATTTTATTTTATTTTATTTTATTTTACACCTGCGCAGTGTGCAATGATGGGCTGGCCCAGTGGCCTGGCCAGCCATGTGGGAGGGGACGACCATGCAAATTTTTGGAGCCATCTCACCAATCGCATGGCCACTTGGCCACTGAGACTTCTGGGATGTGCCAAAAAGCCCCCTAAAACTTGCCCTAGCCCCCTAACCCGCTAACCCTAATCCTTGACTCCTTACCCATACGTCACAGACTGTCTTCTTAGTGGGTCAGAGAGGCACCCAGAGGTGCAACCCACTAGCCCACCATAACCTTACCCGTCATTAGCCTAACCCTAGCCCTTGGACTAAAGCCACCTTAGCCCATAGCCAGATCTACTTGCATTGCACTACACACGCAAGTACGATTCCCTTCTTTGTGGGACATGGCAGGTGCGACACGCTCGTACCAGGGTATCAGGTACTTGAGCAGGTCTCACTGCCTGCAAATGGTATGCATATCCATATGGTTATGCATGCCATTTTGCAGCAGCAGCAGGTGAGGAGGGGAGACCCCCATGTTGAGGGGTCTCTTGGAGCCTGCTGCTGCTGTCCCTTCCTTTATAGCGGGCCGGCGGAGGCACCCACCCCACAGAGGTGCCTCCAGGAGCCCGCTACCCCCCCAAAAACCAGTATAACGATAACGAAAAAACGAAAAAACGAACCGACTAATTTTTGCGAATTTTCGCGAAAAACGGAAACGAGCCGACACGGGCTGCCTCCGACACACGACAACTCGAAAACGTCATTTTCCCGAGTCGTGCCCATCTCTAGTTTAGAACAATAGCAAGTATGTTGAAAGGCTCAGGTTAACTGAGATGCTCATTTTCTATATACATGGTGTTTTGGTTCTTATTCTACTTTTAAAAATGAATGAATGTTAAAGCAAGCAACCCCATACCTGGAGCCAAAAATTGTATCATCTAGTAGAAGAAGCTGTGCCATTTGAATCTGCTGAATACATAAAACTGGAGTGGAGAGCTAACTGTCTGTCTGGTTTTGAGGGGATGGGAAGGGGAGAGTTTGGAGTGAGGTTTTTGTTTGTTACTTGTTAATTTTCATCAGGGTAAGAAAACGGGTAAATGAAACATTTATGGCTTGGTTAAGGATTGTATGGTTGGACCACACAGATACCGCTTATCAGTTCCAAAGCTTGTGTATGACAGGAACACAAAAGAGGAGAAATAATCAGTGATATGCAATGTGTTGTGAGGCATTTTTCAATGTTTTAATGGGTGGCAACTATTTAAAATTCTACAGAACTTTTAAAGAAGTATTCCCCTTGAACATCCCTTATCTTGTTTCTAATCCTTCAAATCCCTTAATTAAGTTCAAGATTGTCAAAAAATATATTATCGATTTCTTTGGGGGCCATATATTTTAATCACAACTTGATGACAAAAATTAGATGATACCATATGTATTCAGCATATAATCAAGAATAAAAAAAGATTATCCAAATAGAAGTTTTATTTTGATTTATGAGGCAAGAGGATTAAGAAAACCAGATCCAAATGGGCCCATGGGGCAAAAAACTCAGGCTTCAAACAGTTCTTTTAAAAAATTCAAAGACAAAAAGTCTCCTAGTTTTTACAAGTAAGGTTTAAGAAAATAAATTTGTCGGCGTTTTCTGCTCCGGAGAAATTCCATCACTTCATCAGGCCTATTGATTTGTTTAAATGTCTTTGAAGTTTTTAATAGCAGAAATAACACATTGGTACTGCATATATTATTTACAGGAACAAAATAAATACCCATTGTTGTTTCAAAAGAATCTTCAGTTGAAACTTTTCTTCCAATCAAATTGCAGAGCAAGCTTTCCTGTCTGCCATTCTTAGGGTTTTATATTTTAAAAATAAAAGGGAACTCTTAGAAATGTACTGGAGAGAATAGTTTCCACGTGAAAGGATTTGGATAGATTCATAATTACTTATGTACCATGAAACTGATTTCTACTCATGGCAACCCTCTAATGGTTTTCTAGGTATCCAGCACATGGATGTGGTTTACCAGTCCTTCCTCTGGTGGCCCACTGGTACTACACTGCCTGCCCACGCCTGCCGAAGTGGCAGGGCATACAGCTTCATCAGCCACATATGCTCTGCCGAGGTAATCTTGGCTGCCTTGTGGCACAGCTGTTAAACAGTAGTGTTGAAGCAAAGACTCGGCTCAAAACCTGATTTCGATCCCAAGCTCAGGTAGCTGGCTCCAGGTTGACTCAACCTTCCAGCCTTCTGAGGATATTAAACTGAGTATCCAGTTTGCTGGGAGGAGGGCAGGCAATATGTAGCCTGCATAATTAAACATTAAACTGCAGAGAGCGTACTCTGAACAATATAGGGCAGTTTATAAGCAGCGCACGTGGCTTTGTTTTCCTGGCCTCCACTCCTAGGAAGGTCGACTGGGATCTGAACTGGCCCTGACTCTGCAACCAAGTAGTAGTAGTAGTAGTAGTAGTAGTAGTAGTAGTAGTAGTAGTAGTAATAATAATAATAATAATAATAATAATAATAATAATAATAATAATAATAATAATAATAATAATAACTGAGCCACTCATTCATATACAGGCTAAATCGATTTTGGACCTTTTAAAACTTCCAGCTTTAGAAGTAAGCTACATGACCAGCAGGTTCAGGGTATATCTGATACAAGTAACAGATGGGAAATTTTAATTCTTGCCATATAACAATTCCTCTGTGAATGCCAAGGAAGCGACAAACTATGACTTCTCTTCCTTCCTCACAGCTAAAATCTGTGAACAGCAGGTTCGTAGTGTATGTGTCTATTGCCCTACTATGCAACTTAAGATTTTAGGTAGGTGCCAGATGAACCAGATGAATGGTGAACATTCTCACTTAGAAAAATGGTCAGGGAGGTGGAGGTCTAGGGCAGGGGTTCCTAACCAGTGGTACATGTGCCACCTGTGGGACACAATAGCTGCCTAGGTGGAATTCAGAGCTTTTCATAACAATTACCAAGAATCCATTCTCCCTCTGTCCCTGTATCCTCCAGCAGATGTGGCACCACCCTCTCCCATACCTGGCAGATTGTCCACCTGTGACCTGTTGGCATTTTGCTAACAGCTTTGGATGCTTAGTGTCCTATGTAGGCATTATGCATTAAGGTAAATTCCCCTCCAGCTAGTCTTGTGTAACAGGCAGAGTGTTTTATATTATAGTGGCACCTATACTTACAAGAGGCTCTGTTTATGAGGAATTTGACTTAAGGGTTGGAAAATGTTGGCATTTTAACTGCTGCCTTACAAATTTTAGATGTGGTCTGCTATGTTTACAATTTTTTAATTTGTTATTGTTTTTATTTTTTAGATAACGGCTGCTCTACATACGGATACGATTGATGTTATGCTGGTTTTGATTAGTTTTGTTCATTTATAATTTTATGATGTATGATGTGTTTAACTGTATTTTTGTTTATGCTATGAACTGCCCAGAGTAGCTTTCTGCTAGACGTTTGTGGTATAAAAATAAAATAAAATAAAATAAATATTTCAAAGTCATGAAGGAGGGACACCTGGCATTGTAACCTGGGCAATTGTGTCTCTAATGAATAGCGGGGAGTCTGAAAGTCCTATTTTTTGAAGGGGTACTACCTAGCTGGCTTTCTGTTGGCCATTTCAGAGTCACCCCAGATCAAAATCCCCCCCCCCCGCTGTGATTGTCAGGGCAAGTCTGAAGTACAATCACTGGCAGGGTGTTAATGGACCATGTCCTCAAGACACGTTCAGTTAATGCAGTTTTGTCCATTATTGTGATATAGTTGGGAAACACCTACCTTTTGGAGCGTTTGCTTTAACTTGAGCTCTTGCTGAGGCTGGTGACATGGTGCGGAAAGCTTGTAGCAAAGCCAGTGGTGTGTAGTAGTTACACAGGCTGGCACTGCAGTCCGATGCATGGTCAGTCAGATGTAAATCCCACTGAGTTACGGCTGAACCTCTTCCCAGGTAAGGAAGCAAGTACAGGTGGCCATCCCATGCATATGTACCTGCAAGGGAACCTCCTTAACCCCAGTGGGATTTACTCACAAGCAAACATTCACACGTGTTCACTGTTAAGTGATTTCATCATGTTGAATTTTCTTTTGTTTTTAAAGGACTGTGTAAAATTATTATCAACGGCCTTTAAGAAACAGACCCATTTACAGTGGACCCTCTTATAACAGTTTGTATAACATAAAATCTGTACAACATAAAACATTCCTGAGGTAGGGGAAATTTGCTTAACAGAATCGCCTATGGGATGAATCCGTACAACATAAAAATGGTCGCGATTAGGGATTACTCCGTTTTCAATGCATTCCTATGGGGAATTTGTACATAGGAAAATTTGCTTAACATAATCTCACTTGGAACGAATTAATTCCTTTATACAAGGTACCACTGTATTTATTTTTGTAGTACGAGCTACAGAGGAACACCTTCACTCACGTGTTTTAAAAAAGCATTAGAGCATCTGTTTTTAAATATATCTGATGAATGTATATAGACATTTCTGGTGTATGTATGTGTGACTAGCATTAGAGATACGGTGTCAATAGGTTTTCCCCACCCCCTGCTCAAACAGCAGTTGGGAGAAGGAGAGGATGCAAATCACATTAAAAATGTAATGTTTATCAATGGCCATGATAAAAAGAGAAAACTTTTTCCTGCCCATTCCCAGGTACCACGCACTGACAATCTGAATACATTGGTAATGTGAGGGTCTGATTAGTCCTGCAAGGCTGCCTACAGGTTACCAGGCCTCATTTCAAATCTCTGACAGCAATATGTGCCGTTTCATGCTCCCCCCCAGATTCCCTGTGTTCAACACAAACTAGGGTCATTCTATATATGGAAATGACTGTCTTCAGGGCAAAAAAATTAAAAAAGGTGAGATTGCCGCTTTAACCTCGCTGGCCCCAGAAAATATGTTTTAGTCTGATACATTATACTAGTAGGAATTATTTATCAAGAAGATACAAGCTTGATATTTCAGAAATAATGAGATGCTCTGGCTTTGCAGCTGAAATGTTATGGTCGAGAGAATCCAGAGGAATGGAGTAAAGTTGCAGTGGAACGATATGTACACTGGTCAGCCGAAGCAAAATGGCTGCACAAAAGGGTGATGTGCAAGCTCTAACAAACTAAGAGGTATTTCGTGGAGCTACCAGACTGCAAAATGGAAGCAAAATGCAAGAAGAACCCCATTGCAAACACAGTTATGCATTCTACACTTTAAAATATACACTTCTCCCTTGAATTGCATGGATCTGAACAGCATGGTTTTGCTTATACTTTTTTCAATAAACAAACAAACATTTGAATAAATAAACATTCAACAAAACCATTCAATAAATACTGTGCACCTGGCCACCCAGAACCTCATGAGTTCAAAAATGAAGGCACTGAAGTTGTCTATTTGCCTCCAAACACAACTTTTCTTATTAAGTCTATAGATGAGAGTGATCAAAAGAAACATTAAGGTCAGTTGCACATAGTACTGTATGGAAAGCATTGTCAACACTATTGAAAGAACCCCTGATAGAACTTGAGTGTGTGTGTCTGTGTGTGTGTGTGTGTGTGTGTGAATCAACTGTTTATGCTTTGTAGTTCAATTTCTGGGGCATAAGAGTTATACATGAATTTTTGAACTACTGCATGGGGGTCTGTTGTCCCTAATCCCAGTATTGTTAAAGGGAGAAGTGCTTGTACTTTTAAAAAAAGAGTCCTAGTTATAAAGGCTAGAAATATATTTTGGACACTTTGGGAAGCAGGATTAGCCTGAGGCATTTTACAGCCTAAGCTAAAAGACAATGTCATTTCCTTCCATATGTTAAAAATGAATTGAGTTGCTCTGGTATATTACCTCAGCACTCATGGTTGAATAACATGTTTCACGTCTCCTGAGGGAAGCTGGCTGCCTCAGGGATCCAGAGAGGCTGCTTGGAAAAATGCAGTTCTTTCCCTCAGTGGAAGATAATGACTGCGTGCCTGCCTGTTGCTACCCCTTTCCACACCATGGCTCCCTGAAATACCTATCTCACTATTCCTGATGGTAGCTCTGACCCTGTCTGACAGGCAAACCAAACTACAATTAGGTAGTGATACCACATCAGTGATTTTACATCTCAGTTTTCCCCAGTGTCAATCTGTCCTAATGAACAGCATGCAGTTTTGCCCAGTTTGAGTCTCCAAGACATAATTTAAATAAATTGGTTCAAAGAGCATAAACACACCTATAGTCCCTCTTGTCTGACACTGCCTACTTGAAGCACATTCTGCTTCCTATTTGTTCCACTTCATTTTTCAATATACATGCTATCTTTCCTTCTCATGAGAGCCTGCATTCTTCATGGATCAAAGAAAGCAAGAAACAGTCATCCATGGGAGCAACAGAGGTTCTCAACTGTTATAACTTTTGAAAAAATCAATCAGACCCTATCACTAGATAGTGGGGGAACTGATTTTAGATGTGATGAAATGGCATCAAACCTTCTTCTTCTTCTTCTTCTTCTTCTTCTTCAAATACCAGGAACAGTCAACAGTCAATCAAAATTATAGAAACATTGACTGGTAATATATAACTGATTCAAGTTTTAGCCAAACTTGTTAAATATTGGTGCAGTATGCGTAATAATATAATAATGCCATTTTTGTAGCTCTGAATGTGTTATTTCTAGTAGCTGCAGCTGGTTATAAAAATATTTGAAATTTCTGTGTGATAGTCCTGATGACAATAGGGACCACTGAAGTGTGTTTCATCCACAAGCAAGGTCTTTGAGTTGCCAGATCTCTGTATTTTGTTAATTTTTCCAAGTCTTTATTTTCAGCTCTAGCATCCCTTGGAATTGCAATGTCAATGATCCAGACATTTCTTTATTCTATTACTATAATGTCTGGTACATTATGGTCAATATGTTTGTATGTTTGAATCTGAAAGTCCCACAGGGTCTTCACTTGGTTATTTTTAGACATCTTCCCTACCTGATATTCCCACAAAATATTGGATGCTGGCAGATTATTTTTTCATAATATTCAGTATATTAATTCTGTGTATATCTATTGTGTATATCTGTTAGTACTGCATATCTATTGTATCTAGCTTTGAAGTCTGTCCATCTATATAGTCTCTGGTCATTCACAGATGAGGTATAACACAGTTTCATCTTTTTCTTAATAGAGCTGACATTTATTGTTAGTACTAATTCCTTGAATTTTAGCTTTCATCACATTAGTTTGTAGTGCTATCAAGTCTTAGCTTTCTTTCTTGATGGTCCCCAGTTTAAGCTATGCTCAAGTTCAATTATTATCATGTTTCCCAGCAATGTTTCTCAGATGTGGTCCATGCATTATTTTTCCAGCTATTCAATTTTTCAAATTTTTCAAATTGTTATTTTCAAATTTTTCAAATTGTTATTTCTGATTTTCAACCTTTGTATCTGTTATTTTCAAGATGTTTTCCATTTTACTGCTTTAAGTAACTTTTTTTTCTGCTTCTAAGAATATAATTATTTAGGCTTCTTTCCCCCCTCCTGTACTATCTGTTGTATTGATAATTATCCAAGATATTCAGTTTTCTGCATCAGTTAAAATCTGTCCACATCACTTTTTATGTGGTTTGTGATGCATGTTGTTATTGTTGTATTTTTATTCTTGAAGAGATGTGTTTTGGGGATGGTCTTTTGAAGGCATGGCAACAAAGGCACTGAGCCTCAGGCAGCTCATTGTCTTGGCCTGCGTCTGGATGAAACCCTCCCCTCAGCACAATTCTCTGCCAACATTTAATAGAACCTACCATTTTCCATTTCTACCTTTCCATGTTTACATGAAAAACAGTGTGGGGTGTGTGGGGAGGATCTTGACATATGATAAAATGGCCTCCTTTTGTTACTCCATCTGATCTGCTCCTTCTGTAATTCATGCCCAACAACCTCCTTTTTTCATATCATCGTTTTTAATATGGAGCTTTTACAATATTTCTGCTTTGGGAGAAAGTGCATTTGTGAGAAAGTGACTGCGTGCAACCAAGTTTCTGATTTCTGAAATTTGTCCTTCACTTCACAGGCTTTTGAGACTCCATCAAGCACTCATTTTGAGAGATGAGGTTGGGGGGTTGAGGGGGGAGGAATGAATGATAATAATAAAGAAAGGTCCTCTCCAAACAAAAACAGTATTTTCAGAATCCCACTCTGCTGCTTTCAGACTGTTTCTATCAACCCTCTTATTCATTTTGATTTATTTCCATCCATAAGCAGACTAACGCTTTTCTATGCTTTTATTGTTCTTGGAGAATAGGCCTTCTATTGGTGAAACATAATGTCTCTGCGACCACTACTATGCTCAATGCAGATCTTCATTAATCTGCAACCACAGTACAGGGCTTTTAGCAACAAGCACTTTTGATGGGAATTGAATTTGATACTGCATTATGGTCGTAGGGGCTCCTCACAATAGACTGTGTTCTTTTCTGTGTCTGTGCACAATCAGAGAGACCCAATTAAATAATTTGGTGCAATAATGGAGAACAAAAGCGGACGAGGGCTTAAAGTGAGGGCTGGAGCATTTGTAGTCTCCTCGTTCTGTATCATGTTAATTAATTTGCCTCAGAAAAAAAAACACACACACACACACCAAAAGACAGAACATAATGTGAAACTGCATAGCTCATCTATAGCATGGAGGCACTTTAAATGCAGATACCATACCAAATCAAACACCGAACAAAAGGATGTTCTCAGCCTTTCCATTGAAGAGATGTGGGGCGGGGGGGGGAGAAAAGGGGGGAAAGAGATACAGTTGCTGGTGAGCCTAATGTGGACATTGGGAATCATTGTTCCATTCAAGGGAGGCAGTGATTTGTTGATTATGGTAGAAATCTCAGGATGAATACTGTAATTTTGTGCCTTCATTGATAAGTCTGTTTCACATCTCTAACACACAGTCCTGTTTGTTTTGTTGAGACTTTTCTTGGACTAGGTAACATTGGTAGCTTTATTCCACAAATTGTTTTTGGGATATTCAGCCTAGTTCCTGGTCTCCTTAGGTGTTCATCAGAGGTATATAATTGGAATAATTGTTCATCAGCATCAGGAAGGCCACAGAATTTCCATCCCTGGTCTGTGGCCTTGCATTCTGACCCTAAGTTAGCCTTCCTCTAATGAATTTCTGTTAATATTCATCCCTGCCCCTCATCCCCATCTTATGGCTTGGTCACATTGCAATTCCAGTTCCATTTTTAAAAAATTGCTGTAAAGTTACATGGCATATAACTTAGTAAATGCCTTCCCTTTGCTATATTCCTGTTTTGTTTTGTTTTAAAATTGTTTGGGATGCAGTACCAGAAACATCTGGATGTCCCTGATAACCAAGATAGTGTGGTTGCTGACCTCAAGCCAGACAGCCTGGAAACTGAAGACAAGTGGGATATAAATATAACAATAAATAAATAAATAAATAAATAAGTGGGTCTTAGAAAGCACTGCAAACAACAAGGCCAGTGGAGGTGATGGCATTTCAGTTGAACTATTTAAAATCTTAAAATATGAGGCTGTTAATGTGCTACATTCAAAATGCCAACAAATTTGGAAAACTCAGCAGTGACCTGAGGACTGGAAAAGATTGGTCTACATCCCAGTCCCAAAGAAGGGCAATGCCAAAGAATGCTCCAACTACTGTACAATTGCACTCATTTCACATGCTAGCAAGGTTATGCTCAAAATTCTACATGGGAAACTTCAGCAGTATGTGGACAGAGAACTCCCAGAAGTGCACGCTGGATTTCAAAGGGACAGAGGAACTAGAGATCAAATTGCCAACATGTGCTGGATTATGGAGAAAGATAGAGACTTCCAGAAAAACATTGACTCCTGCTTCATTGACTATGAAAAAGCCTTTGACTGTGTGGACCACAACAAACTATGGCAAATTCTTAAATGAATGGGGGTGGTTGACCACCGTATCTGTCTCCTAAGAAATTTATGTGGGACAAGCAGCAACAGTCAGAAATGGATATGGAACTGGTTTAAAATTGGAAAAGGAATACAACAAGGTTGTATACTGTCACCTTGCCTATTTGACTTATATGCAGAGTACATCATGTGAAAGGCAGGATTGGATTAATCACAAACCGGAATTAAGATTGCTGGAAGAAATATCAACAACCTCAGAAACGCAGATGATACTACTCTGATAACAGAAAGTGAGGAGGAATTAAAGAACCTCTTTATGAGGGTGAAAGAGGAGAATGAAAAAAATGGGCTGAAGCTCAACATCAAAAAAACTAAGATCATACCCACCGGTCCCATCACCTCCTGGTAAATAGAGGGGGAAGAAATGGAGGCAGTGTCCGAGTTTACTTTCTTGGGCTCCTTGATAACTACAGATGGTCACTGCAGAAATGAAATTAAAAGATGCCTGCTTCTTTGGAGGAAAGCGGTGGCAAACTGAGACAGCAACTTAAAAAGCAGAGACATCACTTTGCGAACAAAGGTCCAGATAGTCAAAGGCAATGGTTTTTCCAGTAGTGATGTATGGAAATGAGAGCTGGACTGTAAAGAAGACTGATTGCCGCAGAATCGCTACATTTTGCTGTAGGGCTGGAGGAGACTCTTGAGAGTCCCCTCGACTGCAAAGAGATTAAACCTATCCATTCCAAAAGAAATCAACCCCGAATGTTCTCTGGAAGGACAGATTTTGAAGCTTAGGCTCCAGTACTTGGGCCACCTCATGAGGAGAGAGGACTCCTTGGAAAAGTCCCTGATGTTGGGAAAGATTGAAGGCAAAAGGAAAAGGGGACAGCAGAGAATGAGATGGTTGGATGGTGTCATCAATGCAACCAACATGGATATGGCCAATCTCTGGGAGGCAGTGGAAGACAGAAAAGCCTGGAGTGCTCTGGTCCATGGGGTCATTAAGAGTCAGATACAACTAATGACTGAACAACAACTGCAATTGACTCAATTTCCATTCTGTTTACAGACTATATTATTAATTAAATTTGGGGTTTAAATTACCTCAACAATAGATCTCTAAATTGAGTGCCTCCAAGATGCAACCTGGTGTCATAATACAGTGGACCCTTGTATAACAAACAGCTTGTATAACATAAAATTTGTACAACATAAAAATTCCGGAGATAGGGGAAATTTGCTTAACATAATTGCCTATGGGGAAAATCCATACAACATAAAAATGGGATTGCTCCATTTTCAATGCATTCCTATGGGAATTTGTATAAAGGAAAATTTGCTTAACATAATTTCATTTGGAACGAATTAATTCCTTTATACAAGGTACCACTGTAGTCAGTAGAAACTGTGTGGGAAGCACTTGAGAGGACATCCTAGCCCATTAATGAAAATGGGAAGGAGAGAGAGGCTTCCAGCTGGTTCAGAAGGAAGGGAGCCCTTGCACTTGGAGCACTAACCCTTCTCTGTGTCCTAGCGTGCCTGCTCTGCACCCCTTCTTTGCCTTCTCTCTGCCCACTGGCCTTGCGCTCCTCTGGAGAGAACGGGATAGGTGGTTGTAATGTGGAATGTATTGATGTAGTGATAAACATTTTCAGAATCAACCACATCAATAATAAATTTGTAAAAGAAAAACAGCCGTGCCCCATCACCCAAAATCTACATAGGCACAAATTAAAATGACAGTACACTAGAGCTCACATTCACAAAACTGCATTGAATTGGTCTGCATCCAATGAAGATGGCTGTGTTAAAGATCAGCTCCACTCAAAGCCCTCAGATAAAAAGCAATTAAGCATGAATATTGGCAAAAACATCCCAAGCTGCATAGATATGGGGAAGCCAAAAGAGAAGACATCAAAAGAAATCCCTTTGGAAGTTGCTGTCTCTGCAGATGAGAAGGATCAGAGACGTCTGACTAGGTCATCAGAGTCAGAGGCTGAGACTGAAGCGATGGGTAAGATAAAGGGGAAAGGGCTAGAAAAAGCTTTAAAAACTAATAATGAAATGAGACAATTAATGAAACAATTAAGGAGGGATCTACAGAATGATATGAAGTAGGGATGGTCACCTAATGAAAAACAAAACACAGTTTTGAAACAAAATGAAATGAAATGAAAATGAAACAAAACGAAATGAAATGAAACCAGGAAGCAGCATTTCGTTACAAATGAAAAGAAACCCCATTTCCCCCCTTCTAGAACGTTCCAGATGAAATGATAGGGGTATCTTCAGAAAGCAATTCTAGCCTACGCCATGAAATTTGGAAAGGTTTGAGGTTTAGGGAACTGAGTTATGAATCTCCAAAGGGGGTGCCCCTAAGAAAAAACCTTCAAATTGGAATTGGATGCTGGTCGGGCGAGCAATAGCGCTGCCTCCATTTCCCATATGATTTCAATTAGAAGGGTTTTTTTCCTAATGGCGCCCCCTTTGGAACTTCATAACTCAGCCCCCTTACCCCAAATATTTCCAAATTTCAGGGTGTTCCCTAAAATTGCTTTCTGAAGGTACCCCTGCTACTTTGGTACCCCAAGTTAAGTCATTTATGAGTACATATTTGCACTCAAAGTAGCAGGGTTACCTTCCCGAATAGATTTTAGGGAACCCCCTGAAATCTGGAAAGATTTGTGGGTAAGGGGATGTAGTTGTGAAGCTCTAAAGGGGGTGGAGATAAATTGGCAAAGTGTGTTGGGAGTGTGGAGGCAATTAGAGAGTTAATACCATAAAGTGAACTCCCTGATTTGCCTTTACGCTCCCAGAACATTTTGCCAATTTACTACCCCCAGCCTTTGATTGATTGATTGATTGATTGACTACATTTAGAGCTTCACAACTAAGTCCCCTTACCTGCAAATCTTTCCAGATTTCAGGGGATTCGCTACCCCCCCCACACACACCCTGGCCTGTCAAAAAGCCCCAACTGGTAGGTGGGGGGGGAGGCAGAACAAAGCAGGTCCCCCCCATGCCTTTTGCCCATCCCCTGCCCCCCAGTTGGGTCTTTTTGACAGCTCAAGGTTTGGAGAGAGGGCACCCCTTCCTCCACCCCCAACCTGTCAAAAAGCCCCAGCTGGAAGATGGCGGGAGGGGTGAAAGGTAGAATGGAGCAGCAAGGGGAAAAACCCTGCTCCCTTTGCCCTTTCACCCCTACCCCTGTGTACCATCTGGGGTTTTTTGACAAGTTGGAGAGTGTCTGGCAGAGGGGCGCCCCCACTCCAAACCCCAACTTGTCAAAAAAGTCCCAGGTGGTAGGCAGGGATCACAAAGAAGAAGGAAGGAAGCAGCAGTAAACTGAAGCTGTTTTAATTTACTGCTGCCTCCTTCCTTCTCCCGTGCTCCCCCCCCACCTCTCAGGGAGGTGTTCTGGACAGGGAGGGCTGTGGGAAGTGGGGACTCCCCATTGCACTCCCTGTCCAAAATACCCACCTGGGAGGAGGGGGTGGTGATGGGAAGGAGCAGAGGCAGGGAATTTACTTGGCTGCTCCTTTTCTCCCACCGCCACCTCCCAGCTGAGATCTAGCTGTCAACATCAGCTGGGAGGCGGTTGCAATGAGGCTTTTGAATCCCCCACAGCACCAGCTAGAGTGCTGGTGCTGTGGGAATTCATTTTGTTTCTTAAGTAATGATTTTTTTTGAAAAAATTCATTACTTACGATATGAAATGAAATGAAATTCAGGTGGATGAAATGGAACAGAATGAAACACAATTTTTCTGTTTTGTGCCCATCCCTAATATGAAGAGGGTAATTGCACCACTAGAACAAACTTTGCTAGAAGTTAAAGAAAATATTACTTAAATATAACAAACTGCTGATGCTGCATTGGAGATGGCACAGAATGTACAGACTAAAAATAAATAATTAGAACAAGAGATACAGCAATTAAGAAATAATGTTACTGACCAGGAAAACAGATGGAGACGTTATAATATTCGTTTGAGATTTTTAAAAGGGCCTGAGTTCAAAACAAATACAGTGGTACCTTGTATAAAGGAATTAATTCGTTCCAAATGAAATTATGTTAAGCAAAATTTCCTTTATACAAATTCCCATAGGAATGCATTGAAAATGGAGTGATCCCATTTTTATGTTGTATGAATTTTCCCCATAGGCAATTATGTTAAGCAAATTTCCCCTATCTCCAGAATTTTTTATGTTGTACAAATTTTTTGTTATACAAGATGTTTGTTATACAAGGGTCCACTGTAGTGTTGAAATGGATTCAAGAACTTTGCCCCAATCTTGGGATTACAGATAAGGAGCTGGACATAGTCCATTGCGTGGGGGGGGAGCAAACATTTGGAGAAGGGACATATTTGTGAGATTTACCTCCTACACAACAAAAACTGATGTTCTCTGAGCTTTGAATAAGTTATATGAACTGCAATATGAAGGGGGGGGGGAAATTGGAAGTTTATCAAGACCTTGCCTTAGAGACATTAGAAAAATGCAAACAATGGAGGCAGTATACACAAATTCTTCAGGAAAGGAAAGTGTACTACAGATGGGGCTTCCCTTTTAAACTGTGAGTGATGGATGGCAGAAAGCTGAGATCGGCATCTACCATGGAACAACTGCAACGTCTGTTTGAGGAGTTCAACATTCCCTTTCCAAAAAAGCAGTCTTCAAGCATGGACAAAGATGAAATAGAATATCGAGACAGAATACAACTATGTTCAAAGAAAAGAGATAAATAAAAAACTTTGCCTGCACAGCTGTACCTCCAAGGACACAAGAGGATTATCTGCAATTAAAGATAATGGACAGCTGCCAGCAGCCAGCAAAATATGGAGGACTCTTGCATGCCTTTTTTTGTAATTCACTAATTGGAACAAGCTTACCCCTGAATAATATAGAGGAGGAATTTAACTTCATTAATTTCTTAATAACTGTAATAGTGGCACAGTGGGTAAACGCCTGTGCTACAGGTAAAACTGTGCTCACGACCTGGGATTCAATCCCCATGGTTGACTCAGCCTTCCATCCTTCCGAGGTCGGTAAATTGAGAACCCAGCTTGCTTGGGGGGGGGATGTGTAGCCTGCATAATTACACTGTAAACCGCCCAGAGACTACTTGAAGTAGTATGGGGTGGTATATAAGCAGAACTCTTTTGTTTTTAGATGATGCTAAGAAATAATATAATGCTAAGATGCAGTGTTCAAGGGAAGAGGATTTTGGAGAGTATATATGTACAGTGGTACCTTGTATAAAGTAATTAATTCGTTCCAAATCAAATTACGTTATACAAGTTTTCCGTTGTACGAATTGTAATTTCCCATAGGAATGCATTGAAATTGGATTTAATCCGTTTCAATGCATTCCTATGGGGGTGTTTTTTGGGCAACAGGGGGCGTTTTTTTTGGGCGACGGGGGGCGGGTGGGCAGGTCCCAGGTAAGGGTGCCCCTCCCCGGCTCACCCCCCCTCCATATCTGCCATCCCTCCTCTCCCCTCCCTCCTTCCCTCTTTCCCCGGCCGGCCGCAGGTGGTCTGACGGAGGTGGCCGCGGGGGTGGGGGGAGGGAGTGGGGTGGGCCACTTGGCCTGGGGCGGGGGGGCTTGGGGGACCGCGCCGGGAATCCCCCCCCTCACCTGTTGCCGGAGCCCCCGAGGGGGGGAGGGCAGGAGGGTGCACCAGCGGCGGACTTTGTTCTGAGGGGGGAGGGTGGCGGATTTCCCACACACACACCCGCTGGCTCGGCGCGCATGCACACACACGCACACACGCACACACACGCACACACACGCATGCACGCACACACACCGTGGCGGCGGCGGCGCTCCCAAAGGCCCTGCCAGCCACCGGCCCGTTCCCGCCTCTCTCTCTCTCTCTCTCTCTCTCT
>JAHTLZ010000348.1:10253945-10264685 GCA_023846285.1 Phrynocephalus versicolor
ACACACACACACACACACACACACACACACACACACACACACACACACAGACAACAAAAATGCTTAGAAAGGGGGCAGTTCAATATTCGTTTTGTTATATAATGAAATGAATAACGAATAATGAAACAAAAAATGTTTCATGCCCATCTCTATTAAGGACTTATTTGAGTAGGGGAACCAATCACACTTAGACAAACTGAAGGGGAAAACAAGTCAAATAGGAACAAACAGGTAACAAATAATACAAGTAAGCAGTTTTGTGGTTAAATTATGCCAAAAATCTTACCCTACAAGACAATTAACAGAATTTGAACAGTTCTGTATACAAAAAGATAAAAATAAAATAAGCCTGACTTGATTAATATATAAATGTATTATTGAGAAAGAATATGGTAGAGGTAGAGGAGTTAAAATAGCTTGGGAAACAAATTTAAATATCAGTAGTAGACATGGGCACGACTCGGCGAAATCCTCATTTCCGTTCTCGTTCGTTGTTCTCGTTATGTAACGAGGAACGAGAATGACAATTACTCCGCTCCAGCTCGAACCTGACCCGATAAAGATAAATTGGGTCTGATTTGTCATTGTTGTGCATGGCATTGCGGCGCCGGCGATCGTGCGATGCCAAGCGGCGCAGCACACACAAAAAGTTTTAAAAATAAAAAAAACCCCGGTTCCCGGCCATAAAAGCAGGCGAAAATATGCCTGCCTCAGTGAGGCCACCTACCAGAGAGGGGTGGTTTCTGGGGGGGGGTCCCGGCCTTCCCCCCCTCTCCTGTCCTGGGCTGCTGGTACCAGGCTGGGGGGGCATCCTTGCCGTCTCTCTCCATTTGCCATGTGGTGGTGGGGGATCCAAAATGGCGACCACAATTTTTCTTTTGAAATTGTGCTCCAAAAACCCACCAAAGCACCACAGAAACATGTGAAAATTAGGTATTTTAAATGCCTGATTTTTTATAGTAGCAGCAGTGGGTTTTTCTTGCAATAAAATGTCTCCATTTATTTATTTTATTTTATTTTTATTTTTTTACACCTGCGCAGGCCCAATGATGGGCTGGCCATGGGATGGGATGGGACCATGCAAATTTTTGGAGCCATTCCACCAATTGCATGGCCAGGTTTTGACTGAGACTTCTGGGTGTGCCAGAGAGGGCATTAAAAGCCCACAAACCCTAACCCTAACCCTACCCCAAACGCCAGTACGCTGTTCTTCTTAGTGGGTCAGAGGCACCCAGAGGTGCAGCACAATAACCCACCCTAACCTTAAACGTAACCCTAACCCTAGCCCTTACCCTAACCCCACCAACCCTAATCCAGATCTGTATGCAAGTATGCTGCCCTTCTTAGTGAGTGAGTCAGAGGCACCCAGAGAGAGGTGCCTCTGCCACTTAACCCCCCCACCCTAATACACATAAAAAATAAATATGTGGTAGCTCCGCGAAATGCTTCCCTTCCCTTAGTGGGTCAGACGTCAGAGGCACCCAGAGAGGTGCCTCCCAGAGCCCACTTACCCCAACCCTAACCCTAACCCCAACCCACAAACGACCAAACAACAAACGGAACGACAAATTTTTGAAAATTATCGTGACAAACGGCAACGACCCGAAACGTGCCTGTCCCGACAAACGACAACTCAAAACGTTATTTTTTCTGGTCGTGCCCATCTCTAATCAGTAGACCTGAGGAGGCATGTGAATATGGAACAAATACCCATATAAGTCAATTTCAGCAAAAATGAAATAAATGGTTCTAAATGTTAAGAGATGGCATTTGTGCCCTATAAAGTGACATACATTTGATAAAGATATATCAGATAAACGCTGGAGGAATTATGGACAAAGGAGGGCATTGGAACACATGTGGATTTTCTGCCCCAAAATAGAAGCATATTGGCATGAAGTAATTAATTGGCTAGAGATCCTGACTAATCCAAAATAATTATGAATGAAACATTACTATTATTATCATTATTTACTGGGGAAATGATAACCTGGCTGATAAAGAGCTAATTGCGAACCTGATTGGGGCAGCAGGGGTTGAGATTGCTAAAAGTTGGAAAAACTCTCAGGATCTTTCACTACAGACATTTATGAATAGGACATGGAAAACAGTGCTGATGGAAAAAATTAACTTAAGATTGGGATATATAAAGGAAAAATAAAGCATGGTCAATTCATGGAAACCTGGCAACCCTTACTAAAATATATGAATGACTTAATTGAGAAGAAACAGAGTTTGGGAAATAATCTAGATTGTTGGTCTCTTATTATTTAGGATGGAAAAGTATATTGGGAGACTAATTGTAACCCTGTTAAACTGTGTAAATAGCTGGTGCCTAAAATGGTTAACTAATTAATAAATAAAATTACAATGTATGTACTATGTTATGTTAAGTTTCTTTTGTGTTTGCCTTATCCTTTATCGTTTCCCTTTTGTTTGTAATGTGAAGGATTGTTAAAATAAAGAGAGATAACATTTTTTAAAAAGAAGCAAGGTGTTTTTAAAAGCCCGTCTCAGCCATCTGAAAACAAAACAAAACAAAACAAAAACTCATTTTCCAGCCCAAATAAAGAGATTTCACCCACTTGCTGCATGCCTAGGAATTTATATATGAATTTAAATAATGCTTAAGTCAATTTAACTATGGTTCTTATTGCCAGTGGAACCATGCCCTTACCTTGTAGTCAATGTAAAGTCTGTTTGAAAGTGAAATACGTAAAACACTCCACGTTGGCCACCTTATTTTGCAAAGTACAGTAGATAATTGCCCAAAAAATTGCCTGAATTTTCTGATTTCTCAAAGTGTTCAAAATCTGCTCTCTGAGGCAGTCACCTTATTCTGGCTCACAGCAGGGCTTGCTCTTCTCATTTGGTAAATTACCTCACATCACAAAAGGTTAAAAAATGATTGACACCCCCCCATATTACTTTCAGAAGGAAAAAATGAAAGAAGTATCAGATATCTTTAGATATAGCATTTATGGAAGTGGGCGGTGAAGGCAAATTTAGAAGAAAAGGGTTATTATTTGGTTAATTGTTGAAAAGCATAATCATCTAATGCAGTTATGGTTAAGATGAGGGGTAAAATTTTGACAGTGGAACTATTAATTTGCCGTTTGTTTCAATTAGGTGACTATGATCAAGTTTTACTAGGAAGAAAGTAGACAAATTCATTTTTAACGTGAATTTTTCAAAAACGTATTGCTCACCCACCCTGCCAAGCCCTGCCTGTTGCATTTCATTAGCCTTTCCTTTTGATCATGATTGTATTGCTTTACCTCCCTCCTTGCCCCATTAACACATTAATCCCAAAGTTGATTTATAGGAAGAATTTCAGGCAGCTAAAATGCAGCTTCCTGCAACAGATGAAGAGACCCTGTGCAGGGTCTGGTGCAGAACATACAAGGATCCTTATCATATTAAGACAAAACCACCATCCCTTCTAAACTGTCCTGCTTTCTGCTGGTAATCTTTTAACCTTACACAATATGGCTAATACCTACCAGGTCTGTACTAATTTAAGTTCTGTGCTCTGCACATGTGCCAAGGCATTGACTTCAATGCTCAACAAGGTTTACACCCAAGAAAAATGTTCATAGGATTGACAGCTGACAGCTCAAGATGACACAGCTTTACATGGAAATAAATCCTCCTTTGTAACTCTTATATATTGATTTATTTTTATATTACTCACAAATACAATTTATCTTGTCTTCTCAATTTGTATTTATTTTTAAGGGCATCCACTGATAATACCTCTGAAACTCCTGCACACTAGTGAAGTAAGGCACCCACACCAACTGGAAGTAGAATAATAATAATAATAATAATAATAATAATAATAATAATAATAATAATAATAATAATAATAATAATAATAATAATAATAATAATAATAATAATATAATTAATAAATAAATAAATAAATAAATAAATAAATAAATAAATAAATAAATACACTTTATTTTTATGCCACCTTTCTCCCCGAAGTGGAAATGATCACAGTGGAAGGGGGTGGCCAAAGGAATAAGGAAAGCACCCATCACATTTTTTTCATGACTGCTGGTAATCTTTTAATGCAAAATGCCACCTTAATAATGAAAGTTCATTGATCCTCTGCCAGCTGCGTGTGTGCATAATGTGAATTTTAAGCCAGGATGCCAAACACCATGCTACAATTCTGCAGCTTGAACTCTCATGTCCTGCATGCATCTTTATGGGAGAGGAGCTCAACGAACCTCCTCCGCACAAGATCCTGCTTCTGATACTGGTATATGCCTGTGGGTATATCGAAGGATACTGATTGGTACAGATTATAGCAGGGGTGCCCAAACTTTTTGTAAGGAGGGCCAGATTGGGTGGCTGAGAAGGTGTCAGGGGCTGGTTGCTTGCCGACCCTGCCACCCCACTGCAAGCCCCACCCACTGACCCATAAGCTCCACCCACTGACCCCTTGCAACCCCACCTGCAGGAAGGAAGGCGGGGACCAAGGGAGGGAGGGAGGAAGGTGGAAACCAAGAGAGGAAGGAAGGAAGGTGGGGAATAAGGAAGGGAGGGAGGGAGGTGAGGACCAAGGGAGAGAGGAAGGAAGGAAGGTGGGGACCAAAGGAAGCACAGGGAGCCGTGGCCAGCGTAGGGGAATGTGTGGGTGAAGGAGGGGGAGGGAGGGGCGGGCCAGCCAGCCGCGAGCCACTCAGAATGGCCTGACGGGCCGGATTTGCCCACCCCGGGGCAGACTTTGGGCAGGCCTAGATTATAGCGTCTTCAGCATTTAATAGCAAGAATAGTGAATGTGTTGCTTTCAAAATATTGAGCATGAACATTAAACCTGAACATTGATATATATCTTTGCAGAAACAGAGTACCTGCTGCTGGTGACTCTTGACAGATATAATTATCGGCATAAGGTTGTTGACTACACCCTATTTTCCTAATGAAAACCCTATGTGTTCAATATATAAGATGTTATAGCCATCACACTGCTTTTGAACGTCTCATGAACACCAAACTGCTAATGTGAGAACTAAAAGGTTCAGTAGATAACCGTAGAGTAGTTTTTGCAATGTCTCAAGAAATTTATATATAAATGAAATAAAATAAAATCAATCCTAGAAATACTAATTCTGGGTAGAATAAATTTGCAGAATTGATCCAGACACACAATTTCTTAAACTTCCATTTTAAACAAAACACCATGAATCTTTCCAGAATTTTATATTTGATCATATCTAACACTCTCCCTCTGACACTGGTCAACCAAGTGCCTTTACAAACAAAACATATATAATCCTCCCCCCACCCCCCAAAAAAAGTTTCCACTATCTGGCAAAGATATAATGCCCCTAGCGGTGGAATTTCTTTTCCAGACATGTGTGTGCCACTATAATATGTAGTTTACAGAAAATCAGGTTCAGTTCCTGTTCTCTCATACCATTGCATGAGCAACCATATATCTTAAGAACTGAAAAAGGTGCAGAGGTCAGCAACTGAAATGGTTAATGGTGTGGGACACCTCCCTTATGACGAAAGGCTACAGTGTTTGGGGCTCTTCCACCTGGAAAAAAAGGTTTCTGAGAGGGGCATGATGGAGAAGTAAAAAATTATTCAGGGGATGGATAAAGTGGATGGAGGGAAGCTCTTTTCCCTCCCAGGAAATGCCTAGCCTGCATTCTGTAATTAAACTGTAAACCACTGAGACTACCTGAAGTGGTATGGGATGGTATATAAGCAGAACACTTTGGTTTTGCTTTGCTTTAGAACCAGGAGTCATCCACTCAAACTGAGGGTTGGGAGAGTGAGATCAGACAAAAGAAAATATTTCTTTATCCAGCGTGTTGTTAGTCTATGGAACTCCTTGCCACAAGATGTGGTGATGGCATCTGGCCTAGCTACCTTTAAAAAGGAATTGGACTATTATTATAAATAAAAAAGGAAACCTTACATAAAATAATAATAATAATAAAATTATTATTAAAAAATAAAAATAAAAAATAAAAATAAATAAAAAAACTAAATTAAAAAAAAAAGGAATTGGACTGATTTCTGGAAGAAAGGCCCATCACAGGTTACAGGCTTAAAAGGAGAGTGTCTCAAAATGCCAGATGCAAAGGAGTGGCATCAGGAGATAGGTATCTAGTTGTCTCAAGTGGTCCCAGAGGCATCTGGTGGGCCCACTGTGAGATACAGGAAGCTGGACTAGATGGGACCTTCTCTTGATCCAGCAGGACTCTTCTTATGCTCTTATGTTCTAATATATTTCTCTAAAGTTTGCATAGACTTCCTTGTACCAGTACATTCTGTTTTCAGGTTAGATCCTTTACGATATGTTTGTTATCATATTACACTTGCTTAGTCTAATCAATTGCACAGTCTGCTTATACTGCTGAAGCAAAATTGATTGTCACCTTTTCTGAGCCCTCGAAAGTATATTAGAAAGACACATTCTTGCTGGACAAAATGCTGTACTAGATTTAGCACGCTCTTCATGTTCTGAATTTCCAAAAAACATAATAGGACTAGACATGGGCACGACTTGGCGAAATTTCCATTTGCGTTTCCGTTTTTTGTTTCCGTTACGTAACGGAAACAGTAACTATAATTAAGCCGTCAGAACTCGAACTCGGACCAAAAAAAGAAAAATTTGGTCGGGTTTTTCGTTTTCGTTTGTGGCATCACGGCGATCGCGCAATGCGAAGCACAGAAAAAGTTTTTAAAAGTTTTTTTTAAAAAAACCCAACTCCCGGCCAAAAAAGCAGGTGAAAATATGCCTGCCTGAGGCTTTGCCACCTACCAGAGGGGTGGTTTCAGGGGGGTCCCCGGCCTTTCCCCCCTCTTCTCCTGTCCTGGGCTGCTTGCACCAGGCTGGGGGGGGGGTCATCCTCGTTGTCGCCATGCCATGTGGTCGTGGTGGGGATCCAAAATGGAGACCGCAATTTTTCTTTTGAAATCGTGGTAAAAAAAACACACCAAATCACCACAGAAACATGTGAAATTTATTTATTTTAAATGCCTGATTTTTAATAGTAGCAGCAGTGGGGTTTTTTTATAGCAATAAAACGTCGTATTGATTTTATTTTATTTTATTTTATTTTATTTTATTTTTTATTTTTTTAGACCTGCCCATTTGGGCTGGGCATGGGATGGGACTATGCAATTTTTTTGAACCATTCCACCAATGGCATTGCCAGGTTTTTGACTGACACTTCTGGATGTCTCAGAGGGCATAAAAAGCCGAGGCACCTTCCAGAAATTGCAGTCGGGTGTATAGATGTGGTTGAGGGAGGAGGTCTGGCTGCTGGTGCTGGTGTGATCCTATCGAGACTGAGGAGGGAGGCTGGAGGCTTTAGGATTTAAGTTAGGCAGGCAGGGAGGGAATTGAATTTAGAAAATAATTTCTTTGATTCCCTGCAGCTTTGTCTGCTGAAGGGAATAGCAGTTTATTCTTTATTTCTTCTCTGGCAGTTTGTGAGGATTTTTTTCTGATATTGGATAAAGGGGGAGGTTTGACTGGGAGTGGGAGGTGTGGATTTATTTTAAAAATATATTATATACTACCATTTATTTTCTATTTTCCCAACTTCAGTTTGCTTGCACACATACACATTTGGGGTGCAAGCCAAGAACAGAACCTAACTGCCCACTCCCCTGCCCACTTGCCCGTCTGTCTGCGCCGCCACCCACCTGCAGCCCATGATGCCGCCCACCCACTCACCCGCCCGCGGCCGCCACCCACCCACTCGCCTGCCTGCGCCTCCCCCCTGCCGCTGTCACTGCCCGCCCATGGTCCCCCACCACCACCGCCCGCCCGCACCTCCCCCTGCCGCCCGCCCCACCCCGCCTGCTGCCTAGGGTGCAAAAACACCTAGCGCTGGCCCTGATTGCGGGACGCCCCTATGCTCTGGGAAGTCAAATCGCGCTAAATCGCGGTGGAAACGACAAACGACAAACAAAACGACAAAATGACAAAATTTTGAAAAATTGTGCGGCAAACGGAAACGAGCCGAAACGGACCCGTTCCGACAAACGAAAACTTGAAACGTCATTTTTTTTCTGGTTGTGCCCATGTCTAATTAGGACAGTAGTGGCATTCAGATAACCATCCTGCCATGCAATAATGTACAAGCTTTTTAGTTCTCCTGGACCAATGTCCAAGCTTTTTAGTTCTCTCTTCAGACTACATTGATTAACAAAGAAACGATGAGAGAGGAGGATGAAGCAGGGTGGAGGCCCACTTTCTCCACAAACAATCAGGTTTGATTCTTCTAAATGCTCATACCTGGTACTGTTTGCACTTTGGACTGTTTACTCTTTAAAAGACAAACTCAATCATTTGTCTGCTTCAAATCCTGAGCATTAAAAAAAAAACCCTAATGGGGAGAATAAATAAATTTCTAATTTTTCTTACCCTCTGGGGAAATTTTTTTAGCTACATTATGGAAGAACAATTTACCTAAAGGTTATGAATCTTATTTCACAGCATATTAATGAAGCATCCATAAAAGAATGAAAAAAGGATAATCAAAAACGACTGCTTGAGCATAGCGGGTAAAGTTGGGCAATTACATGTTTTTAAGTAGAAGATGTTATTTAATCATCAAAGAAAAATCCCCCCTCCAAAGGATAAAATGGAAGCTGTCTTTTTGTGTCTGGGGTCTTTGGCAATTGTTAAGAGGCATGCATATCGCACATCTTCCGCTTTGCTTTATCAGCTGTTTGAAAAAAAGGATAGCGAACTTGCCTCCCACTAAGAAGCACTGGGTAAGTTTATTAGCTAAGGTTTGGGCCTGCCAGCAGGGAGGTCAGTTTCTATCAGAACCTTTTTCTTAAAAGTATTCATGCTGTCATACATTTTGAGAATTCAGTCTAGGAGATGGAAACTAAAAACAACACCAGTCATTCTGATGCATAGAAATATCAAACCACTAAGGCAACTCAGTGCCTGATTTTTCTGTATTGAACTGCAAGTGATCCTTTGCCATGATTTTCTATGGAAAAATAAGGAAAGGTGGCTTTAACTTTGTACCTCTACGATAAGAAGCATTTCAACGTAACACTGAAAAGACCCAGTAAGGGTTATCTCAAACTTCTTTCTCCATGCTCTCATATGGGTGGGGGGCAACAATCAACCAAAATGTACAAAAGATTCATAGAACCCAACCAGACAGTAACTGTTTGGGTGGAACATTATATGTGGAGTCTGGAGGTTACAGTTACCACTTACACATTACTCCAGAAAAGGGAAAGTAATTAGCCAAAGAATGTGATTTGCATAGAGTTTCCATCCATCCATCCATCCATCCATCCATCCATCCATCCATCCATCCATCCATGTGTGTAGGTGCAGATCTAAAATAATTGCTACTATTGAAATAAAAATACTGTACAAGATATCTCATTGCATTAGGGAAGACAGTGAGCAGAGGACTTGTCTCCTTTACCGGGCTATCAAAAAAGGAAGCACTATAAAGGCATTCAGTTGCATTACTTACAGCACCTTTACAGACAAGACTAGCATATGAATGTCTGCATGACTCTCTATAGGGGGGTGGTATGGGGAGGGGGGCAGAATTTAGTTCATCCCACCGCTACCACCATCTTTTAAGCAAGTCTTAGAAGGCTTGGCTCAGATAGGGATTGTGGAAGATGCCACTGTTCAACTCCTCTCTCTCTCTCTCTCTCTCTCTCTCTCTCTCTCTCTCTCTCTCTCTCTGTGTGTGTGTGTGTGTGTGTGTGTGTGTGTGTTTAGATGGGGTTTAGACAATATAGCTAGAAATTTGAACAGCGTTGAGCACAGACTAATGCAAACTATTTTTCTGGAAATACAATGTGCAGGAGATTGAGAAACAGTTCAACTCTGCTCTGTGCTCGATCCGGACCTTTTTGTTCTAGTGATAGGGGTAATTTCATTCATTCATTCATTCATTCATTCATTTGGAGCTGGGCTTGTATAATTCCTATATACATGAAAGGGTTGCTTTAAGGGACATCCTTCCCAGTGAAGCTACCCTTTCCAGTATAAGATGGTATCTAACTGAACCTTATGTTCATCAATATTGACCTAATATTTTGTTCCTGTTCTGTTCAGCTTCTGTGTATGTAATGTCCTTATTCAGCTCAGGCAGTACAATATATTGGACTGGTCTTAAGTTACTGTTACTATTAGACCAATTCTTCATGAGTTTGTTTAACTCATCCAACCCCTTTTAAAAACTGATCTAGCAGCTATCATCCCATCTTGTGAAACTAAGTAATTATGTGTTAATTATTCAGCTGAATCGTTCTTTGTAGAAACCTGGGATCAACTCCTCACCCTCAAGGCCTCCATTTTCCTCCTCTCTTTAAGTTTTCAGTAATGCATTCCAGAGCTAGTTGTGTTTAACTTCATTGTGTTCTTTGGCAGCTACCCTTCCGTCATGCAGCGGTTAAGGAGTGCCAATAGCAGTTTGGAGAACTCACCAAAACAACAACAGAAAAAGTATGTACTCCTGAGCCTAGTTGGCAGAAGGCACGATAAGAGCTGTCAGTTTAGTGTGCGGAGTGCGTGTTAAATAGGTCTTATCCCCCCTGCCGGCCACCTTGGAGTAACAAGGTACTGCATAACTGCTTTTCTTACTGACAGGATGCAGAAACCAAACCCAGGAACTCCAAGGTGTTCCATTTGCAGGCATTTGATGGTTCTTTGTATTTGAGAAAGCTCTCTCTCTCTCTCTCTCTCTCTCTCTCTCTCTCTCTCTCTCTCTC
>JAHTLZ010000348.1:10277950-10353867 GCA_023846285.1 Phrynocephalus versicolor
CCACCTTTGGCACCCGTGCCATAGGTTCGCCACCAGTGCTCTATGACATCACATAGGCTTTTCACTTGTGTTGTGAACATTCCGCAAGCCTTTGTCTTTAATAATAAAAATGAAATCATAACATGTTTCTTTCCTTTCCTTTCATGACCATGGAATTAGTCGCTCCACTCTGCCTAATAACAGGCCTAATCCTGCTATTGGCAACATTTTTATGAAGAGGAATCCTACCATCATGTTACATACGTCAGTTTTTGAGCCCACATTGAACAGTCACACAAGCATCCCCCCCCCGCCCCCGAGTAGGGAAACTTTGAGAAATTTTCCATGCTGCTCCTCATATCTTGCAGTTTCATGTTGCCTGTTTATTTTTTCACACCAATTGTGGTGTAACAGGAATGTGGTATGTTTGGAAGCTTGCATAGAAACCCCAATGAGGCTTCAGCATTCATTTCTCGGAAGCAATCTGCTTTGCATAATTTTCAAAGAATACCTTGGCTCAGAAGTGCCAAAATCTAATTGAAATGACCATAATAATTATAGTAACTAAGGCATGTATTGTATAGCCATTAATGCATGGATCTCCAAAGTACTCCACAAAGGAGGAAGAAGTATTGTAATCATATGTGCAAATGGGAAAATTAAGATACAGAGAAGTTAAGGAAGGGGCTTGAAGAATTCAAACACACCTTTGAGGTAAACTAGAAAGCTGCAGATTATTAAAAATACTGAATGCCTGCAGCTTCCATTAACTTCATGGGGATTAGTACAAACTGGAAAAAAATAAATTCAAGCTAATTTTATTTCAGCATTTAACTACTGAATAGACTGTTGATATTCATGCATTCTAGGATAGGAGCCATCACATTAATGAATAGAAGTAAGGCTTCTAATAATGACATCTAGGGACTAGAGATGGGCACGACCAGAAAAAATGACATTTCGATTTTTCGTTTGTTGGAACAGGTCCGTTTCGTTCCATTTCCGTTTGTCGTGAATTTTTTCGAAAATTTTTCGGTTCGACGTTTCGTTCGTCGTTTGTCGCTTCTACTGCGATTTAGCGCGATTTGACTTCCCAGAGCATGGGGGCGTCCTGCAATGACCCAGAGCAGGCAGAAAACACTTTAAACTGGGTGATGAATAATATATTTAATAAATATATCATAGCATAAGACTGCATCCTATGCAATAAAGCAAACAAAGTGGACAGAATGCAATATTCTTTTTTTCTCTTGGTCAACACTGACTGAACCGGCCACCCTACTTGGTCTGGCTGCCTGTTATACTTTTTTGTTTGTTTGTTTTGAAGCCTTTATCCATCCAATTTCTGCTCCACCTCTCAGAGGCAGCAGGATGCCTTGACGCTGCGTGAGAAGTGCCCGACTATTTTCCTGCACTTGTCCAGCAAGGCCTTGGTCTCCAGGGTCCCCTCACACCAGGAATCCTTCGGTGCACCCAGCCCAATGGCATCGCCCACCACTAGGTGCAATTTGTGTGCTGCGCACACGATGCCCTGGAACCCTGCCCTTTCAACCACGTTGATCATGTTACGTCCTGCATCAGTGACCATGAATCCGCGATTGACCTGCCCCTCGGTTCCCAATCCCCACTCTCACATTGCTGTCTTGAGGACCTCAGAAATGTGGATGCCTTTGGCACTGTCCTCCATGCTTTGTGCCTGGAGAAGCACCACCCTGTACCCTTTTGGGGTGCTCCCTTGTGGCTCCCCCTGCAGCTCTTCTTGGGATGCCCTAGTGTCAAGGACCTCATTGGGTTGCCACCAATGAGCCGTCAGAGAGAGGTATCCGTGGTGCCCACCGGTCCAGAGGTCGGAAGTGAAGTGAATCTTTCTTCCTCTGGCCGCCTGCAGCAGGGCCCGGACCATGTCCCTGACGGACTCAAAAAGGGAGGGACTCACCCGCCTGCTGAAGGTACGTCGGGATGGAGGCTCGTACCATGGAGCCACGTGCTTCATCAGGTGCCTGAAGCCTGATGACTCCACAAAGGAGAGGGGCAACCCGTTCATGGCCACCATTTCACCAACCACACGAGTGGTGGTCTCCTGTGCCTTGGCCCTATTACGTTGGCTGACAAAACTCCCACACAGCAGCACCACTTCCTGCAGAGTGGCCTGCCTCTTCCCACTCTCAGTGGAGCTGTCTCTGGACGAGTCCTCCTTCCCCATTCCTGCTTCCCCCCTCTTTCTCCCTGAGGAACCAGGGCCTGACACTGTCCCAGGCAGAGTCCCAGGGTGCCTTCGCATGAGGTGGCTATGCAAGGCACTTGAGGAGAGGTGTTTGGGGTCATTCCCCCTGCGCACAACCACCCCGCATTTCTTGCACACCGCAAGCCTCGAGTCTTCTGGGCTGTTCTCAAAATGCTCCCAGAGAGACCCGCAAGGCTTACGGAAAGTACTGCCCCCTCTGATACTGCCTTCTGCTGCTGTGCTGGTGGTGGTGTGGCTTGTGCCCTGCTGGGACAATTGACTGCTGCTGTCACTGGTGGTACTCTGGGTGGAAAGAGGGCTGCTCCTTCCATCACTGCCTAAAGCCTGCCTTTCGTCTGTTCCTGCCAACAGGTCCTCAGAATCCGGCATATGTAGATGCAAAGAGCCCATTTCTGATTCCGAGTCCCCGTCTTCCTCCTGATAAACGGGGGTTGTGTCCGTGTCAAAGCATGGTGGCAATGGGTATCGCATGCAGTCATCCATGCTTCCCTCAGTGACAGAAGATGGTCCGGTGGTGCTGGTTGTGCAGCTGCTGCTTGGAGAGGGAGTGGCAGCAATATCACTATCTGCACTACTTCCTGTGCCTTCCTTCAGAAATGTGCCCCTATTTATTTTAGTGGGGGTCCCCTTCCCTTCCCTCTGGCTCTGCCACCCCTCCTCATTTTATTTATTTCTCAAAAGTATTAGAAATATATTTTCTTATTATATTTGTGTTAAGTAACAAATTATTCTAATAAACTTATCCTTTTGACCCACAAGCTTACTCTCACACAGTGTTCTTTTGTACAAGCTTTCAATGTTGCCCTGCTGGCCCTTGGTATAATTTTCTAAATTCGGAATTCAACTTGATCTACTGAAATGGAATGTGCCTGCCTGTGTGTTCAAGTGCACATACAACACAACAGGTGTATGTATGTAAACAAACAAACAATGAGCTGGAATAATGAGGAAATAATATTGTAAGGCTGATATCAGCAGCAGCAGAAGCTGGACATATGGCTTCAGCCACACCCCAAAAATAAGCCTGAAGTGAAAAGACAGTAGTGTGGTACTATGCCTCCCAACAGAAAGATATTGGGGTGTAAACAAATACAATATAGTTTAGTAGTTGTAGTCAGGGAATAAAACGGAAATTATTTTCTAAATTCTTCTGATCCACTTCAATGGAATGTGTCTGTGTGTTCAAGTGCACACACAACACAACAAGTGTATGTATGTAAACAAACAAACAATGAGCTGGAGTAATGAATAAATATAAAATTGTAAGGCTGATATCAGCAGCAGCAGCAGCTGGACAGGTGGCTTCAGCCACACCCCAAAAATAAGCCTGAAGTAAAAAGAGAGTAGTGCGGTACTATGCCTCCCAACAGAAAGATATTGGGGTGTAAATAAATGCAACATAATTTAGTAGTTGTAGTCAGGGAATAAAATGAAAATAATTTTCTAAATTATTCTGATCCACTTCAATGGAATGTGTCTGTGTGTTCAAGTGCACACACAACACAACAAGTTTAAAAACAAACAATGAAGTAAGTAATTAGTAAACTAAATAATATTGTAAAATATTCTCCACTTAGGATAGAGGTTCTGTTCTTAGGCTTGCACCCCAAATGTGTGTGTGTGCAAGCAAACTGAAGTTGGGAAAAATAGAAAATAAATGGTAGTATATAATATATTTTAAAATAAATCCACACCTCCCACTCCCAGTCGACCCTCCCCCTTTATCCAATATCAGAAAAATCCTCTCCCCACAAACAGCCAGAGAAGAGATTGAGAACAAAGAAAAAACTCTAACTGCTTCCCTTCGCCAGACAAAGCTGCAGGGAATCAAAGAAATTATTTTCTAATAAAATCAATTCCCTCCCCGCCTGCCTAAAGCCTCCAGGCCTCCCTCCTTGAATAATCTCTGTCTCGATCACACAAACACCACCAGCACAGCCCTCCTCCCTCCACATCCAAGACCCGACTGCGATTTCTGGAAGGTGCCTCGGCTTTTTATGCCCTCTGAGACATCCAGAAGTGTCAGTCAAAACCTGGCCATGCCATTGGTGGAATTGTTCAAAAAATTTGCATGGTCCCATCCCATGCCCAGCCCAAATGGGCAGGTCTAAAAAAATAAAAAATAAAATAAAATAAAATAAAATCAATGCGATGTTTTATTGCTATAAAAAACCCACTGCTGCTACTATTAAAATTCAGGCATTTAAAATAAATAAATTTCACATGTTTCCGTGGTCATTTGGTGTGTTTTTTGACCACGATTTCAAAAGAAAAATTGCAGTCACCATTTTGGACCCCCCCCGCCACCGCATGGCATGGCGAGACGACGAGGATGACCCCCCCCCAGCCTGGTGCAAGCAGCCCAGGACAGGAGAGGAGGGGGGAAGGCTGGGGAACCCCCCCCCGAAACCACCCCTCTGGTAGGTGGCAAAGCCTCATGCAGGCATATTTTTGCCTGCTTTTTTGTCCGGGAGTCGGGTTTTTTTTAAAAAAAACTTTTAAATACTTTTTCTGTGCTTCGCATTGCGCGATCACCGTGATGCCACAAACGGAAATGAAAAACCTGACCAAATTTTTCTTTTTTTTTGGTTTGAGTTCGAGTTGTAATGGCTTAATTACCGTTACTGTTACCGTTACCGTTACTTCCGGAAACAAAAAACTGAAAACAGAAACGAAGATTTCGCCGCTCCGTGCCCATGTCTACTAGGGACTTGTAAACAACTCTGAATATATATATTTTCCTTCTTTCCTTCTGTCCTGTTTTCTTTTAAAGCATGATTTAACCAGATTTACAGGACACAGGGTGGCAAGGCTAAAGTGATGAGAACATACACCTCTGTAAAAGGTACTAGTTGCCAATTTTTCAAAAACTGGATGGGTTACCTAGATATTATTACCTCCTACCAATTTTGGAAAAGAAGAAGAAAAACAACCAACCTCATTCCTCGTTACTTCGATGTAGAGTTCATATTTTAGCGAGCAAGTGACTTTTCTCTTAAAATTGTGCCCCTTGTAGGGGATGGGATTACACCAGAGGAAATCTGGTAACGCTGAATAGTATCATTTGGAAATATTGGCCGAAATCCTGTTGCTTTGTTACGCAGGCAAAAGGCTAAACCTTCTCCCACTTCCAGCTGCAGTTCTGGGGAGTACTAATGTCCACTGGCTTGGTGTGTGCCTGAGAATCCTAGCAGGGACTGGTTAATTGCCACTTGGAAATGACTGGATGTTTTATTTTGCTTTTTGATTTCTGTCTGAGTAACGAAGCAACAGGATTTCAGCCATTTATAATTTGGACTACTGTTTCCAGAGTTCCACAGCCAACGTGGTTGGCAGAGTCTTAGGGTTGCACTCCCAAAGAGTAATGTTTAAAGGTCCTGCAAAATAACCTTTAGCATTTGCACTTTTTTGGTATGTCACTTGATCTTGCCATACTGTACTGTATTAATACTATGATGCAGTAATACTGAGTTCATTCTTTGGGTGTTTATCTTTACATGAATAGATAGACTCTCTGCACAAGAAGGAACTATCAGAAGTCTGGGAGGGACCCATAGGTTGTTCACAGGCACAAAACAATCTTTACTTGGGAGGGAAAGCAGGGGCCCACAAGACAGCATAGTGAACATGGTTAGTGATGTGGAATACCAACTATTTGTCAAGGAATGTATGAGGAGCTAACCTCAGTTAGCAGAGCTGCAGCAATTTCAAGGATTAGAGGCAAAAATATGACAGACTCTGTTGCTGGTTTTCTACTGCAGTCTATTTACAAAATATATACAGGTTCCATTGGTTTCCAGACTTACATCCAGTAACATAAATAATCCAGCTACTCTTCCTTATCACAACCAACACATCAGGCTTACTGGCCAAACAGCCCTGGCTAACAGCAAGAACATATTGCAATACATAGGGTATATATAGCATCTCTTTCCAATCAATTCTTTACTTTCACATCACATGTCATAATACTTCTCTCATCCACGCTTCTGAGCTACGCTCCACTGTCCTTGGACATTAGCCTTCTTGTCAAGGCCACTTTACCAAGCTTGCTTCAGTCCACAGCTGGACTCCATCTCTCTAATTCCAAGTTGAAAAACTCACACACGAGAATATTCTTGACACTATTTAAAACATCTGATCCTGAAAACTGGATTACGAGAGGGGGGATTGGAACAAGATATCCTGAAAAGGGGCATGGCTGGTTGCAGCTTTCCTTAAATCAAACCTGCAGTGGGCAGCTTTGGCTGTATCCATATGACTCAAGTACAGCCTTTCCATCTGCAATGCCCAAAAGGATTTATGTTCACATAAGGCAGTGGTTCTCAAACTTCCAAATGCTGCAACCCTTTAATACAGCTCCTCATGTTGTGGTGACCCCTTGCCCTGCTTGGAAGAGGCCACAAGCCCCCTTTAGCAGGCCACTGCCACAGGTGCCATAGAAAACTTCCCTCTACAGGCATCCTCAGCCAATCATAGCCTCTGGTGCCATTGACTGACATCCTCTCCAGCCTATCAAGCTGTAACTCACTCTTCCCCCCTTCCTCCCCCCTCCTCCATACCCAAGCCATTTGTGCCTTTTTCTTCACTGGCTCATTGGGACCCCTGTGAAATGGTCGTTCAATCCCTAAAGGGGTCCTGACCCCCAGGTTGGGAACGACTGATGTAAGCAAATGAAAAGGACTGCAGCCTTACAGATGTGTCTAATGCTATCTCCTCATGCCCCAAAACAAATATTAATTAGCAATCTGTAAGGCTGCAGCTGTTGGAGCAGTCGGGGAGTGGGGCTCAGAGGGAGACCATAAGCAAGCCACAGCTTCCACTACTATACAAGGTCTCACTCCATGTTATGAGACTTGTTTTCTGTCTGGTTTCCCCTTTGTCTTTCCTCAGTTAGCCAGCCTTGGGTTGAAGGAAATAATTCTGCTGCTGCTGCTGCTCCCTGAGGCACCAGTTGTCTCTTCCTGTGGGCACTTCAGTGAGAGCTTGAGCAAATGGTCAGATTATAGCACCCAGAATCCACTAGGGAATTCTAGCTAGGGAACCACTGAGGTCCAGCGAATAGGGAAAGGCAGCTGTGACAATTGGCCCTAGATCTTCACAGAGCAAGCACCTCCTGTCTCAGTTCCTTGTTTGCCCTTGGTTCCGGCAGTGGGCCTTGCCTTATTGTTTACTGCAACCCCTGTCTGGATGTGTCATTTTAAGAGGAAACATGACAGTCCCCAATAGTACATGGTGTCTGCCCATGCCTAACTGGACATCTTTTGAAAGTAGATTTGGGCCAAGGGGTTCAGGAAAATAAGATGTGTAAATTTCAGGGAAACATTAACGATTACCTTTACCAAAATCGAAACATAAACTAATTCAGCTGTTAGCAATGAAGATATTTGGATGATCATAGTGTCATAATTTGGGATTCACTCACTGTGATTTTATAAAACAAAGCTGTGGTGGACATGACTGAAGAAAATTTATTTATTTATTTATTTATTTATTTATTTATTTATTTATTTATTTATTTCCCATCAAGCTACAAGGCCACTCTGGGCATAACAAGGACAAGCTCCCATGAAGCTCCACAGCAGCAGTTATCTGTTAGAGAGCAACACACAAGTCATTTAGGTAGTCTTCTCACTAGACTGATGCGTGCTATATTTCTATTAAAATTCCAGTCACCAACATCTGAATATGCATCGTACATATAAGATTTGCATAGGCATAGGCATAATTAAAATTATCTCCATCCCCCTTTTCATCTTTATTTCCTCTGTTGGGCACTGCAAAATTAGCTACCATCAATGTCTCAAGGCAGAGGTTTCATGAGGTCTGTGAAATCATTAATTGTTTTTAATGCAAAAGCAAGGTAGAGATTCTTCTCCTATCCTGGCTGAACACACTATCCTGGCTATATTCTATTTCTGGCCTGTGTTCAGAAATATAGATGCTATTCGTATTATTCTTGGCTGGGGGGAAATCATGCTTTAGATTATTTATTTTTCAGAGTATCAACACAAACCATCATATGTAGCTCTTTCCTAGTTTTTATTTGTTTCATGCAATGTTTGTAGTGAGGCACCTGCTAACTAGCAGCATATACATTGGAAAAGAAAAGAAAATCAGTTCAAAAAGTAAAACAAAACCCAACACACAATCCCTGGTTTATGAATGTGGGATAACATGCTTCTTTATACACCATTTGAATGTCAGCAATTGCTCTGATGTTGCTGCACAATATTACCCCTGCCTTGCCAGCAGGGAAAATGAGCCCAAAACTTTACATAGCAAGAGGCAGCCCGAATGATGACAACACCAATGGCAGCAGTTATTATGGTATAATAACTCTTGTGCACATTAACATGCACAAAGTGAAACCAAGCAAGGGAAAATTCGAGAAGTGACTCTTCTTTTAAAAAATCAGTTAACTACTTCTGGTCCAAACACAAAGCAATGGTCAGGGATGTTTTTTCTACAAGTGTGAATTTTAGCATCCACAAGACGGGACCCTGTGTAGACCATCTTCACAGCTGCCAACATTCAGGCTATGCTTTGCTATGTACAGTTTGACATCCCTTTTCCTGCTGGCAGTATGGGCCAATATTGTGCATCAACATTGGGCCACCTCTTTCATTTTGAATTAGGGATACAGAAGCATAATGTCCCACATTCATAAACTGTAGGGTTTTTGTAATGACTTGCATTCCCTGACTTTCTAAAAGCATAAATTTAAGTAATTATACACTACACACAAATTCCATCAGAAACTTCCCTGATGCATAATTACCCAGTGCTGGAGTACCCAAAATATGAGCATGTGATCCATATTATAGCTGCCGGGAGAGGAGAAAAGCAAGAACAGCTAGGATGTGAATATAGTCCCTCTGTGTCAAAATATTTTGAAGGGCTAATTTAGCCTTGATGAAACAAATGTGTAAATGCCACACATACAATGGAGAAACATGCTCACCCTTTAACCTCTCAGTTAAACTAATTTTGTCATGGCTGTTCTGCAGAATGCAGGCTAATAAGCTAAGTATTTCCCATTTAGATCAGGCAGGCTTCTGAATATTTGTTCTCTATTCTTTTAAAAATATATTTTAAAATATTTTTATAACCAGACATATAATCCCTTTGTATCTATCTACTAATGCCTGTTTCTCCATGAAGGAGCTTAAAGGTTTGCCTCTTGAGAGTCAGCTAATTGGGTCCTGACTGCCATGGCAAAATGTTCAGCTTGGCCCAGATCTGGAGCTGATTTTTCCTGTGAAACCCTGTGTCATATGCCTGGTCTCAGAAATCCTGAGACAATGGTTATTGGAAGTGTGTAGAAATGAAACAAACACAACTATGCTGTGCTTTTGTAAATAAGAAATAATTTATATAGGCCATGAAACATTGAATGCTAATTCCTTCGAAATTCATGGCAAATTGTCTCTTTTTGTTGGACTGCCAATCCATTTATTACTTTAAAGCACACCTGCTGTTCAACTCTTTAAAGAAAACTTGTCTTTTCTGTAGCCTTTCATTGCCATCTAAACATTTCCCTTCCAGGCCCACTATGGTGGAACATAATATCTCCTTTGGAACCTAGTTGCTGTTAAGCCTGTTTATAATAAAGTGGTTCTTTAATTCTTTTTGGAAGGAGTTTTAAAAGGATCAATATTTCAGCCCCGTGGCCTGGAATCTTTCCAAATCAAAACAGCTGATGTGACCAAACATTCTCTTTCAAGATAAGCAAGATTGATCTTTTCAATTTAGGTCACTTGTTTCTGCATGAGGGCTATAGAACAGTTTTCCTTTAAAGAATTGTAACTCAGACACCTTTACCCAAATTTCCCCATGTTTGGCACAGAGCAAGAGCCAATAGTCTGCTACATTTCTGCCAAATTTGATGCTTCTCCAAAGTCCAGTTTCAAAGTTGTATACAGTGGATCCTTGTATAACAATATAACATAAAATTTGTACAACATAAAAAATTCCAGAGATAGGGGAAATCTGCTTAACATAATCGCCTATGGGGCAAATTTGTACAACATAAAAATGGGATCACTCTGTTTTCAATGCATTCCTATGGAAAATTTGTATAAAGGAAAATTGGCTTAATATAATTTAATTTGGAATGAATTATTTCCTTTATATAAGGTACCACTGTATATATTTTGGTTTGGGTTGCTCTCATTTTTAGAATTCTCTTGTACATTGTTGATTTGCTGTACTAGCATGCAGGTATAATAAATCAAGGAATCCCTTCTTGCTATACTTTTAGTCAACCTATATTGATTGTTTTATCATCTACGTCTCTTGGCAGTTTTGTTTCTGGTCATTTTGGATTCTTCTCTCCCTGCCAGCATTCCATCTTACTGCCGTACAGTGACCTCGGGTTTGGGGGGTTTTTGTTTTGAGAAGAGACAAATAAACAGATGATAGAAAATGGAGTTAAAGTAGCCTTCCTGTATAAATAAATTGGCAAGTGTATCTAATAATCGCATGGGTTCAGCATTTCCCCCCGATAAATGAGTAAACTTTAAATGTATCTCTGAGATGTGCTATCACAGACATTGCCATGGGCAAGTTTTATCCAGTGATGAAACAGCAAGGCCTAGTGAGATAAAGATGATAGAAGGGGTTCTATCAGGTGGCAGCTGAGTAATTACAACTCTCTATTTGGACTCTGTTGTGATCCTGCATGTGATAACTGAAGAATAATGAAGAAAAAGGAGTTGTGATAATGGAGAGAGCTAAATGGTAAAAAATACTCTATCATAGCCCACAGCCCTCTGGAGGCCTATTGGGACTTTGAACTGTCTTCAGTTTTCAACCGGATGAAGAAAAAGAGAGAGAGAGAGAGAGAGAGAGCAAGGGAGAGAGAGAGAGAGCACGCATAACCCTATGTACTTGCTCTTTCTGTTTCCTTTGCTAAATTTGTATCTGGTGGGACAAAAGGAAACACAGAAAAGAAATCAGGGCTATGTGACGAGAATATGACCTTTGCAAATACCTCTGAAGGTTACCGTGTAATTACTCTAAAATAAAAGTACCCTGTAATCTTGTCTGTACCCACAAAAGATGCAAGACCCTTGTTTTATTTTGAAAAGAAGGGCAAGAAAATATGATTTCTGTACTATTTTGTTGGGGAAATTTTAGTTTACAAAAGGTCAGCTAAAGTATTTCTAATTATATCTTATTGAGTTGTGCCTCAGAAGATCCTAAATGTCATTTACTATTCTATGAAGGCAAATCATGATTCAAGTCAAGAACAAGGTGAAAGAGAGATTTCTCAATTGGTGCCTTCCCTTTCTTCCTATGCATGAACACATATGTACGTAGTCTCTTTCCCTCTCTTTTTGGGACTGTGTGTTGTCTTCATATACATCCTTATAAAGCCAATATAGCACTATGATAGAATTCACACATTCAATAAATGTGTGAATTCTATCATACTCCCCCCCCCAAAAAAAAACAGGGGTGAACCATCATGTTACTTCACTCAGATCAAGCCCATATGAACAAGATCCTGTTCTGATTCTGTCTTTGGGCAAACAGAAAAATCGTGAGGGAGAGAGTGTTGTGCTACTCTCCTAAATATGGATAGTGATTAAGCAAGCTGCCAGGAAATCCTGATCACTGGCCTATGATTCCAGCTCCCCTCCCCCGCCCCTGCCACCGAAGCATTATACTAGGTTTGAATGTCCTTCAAGCTAGCAGCTGTGAGTAACAATATGACTGGTTATGCCTACTCTTCCAAAAAATAAAATATGGAGAGTCCCCTACTCCTGCTCCTATAAGTTTGCGGGAGTTTGTGTGAAGCAACAGAATGGAAGTAAGAGTGAATGGGTTTCATTGACCAACACCGGGTTGGTAACAAATATGTAATTGTTATTTGTTACATATTTTATCTGGGCTGAGAGTTCCTTCCCAGTGAACTCATCCAAATTCAACTCAGCAAGAGCAAGACGAAACTAGTATGTTGACAATGGGTGAAATAGTGCAATATTGTAAGTCAGAAGAACCAAAATGGTTCTTACAATAGCATGGGTTCCTTCTCTTGAAAGGCACTTCATGCATCCACAAAGAGAAAGTTATTGGAAAATAGATATAACTAATCATGTAGATCCTACTAATTCTGCAGTTTATCTGGCCTTTTATAAACAGACGTGAATTAAAAGCCTTTTGCATGTTTAATTTTTTTAAAAAGTATTTTCACTTTAGCAGTGCAACCTGAATGTAAAAAATACAAATTAAAAAATAAGCAGAGCATCGTGCTTGGGAACAGTGAATATAAAAAAAACAGGGACGTAAGCAAAGAATGAAACAGAAAACAAAAGGTCGCCCCGGCAACGGCTTGTCCGGCTCGGGGCCGCATTGCCCACCCCGGAGGATGGGCAAGACCAATGTGGTATCGCAAGATGGGGAGGGGGCTGGGCCCAGGGCACCCCCTTTTATACCCATCCCCATCCCCTGCTCGACCTCTTCTCACCTGGTCAGCAGCGCAGCCGGACCTTCGTCGTGCAGGAGCGCTGTCAGAGGCCCTGGCCACATGGCGACCAGGCCTCATCGAGAAGAGCCTCGGGCGGAGCGCGTCGGTTTGGATAGGGGCCCCAGGGAAGGAGGGCCGACAGCATTTACCCAGCTATTGAAAGAAAGAAAAAACAACATCCGGGGGGGGGAGAGAGACCACGCATGTACGGGCTTGTAGCCGGGGGGGCTCCGTAGCGCATGGTGGCGGGAGTCGCTGCGCTCTGCCGTGGACCAACTGTCCCGACCCATCCATCATCCCTTCTGCCCACGTCCCAGATGTGGGGGCAGGGGCGGTGGGTATTGCTTGGGCTCCTGGGACAGCAGGTCGGCCATCAACTGGGGGGGGGAAGGAGGAGATCGCGCCGGGTGTAGTGGCCCGGCTGGATACCTGGGGCTTCCGAACATCCCTGCCACGGGACAGTCGTAAGGCGGTTCCCTCCCCCACTCGCCCGCTCTTCCCAGCCGGTCTTGGGGGTGGGCGCTTCTGGTCCCTCATCCCCTCGCCAAGCCGATACTTACCGCCGCCCCTTGCTTGCCGCGTCTGGCGTCCGCCCGTCTGCTCGCCACCAATGGGTGGTCCCCCTCCCTCCCCCGTTCTAAACTTTCCGGGCAGGAGCTGGCGTGCCGGGCCTTCCGCCAGGGCTTCTGTGGGTTAAGGGTCTTTGTGGGGCCGGAGAACACCCCCCACTAGGGTGCGGTGTGGGATCAGGGCCCGCTCCCCCCCCACTGCAGTCGGCCATACCTGCAGCCGATCACTGACCCACTGCAGCTCCCGCCCGCTTACCTGGCCCCCCATGCGCCCCTAGCCTGATCGTGTGTCCTGGCACGACCTTACAGGGGGAGGGGATGAGCCACTCTGGGAGGAGAGGCACTCCGGCGACAGGCCTGTTCCAGCCGCTAGGTGGCGCTGTGCGGCAATATCGCACCAGGGCCTGTATAAATCAATACCAAAAAACCCCCCTACAACCTTGAAACCATAACACCGGATGAATCAGGGGACCAATAATTGAATAAATTAAAAAACAAATAAACAAACACACAATTACTTGAATAAATAAATAAATAAATAAATAAATAAATAAATAAATAAATAAATAAATAAATATTTTTTTTAAAAAAAGCACTGTGTGGTTGCTACATCCCTATATCACTCTTAGCAGCAACTGGGGCCACAGCATTGCCCTGCAATGACTCCCAGGAAGGCCAAAGCTAAGTCCACCAAGCGGCAACAGGTCATATCCCCCCAAGGGTCTTGGTCCGAGGACGAGGCAGGACAAATTACTGAACAGCTGGCCTCCAGTGTGGGTGACCTGGAGAGCATCATTGGGGGGACGGTGGGCCCCGCCCCCATGGGCACCACCGAACCGGTCCCCGCGCCAGCGCCCCAGCTCCCAACGCAGCGCAGCGCAGCTCGTAAGCACGCTAGACTCAGGGACCTTGCGGCTGAACTCTTGGTTCGTTAATCCCAGCTTCAGGAACGGGTGGAGGCTCAGTCGCGTCAGCAGAACCAGCTTCGTGAAGGGGTGGCGGTTCAGTCTCAACAACAGGACCAGCAGCAACAGGTGGAGGGGGATGACCAGGTCGCTAGCCATGGGAACGTCCACCAGAACCAGGAAGACCAACATGCATGAGAGACCGCCGCAGACCAGGGCTTTGACCCGGGGGAGCCTGGCCCCTCTACCCACCAGATCACAGGTGAGCCCACTCCTGCACCAGACACAGCTACATCAGGGGTGGTCTGGCCCTGGCTGACGACCGCACCAACCGTGGCTCCAGCGCCGGCCCAGCCCCAGCCTTCAGGTCACTGGCCTTGGGCAGGGATACCCCGAGAGCCGGCCGCCTCAACTGCACCTACATACTCACCAGGATGAGGTCCCTGGCACCCGTGGCAGCCCCCACCCCCTCTGTTCAGGTGGGGCACCCCCCTGTGGGGCCAGCCCATGCCCACGCCGGCTTCCTCACAGGGGGGAGCCACCAAGGACTCTCAAGCAGCCATGGGCTGGGACGCTTCTACTTCTGGCCAGCCCACGGCTACCACCTTGGGACAGCCCTCAGCTACCACCTCAGGCTTGGCTGGGGGGTCTAGCAGCAGCACAGCCCCAATGGCAGCCGCGGCTGGTGTCCAGTGGGTCCCGCTGGATGCGATCTCCTATAGCGACCCTGCCTCTCCCCTGGGCGATTACCTGGCTCCATCTACTAGAGAGCACATTTTGAGAGGGGATTTTGTGGACATTTTCTCACTCCTCAACACTGAAGTGGAGCTGCAGGAGGGGGAGAAGGAGGATGAACAAGACAGGGATAGGAGATGCCGGTGCAGGCTGGAGCGCACATGGGCTCACTGGCTGCCGGGATATGTTATCTACATGTACGTGATACTGAAGGAGCAGCCCCATAAGGGGCCCGAGTTGGCCCACTACCTTTTCCTCATTTACAAAGCATACACTGACTACCCAGGGTCTATTTGGTTGCAGTATGATGAACAATTTAGGAAGAAGGCGGCCAATAACCCTCAGCTCAGGTGGGATGAACCCCTTTCCTCCCTATGGCTTGATACCAAGTGTCCCACTCGCCCAATCCAAGGAGAATGCTTTGATAGTGGCCTCCTCATTCGGCGTTCTTCACAGGTTGCCAATGCTCGCAGCAATGCGGGCCAGGCGGTTCACCCCTGTGCAACCTGCTGGGATTTCAATCAGTCTTCCTGCAACCGGTGAACTTGCAAGTACAAGCATGAGTGTGCTTTATGTGCAGGCCCCCACAGGTCCAGCACTTGCAACAAGGGGAGGGGACAGAAGGGGGAAAGGGGTGGAGGTAACGATAGGAAACAAGGTGCCTCCCCACCTGCCCCTCCCAAGGGGACCCAGTCCAATTAAATCGCAGGTCCTTGTCCGGTGGCTGCAGCAATACCTAGGCAGAGAAGCAGCCAGGGATTTGCTGGAAGGCTTCCGGGAGGGGTTCAGGATCCCTGCCCAGGGGGTCCGGCAGGCCATGATGGCCCACAATCTGCGATCCATCATTGGCAAAGAGGCGGTTGCCAGGGCACAAATTGGGAAGGAGGTTGCTGCTGGGAGAGTCCTCGGGCCGTTTCGGTCTCCGCCTTTACCTAATCTCAGAGTGTCCCCACTGGGATTGGTCCCTATAAAGACACTGGGAGAATACCGCCTCATACATCACCTGTCCTTCCCAGAGGGCCACTCAGTTAATGACGCCATCCCCTGGGACCTCTGCACGGTTCACTATACTTTATTTGATGCTGCTGTGCGCACTGTCAGGGCCTGCAGGGTTGGGGCGGAGATGGCCAAATGTGATATCAAGTCAGACTTCCGCCTTCTTCCCGTCCACCCGGTGGACTTCGACCTCCTGGGTTTTCACTTTGAGGGAGGCTATTATGTCGACCGGGCCCTGCTGTTTAGCTGCTCCATATCGTGTGCGGCCTTCGAGAGATTCAGCACATTCATAAAGCTTAGGACTGTTGCGCGATCCCGCGCAACAGCCTATTAATTTGATGACTTTATTTTTTGTGGGCCCCGCCAGTCTGGGCAGTGCCAGCTCTTGCTGGACACCTTCCAGGCCCTGGCGCGGGAACTGGGGCTGCCCTTAGCAGAGGAGAAGATGGAGGGTCCTACGACAGTCCTCACGTATCCTGAGGTGGAACTGGATATCTGGGAGCAGTCATCTCAGCTCCTGCTAGATAAGCTGAACGACTTGCAGGCCCACCTGGAGGCTTTGGCCGGCCATAGGAAGGTCACACTCAGGGAGCTTCAGGCCATAATCGGCCATTTGAATTTCGCATGCAAGGTGATGGCACCAGGGCGGGCATTTTTGCGGCGCCTTTGTGCGGCTACCCAGGGACTAACACGCCCCTTCCACAGGGCCAGAGTTATGGCAGGCGTGTGCGCAGATATTCAACTGTGGCGGCAGTTCCTGATGACTTTAACGGGGTCACCTTCTGGCACACTGAATTGCGCTTGGGAGCTGACTTGGGTTATGGAATCTACTTTAGGGACCAGTGGTGCCACGGACAGTGGCCTGAGGCATGGCATAAACAGGGTTTATGGAGCTCTTTCCCATATTGGGGGCATTGCGCCTCTGGGTGGGATCCTGGGCGAACTCCACCGTAAGGTCCTGGTGTGATAATCAAGCCGTTGTCCACATCATCAACACACTCACGGCCAGGACCGCAAGGGTCATGGGCCTGGTCAGGGCCTTCGTCTTAGTGGTGCTTAAGCACAACATCCTTGTGCATGCCAAGTATGTTCCATCCATGGACAATGCCTTAGCCGATGCCCTTTCCCGCCAACAGATTGAGCGATTCAGGGAGTTAGCCCCTGGGGCTGCCACGTACCTGGTGAAGCTGCCAGAGGACATGTGGATCTCTGTCAGCACGCACCAGGAAGGGTTACCTGGCCGATATAAGGGGATTCGATACCTTTAGGGAGGGGGTGGGCTTACCACCCTTGTGGCTGGTACCAGTGGAACACATTCAACAGTTTCTGGTCATGCAATATACAAAGGGGCTGGCTCCCAGCTCTCTCCAGAACAAATTGGTGGCCCTGTCCTTCCACGCCAAAACGCAGTGGTGTGTAGACTCCACCCGTGACCCCAGAGTGAGGAAGATGATTGAGGGCTGGGCCAGGGAGCGCGGGGCTAGGCCTGACAACAGGGCACCACTGTCGCCCAACCTTCTCCTACGCCTCGACCCTGTGTGGGCTCAGGTGTGCCACGATAACTACGAGGCCCACCTCTTTCGTACAGCTGCCCTAGTGGCCTTTTTTGCTGCCCTCCGGATATCGGAACTGGTGGCATCCAGGAAGGGCGACCCACTCTGCAGGGCCTTGCAAGCGGACGATCTGTCCTGGGAGGATGATACGTTGGTGCTGCATATCAGGCAATCCAAGACGGATCAGGTGGGTAGGGGAGCACGCATCACCCTCCGATCCTGTTCACTCAGTGCAATATGCCCAGTCAGGGCTGTGTGTCAGTACATGCAGATGCGGGGGCGGGATGGGGGCTTCCTATTCCGCCACCAGGGTTGGTCTCCCCTGACGAAATATCAGTTTTGGAAAGTGACTTCCCTGGCACTGGGCAGGGCAGGGACGGGCCATTTACGCTTCGGAACTCACTCGTTCCGCATAGGTGCAGCCTCTACGGCAGCTGACCAGAGCTATCAACCAGCTGACATCAAGCGTATTGGCCGCTGGGCATCGCAGCGCTACCTGTCGTATGTCCACCCACTACACAAGTGCTAAGGCCGCAGTTTGGGCTGCACCCCCCCTTCTGGCTTCCTTTTTGCCCCCGCTCCTGTTTTCCGCTTTGTTTTCTGTGTGTTTCCTTGTGCAGGCACTGGTGCCCCGCGCATTAGAGCCAGAGTGATGATTGTGGGTCACAGCTTCATATATTGGGCGGCGAAGCATGTGGCTCAGTCCAGCTGGGGGCAGCACCTGGGACTGAGCGAGGTCGCCATGCTGGAGTGGAGGGGATATCGTGGCATGCGGTGGAGCCAGGTGGTGCCGACCGCCATACAGCTGGCACAGGGGCGCCCTCCGGAGATCCTCTTGATCCATGCAGGAGGGAACGACCTGTGTCGCAGGCCAGGAAAGGATCTCATCAATGCTATAATTGCTGATTTGCAGCTGTGGCACCAGTGGTTCCCAGCTGTGCGGGTTTTGTGGTCTACCATCGTACCCAGGAGGGCCTGGGTGGCGGGCATCAATCGAGCATGACGGTGCGTGAACCAGGAGGTCGCCAGGGCCATTCACAAGGGCCAAGGTGGGGTTATAGGCCACCCGGATATTACACCCAACACACCAGAGCTGTTTCGTCCAGATGGTGTACATCTCTCTGATGAGGGCATGCAGCTGTTCTTGGACGACCTGCGTAGGGGGCTGCTTGCGGCCCTGAAGGGGCCTGGAAGGGAGGCTTGGCCATAGCTGAGCTGGCCAACAGGCCTCTGACCCCCAGGCACTGCCGATCCTGAGATCACAGCGCCTGGAGCGAAGGGGCATTTCAAACCCAAGCAGAGCAGGGGCCGCTAGAAGACGGCGCCGTGCTCCTATGGGGAAGGTTAGCTTGGTCGGCCCGGCGGGAGCCGCACTTGAACGGAACCCCCGGGGACCAGGGGGGCTCGCCTGTATCCGATAATGCCCTTGGGCGGGGTCAAGTTCATTACCCCAGGGCCAAGCGTTCCCCGCACAAATGCAGCCCCAGCATGGATTAGTAAATGTGGTTGAAGTTGAATAAAGTGTGGCCCGCAGTGGCAACCCAGCTCCTTGTCTCGCCTATTATTCCAACCTGGGGGGGGCAATGTTCCTGCATTCTTACCTTTTTTAATTTTTAACGTAGTGTGGGGAAAGTAAAATAAAAGAGTGGGGGTGGGTGGGTGGGATGGGAAATAGAAATCATTGGGCCAAAATGAAAGTTTTAGAATGGAGAATAGGTTGAAGTAAGTGAGGTGAGAATAGAGAACACATTTTACTCCCACATTCTGCTTTTTAGGTTTTCCCCCACCTTAATATTATCACTTTGGTACCATTGCACAAAGTGAAAAATAATTAAAAATATAAAATAAGAAATCATTGGGGCAAGAATATTAGCAGCGTAAAACAGGGAGGGAAAGAAGGAGAGAGTGCTGTATGTGGGAAAAGCAGAGGAGAGATCCCCTATTCCTGCCTTCTACTATTCCCCCTTTCAATATTATCACATTTGTACCAAAGCAGAAAAGTGAGAGGTAAATGTGAAATAAATAAAAAAAGTTAGAATTTAGAAAGCTTGGAGGCTAAAATGTGACAGTTTAAGAATGATGGGCGCAAACAACAAAACAATAAAGAGAAGAGACAGTGAAGTGGGTGGACATTTTGTAATGTAATTGGACTATTAAATTAGCATTTTACTTAACTCGAGATTTTGCATATATGTTTCTCCAGTAATAAATTAGTCAGGTGGAGGAAGAAAGCTATTGCCAGGTGACAGGATCCTCTATGAACTACATTTTTAAAACCCTGTTTTTCCTCCTGTTCCACGATCTGCATTTCCCAGCACTCAGAGTGAAGCAAGAATAAGCCTAAAGAGATGAGATTATAAGGAAAGGAAAAAGAGAAAAGAAGAGAAGGGGTTTTTGGATTTTCCAAACTTCTGCAGCAATTTCCTTCTCTCCGTTTTGATCTCACAGAAGGGAGCCACTGTGAGTTCACCATTATACGAGTAATCCCACACAGCCCTACTGTTCTCTGTTCTTGGGGTGGGTGAACCCAAGGAGAGTCAGTTGTGATTTTTATTATAGCTCCTGAATTCCTCCCAACATGCTAGTCTCCCAGACCTGGTGATGTTCCAGGGAGCCAAAAACCCCAAATCCACAAGTCTGGGCACTCCCAAAATGGCTGAGAGGGGAAGAGTAAAATTATGGATAAGATTTTTTGTTGTTGCTTCCTTTTGGTAAGACTTGTAGCATATTACTGTAATGCTAATTTAGAATTAAATTTGACGCCACCCTGAGGTCCTTTATTGCTTTGGTTTAATGGGAGGTGGAGCTTTGGTAGCAGCCAAGCACGCATGGTGGTCCTTGGAAGGCTATGTGAATGTTTGCAAGTGCCTTTTCAGAATTTCCCAATGAACATGTGGAAAGTCTGGTTGACTTTCGGGGCACGAAGCCCTGGGGTTGTGCTTTCATTCATGGTTAGTTCCCAACCATGGTTTGATCTGATCCTACTTTCACCCTGTAACACTGAAAGAGGGTTGTAGTCTTTCATCTGATTTAGCAACCAGTTAAAAGGATAAGGTGGTGTTCCAGCTGTTGTGAAGGATGAGCAGGTTCTATTGCATTGCCCATATAGGAAAGAAACCATGGGCACTGTGCTCTTGACATACCTATGTCAACCCCCACACACACACACAATTTTCCCGTGGAAGCCTTTGGAAGCTGCATTGGCCAAACTGAGCCTTTTTCTTGCTCGCTGGGGAGGAAAAGAGGGAATGAAATGAAAGAGAGTGTGCAGCTCCGTAGACTGCTGCTGGTGCCCTGACTAGGAAGCCCTTCTGCTCTGCCTTCACCACACAATCAACACTGAAACTCTGAAGCATAGAGCAGGCACACAATTTGCAAAAATCCTGCCTTTTCTGTGTGCACTTGTCCATTGGTTGGAACAGATGCACCTAGAAGGTCTCCAAGAAGACAAGGGAAGGTAGGGTACCAAACTCTCATCCATGGATTGCACTTGGGGGGGGGGGTAGGGTTCCTAGCCAATATAGAAGCAACCAAAAATGCTGTAGAAAAGGATAGTCCTACAGATCTTGGTGTCTTGAGAGTTCCCTGGACTGCAAGGAGATCCAACCTATCCATCCTGAAAGAAATCAACCCCGAATGTTCACTAGAAGGACAGATTTTGAAGCTGAAGCTCCAGTACTTTGGCCACCTCATGAGGAGAGAGGAGTCCTTGGAAAAGTCCCTGATGTTGGGAAAGATTGAGGGCAAAAGGGAAAGAGAATGGCAGAGAATGAGATGGTTGGACGGTGTCATCGATGCAACCAATATGGATTTGACCAAACTCCGGGAGGCAGTGGAAGATAGGAAGGCCTGGCGAGCTCTGGTCCATGGGGTCACGAAGAGTCGGACACGAATGAACAACTGAACAACAACAACAGACCTTGGTGCCACCTCTTATCAGAACTAGCCTTTACGGAAAAAAAGCCCCTGGGCATTTCAAAGCTTTCCAAGTCTTCAGAGTTGTGCATCATATTACGGGCTCTGAAAAATAATGTAAGATTTAAAAAATAAATACAGGGGATGGAGGGGGAAATAAGCACTCTACGTTTTCCAAAATACTTACTTGTATCATTCCTGTCTTGTTTGATTGGTCATTGTACATTCAGTGCACATCATGCTATGAGGAAAATGTCATGTTATGCACATGTCATGCTAAAAAGAAGACACTCTATGTGTGTCCTCTTCCTGAATTAAACTATAAGAATGGGGAAATCTAACTGTGTCGTACACATCATTCCTAGAACCCCTATCGGTCATGTGTATCTGCAGTGGTCTATCTCTCATACGGATTTAGCCGATGGAGTTGTAGCTTAACTAAAATAGCTTCAACAGAGTTGGAGCTTTTGTCAGCTTTCAAGCAAGATATGAGATATATCTCAGATATGTGAAGAGGAGCTCTCCTTTTCAATCCCTGTTCTGTCACCAGAGTATATTATAACCCACCATATTCAGTCTCCGAGGGCTTGCGTGCCCACTCAGGGTACTTGCTGTAAGGAGACAAAAACAGCATGTTTTCCCTATGGGTAGGTGCAGCATTCCCTATCGGCGGGGGGGGGGGGGCCCCCCGATTGAGTGAAACCAGTTATTTTATAGCAGGTTTGGAGTCCCTGTTGTTATGCCATCACCTATAGGTCCCTGATGTTGGGAAGATTGAAGGCAAAAGGATTGCCAAATGATTTCCCCAGACTGAAATATCTTATGATGCCAAATACCTCAGACAATTCTGTAAGCTTTTGTTTCAATACAGGTTCTTCTGCATGATTTTCTTTTTTGGGTCTAATAGCTCAAATGATGCTAAATTAGGGGCTGGAATGTGCTGAGGCTGGCTTAAAGCAGATCAAAGGCTTTAAATCTTCTGAGTTTCCAAATGATCTGATGAAACAGAGTGTATTTCTGTTGGAATGTGTGCACAATATATTTCCCCTGTTTAAAACATTTGCCTCCACAAGAAGTATGGCAGAGAGAGTCTCAGGAAGATTCACAAAGACACCTGAATTTGAAGCCCCCCCGGGGGGGCTTCAAGGTAAGCAGGGGCCCTCTTAGGAGGCAGCAGCGTGTGGTCCATCAGATGTTTTTGGACTATAGCTCCCAACAGCCCCTTTCAACATTGCCAATGGTGATGGGTGATGAGATTTGTAGTCCAACAACATTGGGATGAGCCGTGCTTTTGCCACACCCAGCAATAACAGGGCCACTGCTGAATATAAGATGGTGCGCCACAAGATTGTCCTTCTTTTAGAATGCCAGCCTCCAAGCTTCCATTCTTCTTCATTATAATTGGGAGACAATGCCCAGGAGACTTAGGAACAATGCTCTGCCACCCTTATTTTGTTGTGTCGTTCTGCTTTGGAAATCAGACTGTCAAATCCCATAATACTTATTTGGTAACTGCATTGCTCTATCAATGCACATTAATTATAATGTTGTCTGATAGTGTCTAGAGTTACGCAAACGAGGGAGTTAATGTGCCACACCTAGTTAGACATAATGAAGGTCCATAATTCATCTGCCTTCTTTTCTTGTGAATCTTGGAGATAAACAAGTTCAAGCAGTTGCTTCAGAAGAGCATATTGTCTTTGGTTGCCTTTGAAATGTAAATGATAGAAACATATCATCTCTTTTTGTCCATTATGCTTCGACACATTATTAACATGTGACAATCAAGATAGTGAATCTTAGGAGCACGGTGTCATTTCACATCTGAACACAGTTTCCGGGATAAGGAAGGATGAATGTGGATCCCAGTCAAAGAGCACTTAATTCAGTACCAGTTAAGGTTTTGAACCTAGCCAGTGGTGGGGAGGAGCTGATGTAAGTTGAAGTGATTTTAGTGGAAGAATAGAATAGAACACCAACACCATTGCCATTGTGATGGTGGTCTTGGTGCAGATTGCAATAAAAGAGGAGAAACAAAACCTTGGACTGCACTTTCACATTCTATCTGGTTGGAAAACAATGGCTAAGACTGTATGTTCTAAGCCTAGAAACCCATGATCTCACTGTAGCCAAGAACTCACTTGATGATCTTAGGGCAGGGGTGCCCAAACTTTTTGTAAGGAGGGCCAGATTTGGTGGCTGAGAATGTGTCAGGGGCCTGTTGCTCCCCGACCCTACCACCCCACTGCAAGCCCAACCCACTGACCCATAAGCCCTACCCACTCACCCCTTGCAACCCCACCTGCAGGAAGGAAGGCGGGGACCAAGGGAGGGAGGGAGGAATGTTCCCGGCTATGCTGGTGGTGGCGTGCCATCCTGCGCACGCGCGCCTAGCTTCACAAAGTTCCCAGTGATGCCGGTGGCAGCGGCCCGCCCGCGAGCCATCCCTATGCACACGTCCAGCCCCACAAGCTTCCCAGCGGTGCTGGTGGTGGCGGCCCGCCCCCTTGCCCACCCACCCAGCCCCACAAGCTTCTGCTCACCGGCCAGCCAGCCCGGCCAGCCCCTCAAGCTTCCCGGCAGTGTCAGTGTTGATGGAAGATTTTTTTTTACAACAAAACATGGGGCGAAGGAGGGGGAGGGAGGGGTGGGCCAGCCAGCCACGGGCCACTCAGAATGGCCCAATGGGCCGGATTTGCCCCCCCCCGGGGCGGACTTTGGGCAGGCCTGTCTTAGGGGAAGCTGATGTTGGCTGGGGATTCTGGAAGTGCAATGACCTCTGAAGGCACATGGCTTTCTTAACACTGCTGTACCGTCTTCTGTGCTGACTCCTTCCGCCCTTCATTCCTTGTCCTCCTGAAAAGCCAAGAACAGCATTTTGTTTGACGATCTGCAGTTCAAAAACAAAATGCAATTTTCCAGGAGAAGGTCATGAGCCATTCCAGTGCTGCCTGTTGGAGCTACAGCATGTGCAATGGCAGCCCATCAGCTACCTGGGAGAACAGCAATGCCAGGGCAACCGTTAGACTGCTGGTTATGCTTAGACTCCAGCTCCCATCAAACCCAGAAAATATACCCAGTAGCTAGAGATAATGGGCACTGTCATTTGACAAAAGCTCTTGGAGGACTGTGAATTCTACCTCTACAAATGGAAATCATCCCTAAAACAGGCACCTTGATTTACCAGGGACATATACTAGGAAAAAGGGGCTGTCCAGTGGTAAGCATCAATGAATGGAACTTATACCATTGAGATTGGCTGGGGTGGTGGTGGTGGTGGTGGTGGTGGAGGAGGAAGTATATATGAATTCCAAATCACATGGTTGGCAGGAACAATGTGAATATTAAAAAGGTAAAGGTTCCACCACCACCCCCGCACATGTGTGCTAGTTGTGTCCGACTCTAGGAGTGGTGCTCATCTCCGTATTCAAGCCAAGGAGCCAGTGTTGTGCAAGTCCACAGCCACGTGGCTGGCATGGCTGTTTTACCTTCCTGCTTTTTACGGCAGTACCTATTTATCTACTTGTATTTACATGCATTCAAATTGCTAGGTTGGCAGGAGCTAGGAGTTATCAGCGGGAGCTTGCTCCGCTGTGTGGCACCTGGGATTCGAACCACCGAGCTGCTGACTTTGCAGCCAACAGTTTTTGGAAGCCTTAGTCCACTGAGCCACCATGCCCTTAATATGTGAATATTACTGTGGCATTATTCCTGCAATCACAAAGAATCTTCCAGGTCTGCAGTATGTTCTGGCACAAACCTATTTATGCAATGCATGGTAGAGAAAAATCCACAAAGTTCAGCATTTTCTATTGTGGAGACATGTGATACTGGGATATAGTGTCACCTCTTTGCACTCCAGATGTTCAAGGCAAGGAATCCTGTCTGTTTTTAAAAATTATGAAATGATAAGAAAAACAAAGCAGGGTTAGAACATACTTTAGTCTTGAATCACCAGACTAAGACCACAGGAAATGTGTCAGTACTATCAGAGACTTGGCAGGTTGCTGTGTTTATTCCAATTGCTTTTTCTCACTGCCTGAATCATAGGCCTGATGACGACACATTAAATTCTACACAGTCTGGGACCTTGATACCTAAAAGAGTGCCTTGCTGGAGGAACCCTCTTCCCTGACTCACCAGTGAGAGTAATATATTACATAGAGACATGTGATGGCCTTCTCTGTTGTGGTGCCCCAATTTCTCTCATTAGAGACCCCAATACTGGTTTCATTTCACTGACAAGTTAGAACATGGCTCCTCACCAATGCCTTTGAGGTTGATCATGTCAAGTCTGAATAGTTTTTGTTTGTAATTATATAGCTCTAAATGCTCTTAAATTACTCAAGTTGTTCATTCAACTTTACACCAGAAAGCTGTAATATAAAAACTAGACAAAACCAAGAAGCAGTAAGAGTGAAACACCACAGCTACACTCTACCGGAGCTATAGTCCTCGGTTGTTCACCCAAGTCACCAAGCATAACCTTGGCTATTGCAAAAACACAAAATAACCTGGAAGTGCACATTGTGTTGTCAGATTTGTGATTCAGCTGGGATTTGAACTTGGCTGTACCTTTCCTCATACAGCACTCTAACCATTAAGTACACCCACTCAGTGGTTGCTATATAAATGAAGTCAAGGCTGAAATGCATTGATAGAAAAATGATTAATGTGGCTATTTTGCACAATACACAACAATAAAATATTGTAAAGGTTCTTCTTCTGACCTGATGTCTACCCTCAGATTTTGAAATAAAAAACACTCTCTTTGCAAAACACCAAACTGTTTATTGTCTTTTTCTTACTCATTAGCAAATAACTCAAATTGAGGCTGTGACATGTCCTCTACCCCAACAGGGGTAAAGAAGGAGTTATTAGGGTTGTCTTTTGAAAAATCAACAAATAAACTATCATATATTTGGTCTACGCCTGATACAAAAACAGTTCACTCTAGCTGATCCATCTCAGGTTTTCCTGTCTCTCCCTTCATCACTCCTGGAGGGTTTAAGGACTGGTTCCGCTGTCCATTCTCAAAGGGTTTGACCACATCCTCTTCCTGCTAGCCTTATCCGGTCTGGGCTACTGCCGGTTTTAAAGCTCGACCCGAGGGGCTTAGACCTTGGGCTCTCAGTTGCTCACTTCTACGTGCAAAGGCTTTTTCCTTCTTGAGCTGGATGCGGATCTCTTTATGTTTCCTTCTATATTCACGGGCCTCCTGTTTGCCCCAATACAAGCAGCCACTCTGTGTGCCCATCTTAAGCAGCTTTCTGCCTCCTTTTCAGGCATCATCATCTTTCTCCATATTTTAGTATCCAGGTTCTCCATTCAGACCCCCTGCCAGTCTGGAGGGAGAACCCAGCCTCCTCCTCTTTCTTATCCTTCTTTGCTTTCCGTAACTTCTTTTCCATCTCCCACCAAACCCTTTCCACCCATCACAGCTCCTCCTAACTGTTCTCTTAAATCTTCCACCTGACCTGTATATGCCTGCGTTTCTATGTTAACACCTTCTACCCAGCTCTCATGGGCAACTTTGCATGTTGGTAGTCTTTCCAGTATGGGAGATGACGGCACTACTCTCAGAGTGGTGTTTCCTTCTGAGGGGCCTCCACAAATATAATAAGCAGAACTCTGAAGTATGCAGTATATAGTTGCACAATGCACAAATTAGGTTGTCCAGTTTGAAGCACTGGAGTATAGTAATACTACTTATTTGTTAGCACTAACATAAGTCCGCTTAATTCAGGCATGTCCAAACTTCAGCCCTCCTGATGTTTTGGACCACAACTCTCAGAATTCTAAGTTTAGATTGCCAATGGCAAAGGACTGTGGGAGTTGTGGTCCAAAACATCTGTAGGGGCGGAGTTTGGACATGCCCGACCTAATTGATTCTACTCTAGGTGGGGCTAAAACTGAATATAAGGTTATAGCTCACAATGGTTGTAGTTTTGCTTCTTCTTCAGCTGCTTCTTTTTAAGAGGTCTCTCATGTTGTGCAGTGCTACATTGTGCTTCACCATCTGAGAAAATCAGGAACTATACTGTAGAAATACTATATAAGGACAGTTCCTTCAGTTTAGCAGACCATGGCAATCCAATAGCATTTGCTACAGAAAACCACAGGGAAATGAATATGGAAGACAAAGGTTAAAGTTTTTGCATATCTTCTTGTACTGTCCTGTGAAAAGTAGGAGCGAATTGTTCAATATGTCTGTGCAGGATATAGGGCCAGTATTTCTCTTGTTCTTATTGTTTAACATGGGTAAAAGTGAAATGGCTTCCTGGGGAAGTGAATTCCCCAGCCATTAAAAATTCCTCTCTTGTCTTTTCACCAAACAAGATTTTGAGGACAGTGGGATCAAAAGAAGGGCCTCCTCAGAAGAGTTTGCATGCCCGGGCCACTTATATGGGAGGAGATTGCATGGATGCAAGCTCTATAAGACTTATTTTGTCACGACTAGCACTTGGAGTGCTGAGCTAGTTTACACTGCTTGGTCAGATTCAGTGGATGCTAACCGGACACTTCTACTACCCTTTCCCTGTGAATTTGTCACTCTCCTAGTGATCCCAATGGATGCGGGGTGGGGGCAATTGACACCTCTAGAATTACAGCTGTTTTGTGCATGTACGGGCTGTAACAGATTTTGCACAAAAAGGCAAAATATGATCAGTGATTTACAAGGGATAGGTATCCTCACAACAGGATGATCCCAGCTAAACAGAGCTCATTGGATTGTAAGCAAATAAATGTACACTTTTCCAATTCCTCCCTTTACTTTTAAATCTTTGCTCTGTAAAAGGGAGTGTGATGAAAGTGTAATCCTTACTTTCAAAACAAAAGAAGAAGAAAGAAAAAAGGAAAAGAATGAAAGAAAAAAGAAAGAAAGAAAAAGACAAAAAATATATAGGGCAGCTGTATGCAGTGTGTGGTCTATGGCCAGAGAGTGAATACTGCTGTGAATACTGCTGATCTAGGCAAAGTATTAGAGAAAACTTTTTAACTATAAGAAGATTATGACAATAGAAGAACCAGCAAAGAAAGGAGTTACTCTAAGCTAGTTACTCATCTTTTCAGGAGGGTTAAGGCTCTTGCAAAAAGTTAATCCTGGATATTACTTTAGCAGCATTGCACAAGTTATCAAAATCCCTTTTTAAATTATGTACAGCAGATGATTACTATGATGATGTATGTTGTTTATTAAAGGATTACCAGCCGCCATGCATATTGTGTGATGCAAAAACCATAAGTGAGGTCACATATTAATTGTTAAACAAAATTATTTTAAATTATAGGGTCTTTTGACAGAAGAAATGACTGCTGAGTTATCTAATCCTGTCATTGTGCTGGCATTACTTAAAAATATCCTTCTTAACTCAGGGGTGGGACAACGAAAAGTCCAGTTCTGTGTAGAAAATGTTTCTCATGGAAGCCATGTGTAGCCTTCAAGAAACTAAATTTATTTGAACAGATCAATATATTTTCAGTGCAGGGCAGGACAGTCCTTTGTATGTCTACTAAAATACAGCTCCATTGAGTTCAATGAGACTTATGCCATGGGATTTATGCTCAACATTGCTGCCCTATTGTTTTTCTATAAGGTTATACATTCAGTACTATTTATTAATTAGATTAAGCACTCAGCAGAATCTGTATCCTGCTATATCAGGTTGTTGGTTTTTTAAAAATCTGCTATCACTTTGCCTTCCTCACAAAATCCCCATCCACCTGGAATGCTGATAAGAACATAAGAACATAAGAAGAGCCATGCTGGATCAGGCCAAAGGCCCGTCTAGTCCAGCTTCCTCTATCTCACAGTGGCTTTATACCACTTTATACCCACAGGGATATAAATCCAATAATAAATAAATAAATAAATAAACCTGTGATGGACTTTTCCTCCAGGAATATGTCCAATTCCCTTTTGAAGGCATCCAGGCCAGATGCCATCACCACATCCTGTGACAGGGAGTTCCACAGACTAACAACACGCTGGGCAAAAAAATATTTTCTTTTGCCTGATCTCAATCTCCCAGCCCTTAATTTGAGTGGCTGTCCCTTAGTTCTGGTATTATGTGAGAGGGAGAAGAGCATCCCTCTATCCACTTTACTCATGCCCTGGCATTATTTTGTATGTCTCAATCATAACCCCCCCCCCAAAAAAAATCAGGTGCCATTTTTCCAGACGAAAGAAACCCAAATGTTTTAGCTTTTCCTCATAAGGGAGGTGCCCCATCTCAGTAATCATTTTAGTCGCTCTCGTCTGCATGCTTATTTATCCCCTCCCTTTCTTCAAGAAGACTCAAGGGAACAGAAGTTAGATTGCCAGGTCAGCTCCCATTCCTGCAATAGCTAAACATAGATTTGTTTCCTGTCAGAAGTCTTGTTTGGACTGTCATGGTTCAGTCCTAAAAAAATCCTGGGATCTGTGACTTGCTGTTTTGCTTAGAATTCTTTCCTGCTGGTGGAGGGAATGCACTAGAGCTCTCTAGCAGAGCATTCTAGGTGTCTTATCAGGTTGCCCTGCATTATTTTGTATGTCTCAATCATATCCCCCCTCAGGTGCCTTTTTTCCAGACTAAAGAGCCCCAAATGTTTTAGCCTTTCCTCATAAGGGAGGTGCCCCAGCCCAGTAATCATTTTATTTGCTCTCTTTTGCACCTTTTCCAGTTCCACTATGTCTTTCTTGAGATGTGGTGACCAGAATTGTACACAATACTCCAGGTGCAGCCTTACTATTGTTTTGTATAATGGTATTATAATGTTGGCTGTTTTATTTTCATTCCCCTTTTTGATAATTCCTAGCATGGAATTGGCCTTCTTCACCGCTGCCACACATTGGGCAGACACCTTCATGGAGCTGTCCACCAACACACCAAGATCTCTTTCCTGATCCATCACGGATAACTCAGAGCCCATAAGTTGATAGATAAAGTTTTGATTTTTTTTTTGCCTCAATATGCATTCCTTTACATTTGGCTACATTAAAACACATTTGCCATTTCACAGCCTATTTCCCCAGTTTGGAGAGATTCTTCTGGAGCTTATCACAATCTTCTCTGGTTTTTACCACACTGAAAAGTTTTGTGTCATCTGCAAACTTGGCCACCTCACTGTTTATCCGTGTCTCCAGGTCATTTATGAAGAGATTGAAAAGCACCGGTCCCAGGACAGATCCCTGGGGCACACCGCTTTTCACTTCTCTCCATTGTGAAAATTTCCCATTGACACCTACTCTTTGTTTCCTGGATCTCAATCAGTTCTCAATCCATAAGAGGACCTGCCCTCTTATGCCCTGACTGTGCAATTTTCTCAGCAGCCTTTGGTGAGGGACTCTGTCAAAAGCCTTTTGAAAATCCAGATAGACTATATCCACCGGTTCACCCAAATCCACATGCCTGTTGACCTTTTCAAAAAATTCTAAAAGATGTGTCAGACAAGACTTGCCCTTACGGAAGCCATGCTGATTTTCTCTCAGCAAGGTTTGGGGAAGCATACCTCTGCCTTTTTGTTTGCCAGTTCCCTTAATTCTTTACTCTGATTTACATTTTCTACCAAGTAGTCCTCAAAACAGCTCCTAGACAAAATGACACTCAGATTCAAGGTTTCCTTCACTACTGCCTAGGACTTCCTTGTCTTGGTCTTCTCCTGATTTCTTGGCTATATTCTCCATTTGGATTGATGACTGAACCAAAGTATACAACATTTCTGTTTTTATTTCTTCCTTTTCAGTGCTAAAGTTGCATGGCTCTTTAATCGTGAATTTTTGCCTTCTTAATGTTCAACTGCAATCCTGCTTTGACATTTCTGCTTTCACTCATTTCAAGTTATGGCTGCTTTCTGCCAGTAAGATGTATAATGTGTATATCTTAAATTATCTTAAATTAAGATATATCTTAAGATGCATCTTAAAAATATTTTTGCATCCATTTTCACTCCTCCTTAATTGGAATCTAGTCCAGCTTTTTCCATGGCATGTTCTGCATAGAGACTGAACAGATAAGGAGATAAAATGCACCCTTGTCTGACAACTTGCCTAGGGGAAATAACTCTGTCTCTCCATATTCTGTCCTAACAGTTGCTTCTTGTCCACAGTACAAGTTATGCACCTGAACAATGGGTGAGCCACACCCATTTCTTTCAGAACAACCCCGTTTCACATGATCCACCGAATCAAAGATTTTGCTGTACTTCGGGAATAGCTTAATGCGTTTCAATAGCTAGCAGATATTTGCAGTCTGATCTCAAGGGCCTCTTCCTTTTCAGAATCCAGCTTGAACATCAGGCATTTTTTGCCTCATATAAAGTTAAAGTCTTTGTTGCAATGCCTTGAGAAGCACTTGGTTAAAGCCATGGTCCTATAGGTGTTGGGCTCCTCGTCATCTCCTTTCTCAGGGCCTGGAAGGTACAGTATATTGAATAGCTGCAACAAAACGGCAATCAAATTGCTGAAAGGAAGAAAACTCAAAGCCACCAGAAGCAGGTGTTTTGCATGTGGAAGAACCATGTTTGTGCATGTGCTCTATCATTTATTTATTTAATTAATTTATTTACAGAAAATTTAGCTGCCCCTCTGGGCAGCATCTAGCCCTCCTCCGGTTGTATAACTGATTGCATGATTGCTCCTGAGACAGGGCATGCGATGGCCACTCAGTGCACACAACTACACTTATGTCCATGGTTTTCCTCAATAGGGTTGTGGCCAGAGCATTTATATCTACTGGAAGGTGCTAGCATGTTAATTATCATTTAAATGTGGTTTATTGTGCGGTCAGAGCTTAGCTAAGGCATTTGGCTACCTGAGGCGGAGCAGCAAATACTTCTCCTTCCCCTCACTTTGGCACCTGAGACAGAAAGTTCCATGGCTACCCAAACTGTAATATTAATAACAATACATTAAATAACACCTGGCTGACCTTTCTCAATATCCTGCAGTGCTGCCCTCATTCTCCCTAATGGTAGGGCTGCACCTATTTCTTAGGGTAGTGAGATTCCCAGACATTGCAAATGGTGCAGGTTAAACGGGCTTTCAGGTCACACGTATGAAATAATACTCACTGTAATGTGCATATGATACTGTTCCGGAACAGGTTCCACCTGACTTACAGAGATTGCTCTTTGGAGTGCACATTGTACAATATTTGCATTGATGTCTCCAGCAATACATGAAATAATGCACACTATTTTGTGATCCAACCCTAGGAATGAGCCATTTCCAAAATGTCTTGTCTTCAACAGCCCTGCTCAGTTCTTGCAAACACAAACCTGTCGATTCCTTTAAAGAATTCCTGACATATCATATTTGGTCTTCCTGATGCTTTCAGTCTTTCCAGAAATTATTTCCTTTTGCAGAGAATCCTGCCTTCTCATTATGTATATATACCAATTGGGGATGAGCTATGCTCATGTGCCCTAAAAACTACATTAACCAAGATGCCTTGTCTTAAAGGCACACTACCCCTTATTCTAAACTCTAGGTGTTCCAATTCATAGAAAGAAAGCGAGCACTGGTAAATTTCTGGGGTGCTTTCAGTTGGACTAGAACTGCTTTAGAGGCTCGTGTGCTATGAGATTTCATATAAACAACAACGGAAGAAAATATTTTTACTAGATAGAAAGGTAATAAAAGTGTAAATTTTTGAGGCCCAGAATATTGCACTCATTAAAATGGAGTCTGAGGGAGCAGCTGTAGTTACCTGCAACACTTGTGCCATGCTTGTCATCTTGCCAAAGCGTGTGGAGAACTACACTTGCAGCAAGTGCAAGCTGGTTGCACTACTAGAAGAGAAGGTCCAGCAGCTGGAGGCCCATATATCTAACCATCAACAAATTAAGGATCTTGAGCTGTTATTGGACAGAGCGGAGCAGACTTTTCTGGACAAAGAAGAGACAGGGCACCGTTCTGAGGAAGAAGCCACTTCACCAACTCAGGAGGTAGATGCATGTAGGAATGTGACTCGAAGAAATAGAAGGCCAAGGGATCACCCTGAGAGTCTGAAATTACAGAATCAATTTGAGGCTCTTTTCCTCATCATACCTCATGAGGAATGCACAGAGGAACAATTGGTTCCACCTGAGGATCTCTCCCTCATCACACTTGATGAGATACAGGAAGACAAACAACAGGAAAAATCTGAACATGATGAGGTGCATGTAGATGAAGAGGCTGCAGGAGAGAGGCTCCTTGTACTAGGTGATTCAATTATTAGAAATACAGAGGGATGGATTTGTGATGTGCATGTGTGATGTGCATGATAACCGTATGGTGACTTGCCTGCCAGGTGCAAAGGTTGCAGACATCACAAGAAATCTAGATAGTTTGCTAGAGAGAACTGGGAAGGAGCCAGTGGTCATGGGACACATTGGTACCAATGATGTCAGGAAAGGCAAAGCAGTCAGTCCTGGAAGCCAAATTCAGGTTGTTAGGAAGAAGATTGATGTCTTGGACTTCCAAGGTAGCATTTTCAGAAGTGCTACCTGTTCCTCGTCCAGGACCCGCCAGGCAGGCAGAGCTCAGAAGCCTCAATGCATGGATGAGGCGATGGTGTTGAGAGGAGGGCTTTAGATTTGTGAGGAACTGGAGAACATTTTGGGACAAGCCAAACCTGTTTAGGAGGGATGGGTTGCACTTGAACCATGATGGGACCAGATTGCTGGCACTCAACATCAAAAAGGCTGCAGAGCAGCTTTTAAACTGATAACTGGGGGAAAGCCGACAGGAGCTGGGCAGCATCTAGCTTGGGAAAGTGTGTACTTGAGTAGTGAGGAGGATGCAATAATTACTGAGCAGAGCAAGGAGCTAGTCACCAGCACTCCAGCAGAAGGATTCAAGAGGCAGTCTAATGATGCAACTGGATTCAAAAGACTGCATCAGAAAAGCATCTATAAATGCTTGTATGCAAATGCCAGAAGCCTCCAGTACAAAATAGGGGAGCTGGAATACTTAGCAACAGATAAAAATATTGATATTATTGGCATCACTGAAACCTGGTGGACAGATGATAACCAATGGGATACAGTTATCCCAGGCTATAAACTGTACAGCAAGGACAGGAAGGAGCAAATGGGAGGTGGTGTAGCCTTGTATGTCAAAGAAGTGATAAAATCATATGAATTGGAATAGTGTCACCCCCCCCGCCATTTCGCGGTTCAGGTACTGCGGTCTCACTATATTGCGGGATCGCAGTACCTGCACCTCGGGCCGCATGGGGAGGCGGAGTGGGGACAATTGCATTGCCCCGCGCCGCCACCCCGCACTCCTCCTAGAAGCCTTGGTGCCGCGCAGGGGGTGGCAGGGGCAATCACATCATCCCATGCCACCCCCCTGCACTCCTCCAAGAAGCCTTGGGCGGTGCGGGGGGGAGGCGATCATATCGCCCTGCAATGCCCCCCACTCCTCCAAGAAGCCTCAGGGCCGCTCAGGGGGGCAGCAGGGGGTAATCGCATCACCCCGTGCAACCCCCCTCCTCCGAGAAGCCTTGGGGCCGATTGAGGGGGCAGTGGGGGCCGATTGCATTTCCACGCACTGTCCCCCACTCCTCTGAGAAGCCTCCGGGGTGCCGCGGGGGCAGTCGCATCGCCCAGCGCCGCTGCTCCGCGCTCCTCCGAGAATCCTTGGGCCACGCAGGGAGATGGCAGGGAGCCTTGGGCCACGCAGGGAGCCGCTCCTCCGAGAAGCCTTCGGCCACGCAGGGAGCCAATGCATTTCAATGGAGAAATTTTCCCCATTGGAATGCATGGAGCCAATGAGAATTCTTGGGGCGGCGCGGTGGGCGGCAGTGGGAGGTCAGATCCCCCTGCCGCCACCGGCGCACACTGTCCCAAGACTTCTCATACTGGTGTGCAGTGGCGGCCACGGCAGCAGGGGGATCTGATTGCCCCTCCGCCTCCCGCCCCACTTCCACATATCGCGGATTTTCAGGCATCGCGGGTCGGGTGGGTCCCTAACCCCCGCAATAGGCAGGAGGTTAATGTATCCAGGTGATTTGGAGTCACCGTTAGAAACTCTGTGGGTAAGAGTATTAGGCCACAAGGATGGTCTAACACTAAGCATATGCTATTGGCCTCTAACCCAAGTCTCTGAAGGAGACTGGCAGCTGGAGAATGTTGTAAAGAAGGTATCCAAGAAGGGAAGCCTGGTTATAATGGGGGACTTCAATTACCCTCACTGGGTGAACTGTGGTTTAGCACATGATAAAGAGATAAAGTTCCTAGATATGCTAAATGATTGTTCCCTAGAACAGATGACTGAAGACCCAACTACAGGTACAAGAATCCTTGACTTGATCCTGAGTAATACACAGGATCTGCTGCAAAATGTTAATTTGACTGATCCAATAGGGAACAGTGACCACAACACAATTATTTTTAACTTAATCGTAGACTGCCAATCACTGATAAAATCTAACACAGAGACCATAAATTTTCAAAAAGGAAATTTCCCAAAATATGAGGAAACTAGTAAAAAAGAAGCTGAAAGGTAAAACTGAGAGAGTCCAAACACTCCAAGAGGCATGGAGGCTGCACACAAAAACAATAACAGAGGCCCAATTGGAATGTATAGCCAAAAGGGAAAAGGACACTGCCAGGTCCAAGAGGACTCCAATATGGCTTACAGGAGCTGTTGGGGAAGTGATCAAAAGCAAGAAAAGCTCATTTAGAAGATGGAAGGCTTGTCCAAATGTGGACAACAGGCAATGTAATATAATTCTATTATATTATATTGTTATCAGAACTTCATCTATATTATATGCCCTTCATTTACCAATTGGGGGCATGCTGGTCTCAGCCAGGTCTCAAATTATTATCTGCAGAATTCTAGACTGAAGTGGAATAGCCACGTTCAGTTTTAGCTGGAACTGGAGGCCATACTGAATCAGTTGGGGCACAAATTAATTTGGCCTTTTTATAATCAGTAAAAATATTAAGGAGGCTGGGATGCCAACTCCTGAAAGGAATGGTCTGAAATTTTAAGGCTTACCCCTTTGTTTGGCGTCTATTGTGTCTCCATATTTCAGTGTGAAACCTCTTTGGGTTTTCCAGTGTGAATCAATGGAAAACATTCCCCTTGCCATGTCTGCATATAAAATGCCTGCTCATTTGGGCAGAACTACCAGTATATAAAATCTGATGAGTTTGGTCTGAGCCCTTCCCAGCTGTGATCTGAGTTTCTGGAGTGATTTTATTTTCGTTGGGGCTTGGGTTGTCCATCACTTTCTACTTTCTAGCACTTTATTCTTCCTAGATCCCAGTGTTTCTAAACACCATCATCCCCAACCTCTAAAGCAAACTTGAGTGTGGTTTTCTTAGGGCAGTGTGAACCAACTTAAAAACAACTTGGATGTGTGTGTGTGCTTCTTGTAATGCCTTGTACTTCACCAAGAACTACACAACGATCCCTTCTCTGCCTTGTTTGTCATTTTTTTCCATCAAAGGGTCATCCTTCACCGCTTCACCGCTATACTGAGCTGGCTAAGCTGCAGTAGTATTGCAGTCAAGATTCTGCTTAGAACTTGAGTTTCATCCCAACAACCTTGAGTAGCCAACCTGAGGTTGACTCAGCCTTCCATCCTTCTGAAGTTGATAAATTTGAGTGCCCAGCTTACTCGGGGTAGGGGTGGGTGGATGCTGAATGTGTAGGCTGCATCATTAAATTGTAAACTGCCCAGCGTATGCTTCAAGTGTTATGGAATGTTATTTAAGCAGCATACGTACGTTGCTTTTTTGCTTTGTGTACAGAATCTGGTGATATTAGTCTGAGCCCAGCCTCACCAGGTTCTGTGGGCAACTTACCCACATAAGGGTGAGTGTTGGACAGAAAAAGATAAACAGAAATCTCTGTGTGGGGTATGGGAGTGGAACAGCTTGAAGGGAACATCTGGCTGGAGCCTAAAGAGGAGTGCTGATTTAGGAGGATGAGTACACATGTTGCAACATTATGTTTTGGGTCCCACTTGTATTGTATAAGAAATGAGAGGAGGGGCAAAGGTTGCAACCTCCAAAGAGACACGGGCAAAGCCATATTCTTGCGAAAAGTGTTGTAATGTTGTTGTGTTTTTTAAATTATCCATAGAGAACAGGTGTTCTTGCTATTAACTGCTCATCTTTAAAAAAATTAAAAGCTCCATACCATAAACACGATCAAGCTATAATTATCTCTACAAGCAATGCACGAAACTCAGCGGTTGCAAAGTAATTTACAGAAGAGAGCAATGAAGTACTTATGACACCAGATAAAACAGGCAAATAAAAACAATGAGCAGACTGAATCAAAAGCAACTTTCTCATAACTGATTCATTCAGTGACGCTTTGTTGACAGCTCTCACACTGGTCGGGTGTGTCTTCCAGAAGTGAGGGACTGTCCATGGATGAAGATGGGGGATGTAATGCAACACATTTGGATGGCCCCAGATTGGGGGTGAAGCTGGTGTGGGTAAAGCCACAGGAGATAGACTTTGACTGGTTTCATAGTCTGGTAGATTTCCTAGAGAAATTGGGAAATTGTGATTTGGAGGGAGAAACATTAATAATTTTTAATGCTTTCTCAGCATTAAATGCCTTCAACATCTTTTTTCATATTTTTTGAGGGAAACAGTGATAGTAATGTTGTTAATGAGAATGGTAAGATCGTGACAGCATTGGAATGCCCTTAGGTATAGCTTGCCAATTCTCTTTCTTTGAATGGCCATATGTCGAGGCTCACACTTTTACTTCTAAGCTGCATTTGGAGCTGGCTGGATTGGTGAAACTTGGAAAGATTTGTCTTGCTGGAGCCGATGCCCATCTAGCCCAGCATTCTGCTTCTGACATGGTCAGCTGAGCAAACTCTCAGAAGCCACCCTGATGAGTGATGAGAGTAAGCACCACACCCTAGTACTTATCCTCCAGCATATCTTAGTGAATAGATATAAATAGATTAAACCCAGTGAGTTGGGATACCTGGCTGTGGAGCTACTGTTCAGGTGTTTGATTCCCTGTTTGGCCTTCAAGGAGAAGAACCATCCTATGTAGCTTTTGGGAAGCTACACAGTCCTAGAGTGCATCAGAAAGAAAGGACCAATGATTACTTTATACCTAGGAAACTGTGGCAATGGCTCCATAAATTGGAACCTACTTGATGGCACATAATAATTATTCATTAAAACTCCCAACCCCATTTACTTTGGAGGAATAGAAAGGGGAGTCCCAGGGTCACAAGGTGCTGGTGCCCTCTCTATGAGGCCTCCTGTCACTATCAAATCAAATTGTCAAAACACTGACAGTGGCAATCATATAAGTACTAGATGGAAGTCACTGATCTGTTGCTAAATGGAGAAAGAGAGGTCACTTCCGAAGAGCTATTAAAATGGGTGATGGTGATTGCTCTTCCCCTCCTTTTTTGCGGAGGCAAAATATATGGCAATATTTTCCCAAGACAACACAGCCTGGAGTAAAATTTCATGGCATGCTATTATTATAATCTGCAGCACTTGCCACTCGGTTACTGATACGGGCGGGTGAAACATCACTCCAGACTTGATTTGCTATTTTATGTAACTGATCGTCAAGTGGAAACCTGCAAGTCCTCTATTCAGTTTGGTAAACAAGGGCTTGTCTGTCACCTCTTATTGTTCCTCTCCAAAGTACACTTGCCACCTTATCTGGCAGCAGCTTTCTTTAAGAGTACCAGGCCTGTGAAATCATCTTTCACCACTGGAGCCAAGCGTTTTCTTAGCTGACACAGGGGCATTCATCTCTCCCTTAATGGTTAATTAATTTTGAAAATGTGCATTTCACAACACAATTATAATACAGGAGAAAGGAAACTCTGAGATGGACAATGGGGCCCAAATGCCCCCTTCTTCCCATTGCCTCCCTATTTAGTTCTTCCAATGTCATCCAAAACACAGATAACTTTTCTTTCATGAATTGTTCTCCTGAATGATTCATATGTGTTGTGTTATCTGAAGCCCTTTTCAGATCCCCTTGTGGGTTCAGCCAGCCATCAGCCGAATAATTGTTAATTTTAACACTATAAAAGGTGCTGATGCCAGAGAGATAAAGTGTTGAAGGGGAGAATTAATTGAAATGTATCTTCTAATCACAGTGACTCTCCACTTTTCAGTTGGTAAATTGGGGAGGGGGTAATTATACATTGGGTTTAAAAGCTTAACAGGAATTTCCATCTGTTCTTTCCCTAAAGCTCCAAGTACAGGGATATGTGAGATATTTCCCCCCTTAGATACAAAGGAAGAAATGTCTTGAAAATATCGCAGAGCAGCCCCCTGTTCACACCTCAAGAGCTCACAGAGCTGTTAGACATAGAGATGGGTACAAAATATTTTTTTCATTTTTCTTCATTTTTCATTTCGTTCCCTAGTGAAATGAAAAGCGAAATGATCCATCGAAGAAAAACAAAACGAAATGAAACAGAATTTTTTGTTTCATTCTGTTTTGTTTTTCATTTTCCATAGGAAAGCATTGAAGCAATGCATTCCTATGGGGGAAAGCCTGTGGGTCACCCCCACCAATGCATCCAATTGGGTGAGGGAAACTGCAGGGTTTTTAAACTTTTTTTACTTTTTTTTTTTTTTTTTGCTGCCCAGAGCCCGCACACCAGCTGATCGGCACTTAGGGCTGCAAAAAATAAGCACTGACTGGCAGGGCCCCGCAAGCCAGCTGGTCAGCACTAGTTTAAAAAAATAAAAAATAAATAAAAAAAGCACCGACCAGCAGGCTAGTTAAAAAATATGCGCTGACCAGCCGGCAGGGCCCCAACAGTTGTAAAAAAATAAAAATTAAAAAAAAATTAAAAATTAAACAAAACAAAATGAATTCTTATGAAACAAAACAAAACAAAAAACCCAGAAATGAAAAATGAAACGAAATGCCATTTTGGCGTTTCATGCCCATCTCTAATTCAGAGTATTAATTTATTTATCAAATAAGTTAATTTGGTATGTCACTTCAGATGTTAACAAAACAAACAACCCAGAAATGAAAAATGAAGCCATCTCTAATTGAGTGTATTAATTTATCAAATAAGTTAATATGGTGTCACTCCAGATATCAGCACGGGCAGAGCTGGCCCAAGACATTTTACTTGCTGAGGAAAAAGGCAAAATGGCACCCGCCATTCCACATACAATAGCCTAGCGACCCAAGTTGACTTTGGCATAGGGTAGCTGAGTAGCCTTGGAGAACACAGAGTACACACACAGCAATATCCACAGCAACCTATGGGGATAGATAGATGTGCCCACTTTATTCTGCTCCTGGACTCATTCAAGACTTGATAGTACCAAGCAGATCAATTTACCCAACCCTCTCTCTTTTTTTAACTGTGACCACTGGGAGGTCATGACTGAATTTGGGAAACCACCGCCACCCGCCTGAACTGCTGCTTTTTGTTTAATTTTATCCCAAACCCTTGGTTCCTCCCCACTTTAACCCCAGAACAGCCACCCTAGGAAGGAGGTGAGGCTGAGGTTGAGCATCTGGCTTGAGACTTCCCAATGGGCTTCATGACACTGGGATGTGGGTGTGATGAGGACTAGAACCTCAGTCTCCAAGGTCACAATCCTATACTAGAACCACCAACCACACTGTCTATTTAAGATCATCCCTGCAGTAGATAGCGGTGGCATTCCCCGCTTCACAACAGATGTCTCTCCCTCACCTTAAAGCAAAATTTGATTTGAGCCTTTGGAGTGCATACATCATTAGTACCACTGACTGGAATAATAACTGAATGTATAGAACCAATGATGTAGTTTGCAACATACTGTATGTAAACAGTCTTGAGGGATGCTTGGCTGTGAAACACTGCAGGAAGATGAGCAAAACACCTCCCCTCTGGGTTTTCAAGGCACTGTAAAATATAGGAAGAAAATGGGTGACCAACTCTGAGAGAAGCATGAAGCAGGAGAGAAGATTCTTATGCAGGCAAGATTTCCCAAGGTTTAGGATCTTTCAGTCTACGAAAATGAGCTTGCATGACTTCTCATCCACCAAATATAGTGGCCCAGTCCAGCAACGTTTTGGAAGGCCTGGGGACAAAGTTGTTTTTGTGCCCCTCTGGGCCTCCCCAACCCCATTGCATCCACCTAGCAAGGGGGGCAATCCTGCAGGTGTGGGGCACGTGTGTGTGGACTGAGGACTGCTGACAAGAGGGCGCAGGGCTTCCTCCTCCTCCTCCTCCTCCTCCTTCTCCAGGCACCCCCAGATTGCTGTGCCCGGGACAGATGTACCCTTCTGCCCCCAAACCCCTCATACGCCCCTGACCCAGTCCAAGCTGACAAAAAAGATATGGGAGTTTATGCTGAGTGACCCTTCTTGTGATCAAAGGTTAAAAGGTAAAAGACCTTTGCTTAAATTATTTTCAGACTGAATCAATTCAGCGAAATATCATGTTAGGAAGGCAAGGTAGATGAGTGATTATACTGTATCTCAGGAATCTCAGTATAATCTGTATAATGTATCTTGATGCTAGCAGCTGTTATCTTACAAAATCAAGAAATCTCATGTGATCCAGACAAAAATCTATATTTTATGCATTTTCAGCCCAATCGTTTTTGGTGGAAGAGACTCGCTTTTCCAGCGTCTAGTCATACAAATTGCATTCATTTTTTTAAAAAGTGTTTAAATGTATCTACAAATGGAAACACAGGAACATAAAAAGGCACTTAGTAGAAAAGTTGAGATAAAAGAACTGGCAGTAGAGGCATACAATACCACCCCATGTTGATTATTCTCTTACTTTGGACTGTTCCTTCCCTTCCTCTAGGTTAAAATAATTCACAGATTGACTGAGTTTCTATTCAGTTAGCAGTAAAAGCCATAGTAATAGCAAACACAATTGCTTATGCACTGCTGTACTATGTAGTAATGATTGTGTGCTGTCAAGTCATTTCTGACTTATGGAAACTCTTTTCAGAGTTTTTCAGGCACAGAATACTCAGAGGTAGTTTACCATTGTCTTTTTTAGGGATGTCCTGGACTGTGCAGCATTGTCTAATGCCATACAGATTCATTAATTTATTATTTTTATTTATGTAATATAGGTTACACTGTTTTTCTCCTAAAACAGGACCCAAGGTGGCTTGCATCATTAAAACACAATATTAAAGCTAAAAAAGTGAATAATTCAAATATGAAGTGAATTAATAACAAATTGAAATGTTAGGAAAAGCATTACTAAGGGCCTTTTTACACAACCCCTAAGATCCGCTGGTCCCTTAAATTCGGACCAGAGATCTTGGGGGTCTGTCGCTCTTCCTTTCTCCCCACCACTCAGCACGTCCTGGCTGCTGGCTGCGTGAGGGGAGGGAGGGAAAAAAAGCCTTTAAAACGGACAAAAGAAAAAGCCTTACCTCCGGTGCCTGCTCCGAGCCCTGGTGGGAGCCTTTTTACTTCCTGGTTCCTCTTAAAGGGGTGGGAGGCAAAAGAAAAACAACAAAAAGAAGGGAGGAGAGCCGGCACTCTCCGTATCAATTTTTTTCACCCTCTTCAAGCAGGTACAAGAAAAGTGCGCTGGGTCGCGCTTAGGTGGCCGGGGTCGCACTTAATTGTCTGCAAACTGCGGAGCTGGTGGGGAAACATTTTTAAGCTCCAGAGCTTGCAGCCATTTGCGGCGGAGTTTAGGGGTCGTGTATAAACACCCTATAACAGATTTAGAATCAACAAAATGCAAACCATCTTACTGAAAAACTTCTTCTCCACAGCCAGTCACTAAGGAAAAGCCTGGCTGAAGAGAGCAGCCCTCTCAGTTTTTGTAAACTCAAGCCTGCATTTTGGTCCTATTGTTACTGGTGTCTCCTTTCTCAAGGAGTGGAATCTATATAAAAGGTTTCCAGCCTGTTATGTTTTCCATAGTTTTTGCACATTCTTGTTAGCACTGAGGCAGATTCAGTTTCTGCAGCCTGAAAGAGTTCCATCCATCTCTAGTGATTTATTTCTTCCAAAGGTTTTCTGAACATCTTGTCATTCACTTTCTAAAATTTCAGATTCTTCACCATAGCAATCCTTTGCAAAGGAATCTGTCCTCTTTTTATCTTTGCAAAGGAATCTGTCCTCTTTTTATCTTTTTAGTATATGGTCTTCTGTACATATATCATCTATCTCCTGTATATAAATTATATTTCTAATATAAATATATGTACCATTAACTTAATTCTGACTTATATTGACTCTTTTCAGAGAATGTTCAGAAGTGGTTTACTATTCTTTTATTCTGGGAGTGACCTGAGACTGTGTGGCTTGCCCGAGGCTGCACAGGCTGGCTCTACTTGCAGGAGGTACAGTGGGGAATCAAACTCCCAACATCTAGCTCCACTGAGCTATCCAGGCAGCATATTCTCGCTTAAACTATAGCAACTGTATGCACGCGTTAGCATATACAGTGAATCCTCGTATAACAAATGGTTTGTATAAAATAAAATAAAATAAAATAAAATAAAATAAAACAAAATAAAATAAAGATGGCCTGCTATTAACTGAAATCAATCTTCTAAGATCACTTTGTTCTAAAATCACATACTGGCTTGAGAGACCTTAATGGTTCAAAGCTGAACAGCCACCTGCTGGAGATTCTTTTCTGAGGCACACCCTGCTCTTTCCCGGTACCCCTACTGGCATCAACTTTGATGATAGTGTAGTAGTATGCACTTTACACTGCCTACAGAGACAAGATATTACCTTCCTGGGAGTATCGTAAGTACATGCTGAAAGGTGTAGCTCATCCTAGCTGAATTTTGGGACAAGGTGTTGTGTAACAAGCTATTGTTGTGTGTGAAATACAAGAGTAAAACAAGGGGGGAAAACAAGAGATTTCTTCCAGAAGGTCCAAGAAATCAAAGGAAATTGAAAACCCAGATTAGGAATGAAGAGTGAGGGACCAAGAGGGACACACACTATCTGAGCAGGAGAAAATAAAGAGAAAGTGAAAACAGCATGTTGTTGTTCAGTCATTCATTCGTGTCCGACTCTTCGTGATCCCATGGACCAGAGCTCGCCAGGCCTTCCTGTCTTCCACTGCCTCCCGGAGTTTGGTCAAATCCATATTGGTTGCATTGATGACACCGTCCAACCATATCATTCTCTGCCGTCCTCTTTTCCTTTTGCCTTCAATCTTTTCCGACATCAGGGTCTTTTCCAAGGAGTCCTCTCTTCTCATGAGGTGGCCAAAGTACTGGAGCCTCAGCTTCAAAATCTGTCCTTCCAGTGAACATTCGGGCTTGATTTCTTTCAGGATAGATAGGTTTGATCTCCTTGCAGTCCAGGGGACTCTCAAGACTCTCCTCCAGCACCACAGCTCAAAAGCATCAATTCTGCAGCGATCAGCCTTCTTTATAGTCCAGCTCTCACTTCCATACATCACTACTGGAAAAACCATAGCTTTGACTTTGACCTTGGTTTCTAGTTATCATCTTTGCTGACTCCCAGCTATTTTTTTTTAATTGCAGAAGGCAAGGGACATAGTTTGTAAAACCTGAACACAACGTGGTCATAGAGCTTTTGGTCCCATATTGTTTTTTTTTTCTCTTCTTCTTCAGACTACCTACCCCAAGAAAGGGGTTTGGAAACTGGAACGTAGCTTTCTAGTCTGCATTCTGTGGAGTGCACATGGCAACATTATCTGGAAGTTGAGTCATGGCAACTGAACTTTTTTTCTTTTGAGAAAATGTTTCGCTATTTATCGAATGTAGATTCATCAGACTGACAAAGCTACTTGGATAAGCAGTGAAACATTTTGATCTCACAAGAAAATAAATCCAGTTGCCAGGACTCAACTTCCGGATAACCTCATCTGGATGACTGAGAACCTTCACAGACACATAGCAACATTAATTTACCTGAGAGGTTCAAGGGTGTGTACGTTTGTCTACTGTCTGTTTTGCATTTAGTCACACATTTGCTTCAGCATTTCATAAAGTCCAAAACAGCCCTTCTAGATATTTTGGCACAGTCACATCCCAGCTGTTCTTGCTTCTGTCCTTTCCCAGCAACCATAGTAGAGATCATGTGCTCATCTTCAGGGATCTGCTTCCACTGAGTAATTCTTCAAGAGAGATGTTTCTGTTGGAATGTGTGTGCAATATATGTATACTTGAACTTCTGTTTTTAAAGGCCAGTAAATTCAATTCTTCGAACCGACCAACCAATATCCAGGAAATGAATGTGGGATGCTGTGTTCATCACTCAAAATTACGAAAGTGACTCAGTATTGCTCCACAATATCATATCCGCATTGCTAACAGGATACCAAGCTTTACATAGCAAAGGGCTGCCTGAATGTTGACACCAATGGCAGCAGTCAAGATGGTCTACAGCAGGGCTGTCCAAATTTGAACAGGCCAAGGTCTACTTTTTCTGTCCCAAAGTGCCTGAGGGCCACTACACTAATATCTCTACTTATGAATTTTATCCATTCCAAGCACATGCTCATAAATAAATAAAAAATTATAAGTAGAGCAGCAGTTTCTCATAGGAATGCATTGAAATCCATTCCCTCCGGAATGGATTAATTGATTTTCAATGCATTCCTATGGGAAGGCTGACCATGCACATGCTTCCCTTGTAGAGATGGGCACGTAACAAACAATTTTTCGTTTCCGTTTTCATTTTTTTTGTTTCGTTATGTAACGAAACGACAAACGAATTTTGTCTCTAAAATGAAACGAAATGAACAGAAACACCGGAAATTTTGTCATGCGTTTCGTTTCCGTTACTGCAATATGAGTAAATTGCTTAAAATCCTAAAAAAAATCACAAAAAATTGAAATAAATGGTAACGAAATGGTAACGAAACAAACGAAAATGAAAATGATTTTTTTTGCAAAAATTCGCAAAAAATGGAAACGAACCGAAACAGACCCTCCAAATGACAAACGACAAACGAAGTGCCATTTTTTTTATTCGTGCCCATCTCTATTCCCTTGCACCTGCTTGATCATCTGGCCAGTGGGGGGAGCAGGGGACCACGCCATGGCTCTTGAACTGCCCCATTCGGCTGAGACAGTGGGCTGGCAGACCCAGAACCTTGCTGAGGCTGTGGTGGTCCTTGGGATGTGGGAGGGAGGGGTGGAGAACTTATCCCCTCACGTTCTTATTGGTGGCCAGTGGGCTACTTTTGAACCCTTTGCAGGCTACCGGTGGCCCACGATCTACCTGTTGTACAGGCCTGGTCTACAGGAAACCACTTCTGCTCACTACCATTCACCCTTGTGGAAAAACAGCCCTGACAGTTGCTTTGTTTGGGGGTGAAAAGTGATGAACTGATTAAATAAATAAATAAATAAATAAATAAATAAGCAGGCTTCTGGGGTGTTACCTTGTTTAGTGTCAATGATAATGAGCACAAGAGAGTATTGTAGACCATCCTGACTGCTGCCATTGTTGTTATAAATATTCAGGCTGTCCTTTGTGTAAAGCTTAGCATCATTTTTTCCTGCTGGCAATGTAGGCACAATATTATACACCAATATTTTCTGGAATTTTGAATTTTGAAACACAATATCCCACCGTCATAAACCGGAGGCTTTGTTTTTTAAAAAATGGAATTATACTGCATAAATATAGAAACAGATAAATGGAATAACATTCCCTGCCAAGGAAGTTACTGTATTCCACATCTCCACGTCGGTGTTTAATCTTTCAGAAAATAAATGTGTGCTGCTTTTTTCATGGCAAAAAAAAGAGAAAAAAATAAGATTATGCATCTAACTTTAGCACCAAAAGGCAGTACAAGATATTGAGTAAATGGCAACTGCTGGGGATAAACTGGATTGTAGTAAAAACATAAAAGTTTCCCTCAGTAAAATGGTACGCGGGCTCAAAAAAGCTAAACAGCAAAAGTTTACTCATTACATAGATGGGAAGTAATTCCCATTTCTCAGCAATCCGTGTCTTTAATTGCATTTTCTTTATAAGCTGAATGTAGGTAGGCAGAACTGTAGGCAGAATTACAAAGGAGCAATTGAGAACCAATGATTTCCTAAGCCGAGGATAGTAGGTATTTAATTTTGCTTTCAAATCCATACTGTGGTGGGCACTTAGGCACACAATAGCAGAGGAGATATGCCCCAATCAGTTTATAAGATAGTATGAAGAAAATGCATAATGGAGCAACCGGATATATAAATAGAATAATACAAAGAAACCTAATCTACCACCAAAGCTATAATTCAGTCCTTTTGCAACACAAGAGCAGAGCTAAACTGGTTTATGAATAAGCCCCGCCATCCATAGACAGGGCTGTCTAACCTTGGCTGGATCTAAAACCTTGAATTGTTGCTGAGCATTTTTGAGAAAGAAATAAAAAAAAAACCTTAATGACTATGTCAGAAACAGGAACTATTAGTAAATACAAATTTCGGATTAAAAATACAACAGAGGAGGAGTTTCCACACCTCTCTCATTGTCCTGTCAACCCTACCATCTTTCCTTACACACTCATCCAGAATTCTCACTCCCCTCCTTCATTTTCTTTGAGTGCAGCTCATACAAAGGCTGGGGGAGGGAAACAGACAAGGATAATATAATGCAGCTCAGGGAAATGCTGGCCTAGAATTTATTTATTTATTTAGTGGCCTTGCTGCCAGATGAGTGGTATAAAATCCATTTATTTATTTATTTATTTATTTATTTATTTATTTATTTGCATTTCTCTTGATACCAGAGATATCAAGAGGGGTGACTAGAATAGGCTTGAAATTTAAAGTTTGGTTAATAGTACTGCAAGGCAAATAAATATCACTGAGACCTAGACACACCACATATATCACTGTCATATCTTTTTCTGTATCTGTCTTTGTGAACACACATGCACACACACACACACACACACACATAGAGAGAGAGAGAGAGAGAGAGAGAGAGAGAGAGAGAGAATGCCCTATCAGCATACCCTGTTGCAGACTCTGAATATGCTATACAGTAGACCCTTGCATAACAGCCTGTATAACATAAAATCTGTACAACATAAAAAAATTCCGGAGATAGGGGAAATTTGCTTAACATAATTGCCTATGGGGAGAATCTGTACAACATAAAAATGGGATTACTCTGTTTTCAATGCATTCCTACGGGGATTTGTATAAAGGAAAATTTGGGAAATTTGGAAAATTCATTTGGAATGAATTAATTCCTTTATACAAGGTAGCACTGTATATGTCCTCCCTTTGTATGTCTCCCTGTGTGTGTATCCACAAAGACTCATTAGCCAGGTATCCATTGCACATCTGCCATGGAAATGTTGTGCATTCTGGAGAAGTCTGGTGAGATTTCTGGGTTTTCTATTATTTCTGTGGGAGGCTGCCCATATATTCTGGATGTTATTGCTTCTTCTCCAGCAGGGGTCTTCAATCCCCAGGCCTTGGACTGGGGCCTGCCTGTGGCCTGATAGGAACTGGACTGCATGGCCCCAAGTTCATAAAGACCCCCCCCCCCATTTCCTGTGTAGCCCTCCTTGGCCAGCAAGGTTCCCTGTAAGGTGCCCGACCAAGTGGGTGCGCACACTCTCCCCCCTCCCTCCACACACACGGGGCTTTTCATGCCTTGGTTTTTTTCAGAAATCAGTTGGAAGAAGCAAAATGTCATCCAAGGAATCTTGTCTATTGCCGCGGATCTCACCAAGGATTCCCTGTAGCTTCCTTGGTTCCGTTGTATAACCAGTTCATTGAGCTGGCACTCTCAAGGCCAGAGTATAGTTAGTCCTTAAAGAAAACTGCTCTTCTGAAGAATAGAATAGAATAGAGTTTTATTGTCATTATGCATACGCAAGATATGCACAACGAAATTAGAGTGCTGTTCCGCTACACACTCTAAGCATACAAAACACATAAAACACATAAAACATATAAAACACCATACAAAATATTAAAAACTCTTAAAATTGCTTACAAAATTTAAAACACTACTTAAAAACTGATTAAGATAGTGCTAAAACTGTCGCATTTAACTTGGATACCGCTCTGTGATAAAAACTGATCTTTAGTCTATTTATCCTTGACCTAAGAGTCCTGTATCTCCTGCCAGACGGCAACAGTTCAAAAAATTGGTGGCCAGGATGCGAAGGGTCTCTCAAAATTCTAGATGTCTTCCTTGAGCATCTGGAGTTGTATAATTCTTCCAAAGGAGGAAGAGGACAGCCCACTATCCTCTCAGCAGTGTTTATGACCCTCTGGAGTGGCTTTGAAAGATTTGACCCATTAAATTGTTTTGCTTCTCTTGTCACTATTGCTGTTTGCAATGGGAATGCACCAGGGAAAAAATTACAGAAGAATTTCACTAACATAAAATAAAATCCTATAAGAAAGAAAAATCAGTCTGCCCAATATATGTAATTCTTTAGAAACCCTTTCTGCTTTTCATGCCACAATCGCGATCATACACAAGACAAGTAATTATGTCCAAATCACTTTCAGAAAGTTAACTTGCTCTGATTTCTAGCAAATGACTGCTGCATAGAAAAGATTGGGTATACCAGGTTTCACCCAAACTCATGGGTGTAATGAAAACAAGCCTTTCCATGGATGTTCTCTCATGGTGGAGCAGGCTTTCTAAAATTTCTTTCTTTTTTTCCCCCTTCTGCCCTGCTTGTTTGCAGCCTTTGGCCCGCCTGATTGCGCTTACTCTGTGCCTTGTCTAGGTGATGCTCTAGTTTTGTAACTGTTTTTATCCTGTCTGCTGTGAACCGCCCTGAGTCCCATCTTTGGGAATAGGTGCGGTATATAAGTGCGAAAATAAATAAATAAATAAATAAATAAATAAATAAATAGCAACCTGAAGAATCCATTATATATTCACCCTACAACTTAAGAACATAAAAGCTATGCTGTATAAAGCCAAAACCTTATCTAGATCTAGTTTCTGCACACAGTTATCCAGGAAGATGCCAAGAAAGACATAACAGCGCTAGAGTTCTCCCATTTGTGTTCTCCAGCAAGAGGTTTTCACAAATGAACTTCCTTTAGTATTGGACACAATAGAGAGCTATCAGAATATCTGGTTCTTAAAGTTAAACCTGTGTCTGTAAGATGCACCTTAATATAGTTTTTGGTAATGTCAGATATTACATGGCTCAGCCTGGAAGCTGTAGGAGAAGACATTGAGTTGTATATTCTTCCCATCAATATAGGCATGACCACAAGGTTAATTAAATAAGGAACTGGTTTGATAAAAACACCATGTGATTTTATGTTAGTTTTTGCATTCTTATAGAAACTGGCTTTCTCTGATTGCTGGAAACTCCACAGAGCCAAGGAGTGTGCAATCCCACATTCTAGTGAGGGAGAGTTTCCAGGAAGTGGCATCAATCCAGGAAGTAGAACAGAGCAGGTTCCTGTCAAGACACAAGGCCACCTGTGCTCCATGGCAGAGGAAGTAGCTTCGGAACTACTTTCTCCAGTGTGTCAGAGGAAGTCAGAGAGTAGGAATCACAGGTTTTAGTGCAGTGCCACCAGCAACCTGTCCCCGTGAGTTTTTTAAAATATTTATTATTTAATATAAGTTTTGAATTGGCATAACACTAGATTTATAGCACTAGATATATGCACCATTAAAAGATAAATGGTTGGGGGGGGGGGAAAGTAGTTGGTCTGCAGCGTACCTGGCACCCATTTCATCAAACCCTACAAACCATCCACAGACATTGTTTACTTTGGGACGGGCATTCATATACATGCCAAAATAAGTTTTTCTAAAAAGTGTGACCAGAATTGATTTTAAATAAGCAACCCCTTTATGGGTATTTTTTTAAAATATATATATATCAAAAACACTTTCTTCTCAAAATATTTGTGCTTAGTTGTATGTCATGTAGTTGGGTATTTTTAATTGGTTTCAGGTGTGGTAAACCGGATGCAAAACCAGGAGTAATCAAGCCCATTGTTGATTGTCTGGGAAAGGGCGGCAGATGGCAGGGGATGGCAGCAGGCGCAGGGGGTGGGCGGGCAGCGGCGGGCAGCTGGCGGGCAGTGGGGGGCGGACAGCAGTGGCCAGCAGGGGGGGGGGGGGGGGGGGCAGCAGGCTGGGCAGCACCCTCTCTTCCATTTTGGCGCCCTAGGCAACTGCCTAATGGAAGCGCCGGCCCTGCCTAGGGCAGCGATGGCGAACCTTTTAGAGACCGAGTGCCCAAACTGCAATTCAAAACCCACTAATTTATTTTTTTTTTTTGAAAGTGCCAATACAGTAATTTAACCTGTATACAGTTGGCTATGAAGGGGTGATGTCGGGTGCCCACAGAAAGGGCTCCGAGTGCCACCTTTGGCACCCGTGCCATAGGTTCGCCATCACTGCCCTAGGATTCTTCGTTTGAAAAAGGAAACTGGTTAGCAGTAAGAAAGGATCAAATTTCACTGCAGAATCTTTTAGGTTTGCTGTCTCTGGTGCCACTGAATTTTAAGTCATGACATTTTCCTGATACTACAGATAATTCTGGAAAGAGATTTTTCCAAGAAGCACATCAGTTTTCAGCCAGGCAGTGAAGTCCCCCGTGAAGTACACCATGATCAAGTCAGGAGATTGGAAACTGCTAGGGAGGCTAACAAGCAGTTTTTGGCTCCATGACTTCTGGAAGCAAGGCTGATTCAGTGCTAATATTTCATCTTGCTTGACTTGATGTGACAACCTGCTCATCCAGTTTCTTGTTGGGGCTTGGGTTTGAATGATCTTGCTGAGAGACAATGAAGATCTATCAATGCATTGCTAAAGAGGATGGGCTGAAAGGAAAGATATATGAAAATAATGGCAGAGGCTGTATCTCAGCTTTCTTTGTTGTTTTTGCATGGGGCACATGAAACTCTTCCATGCTCTCGAAGCATTGCATCATGAAATTTGTAGTGCTAGATATCTTGCTGGCTCACTGTCTGGTTATTTCCTGGTTAGGGATCTTCCCAACAAGATTCATTTGCCTCTGAAGTTCCTCAGTGCATCATGTGTTCTTCAGCATCTCATGGAACAAAAGCTTTTTAAAGATGACTGTGCTACAACTGGAACAAATCCAGAGACACAAAGTATGATACAACATGCCTTCTATTCTATCATATTCCTTAGTCACAGAATTTTGTTTCCAACATTCCCCAACAAAGGGAGTAAAGCTCCAAAGATGGATGGAAGGCAAGAGTGAAGCTCTCTAGCGGACAAAAGCCAATGTCTCAGGTAAATGAATGTCTACTAATAAACATGGGGATGATGTCTCTTAGAAGTAACTTAAGGAAATGCAGAAGTCATAAGGAGGCAGCCAAACAGCTGAGGCTTTGCTGAGTTCAATTTGGTGTAAATATAGAAAGGGAAGCTGATGTATTTTAACAAGCACAAAAGGTAGGGTTTTTTTGTTGCAGAGATGCAGAAATGCAATATAAGAAGACATTATTTCTCAGCTAAGCAAACGGAAGGAGGTGCAAATGATACCCCCCACCTGGAGCACCATTTGATCATAGACCAACAACTGGGCTCACACCTTTGTCAGTCTGGCAGCCATTTTATGCACAGTGCTGAACGTAGGAGAGGCAGTGTGTTGGATTTGAAGATCTGTTTTGCAAGAGCCACAGGTTTCCTCTTCCTGCCATAGACTATGGCAAGGGTTAATTTAAGGTTAACATAAGAACATAAGAAGAGCCATGCGGATCAGGCCAAAGGCCCATCTAGTCCAGCTTCCTGTATCTCACAGTGGCCCCACCAAATTTGTCTGGGAGCGCATGAGACTAGATATCTTTCTCCTGATACTGCTCCCGTTCATCTGGCCCTTGAATTCCCCTGGTTTGAAGCCTGGAGATTACACATCTCCATCATGGTTTGTAACCTGTGATGGACTTCTCCTCCAGGAATCTGTCAAATCCCCTTTTGAAGGCATCCAGGCCAGATGCCATCACCACATCCTGTGGCAGGAAGTTCCACAGACTAACAACACGCTGGGTAAAAAAAAAAAATTCTTTTGTCTGTTCTCACCTTCCCACTCCTCGATTTGAGTGGATGTCCCCTAGTTCTGGTGTTTTGTGAGAGGGAGAAGAGCGTCCCCCTATCCACTTTACTCATGCACTGCATTATTTTGTACGTCTCAATCATGTACCCCATCAGGTGCCTTTTTTCCAGACTAAAGAGCCCCAAATGTTTTAACCTTTCCTCATAAGGGAGGTCCCCCAGCCCAGTAATCACTTTAGTCACTCTCTTCTGCACCTTTTCCAGTTCTACTATGTCTTTTTTGAGATGCGGTGACCAGAATTGTACACAATACTGGTTGCTACACAGTTGGATTAAAGTGAAGGCCGTGTTTATACATTGAAGGGTTCAATATGCACAACTGCCCACACTGGTAGCTACAGGTTGGACAGAGCTGGCCTGATCCTAAGCTGGGTTGAGGTGGTTACCTCTTTTTTGGGGGGGGGGTCCGAACCCTGGCAGTAGAGCCATAGCAATGCTACCGCTTGCTCAGTGTGATTGGGGCACACCCGTCCCTGAGCCCCAATCTCTTATCACTGAATTGCCTTCATCGGAGCTGCTCCTGAGCTAGCTATCCATAAAAGCTGGCTCTGAGGGTATCCCTGGGGCCCTAGAGATTGTGGGAGACCTGAGCCGAAACGTCACCTGCCTTTTGGTCCTTATGTCCCTTGGAACCAGGCGTTATTCACATAGCTGGCTGAGATCCATCTCAGATTCGAAGGGGGAAATTCAGCAAAAGAGAGCCACAGTTGGCAACCTCCTCCTCCTCCTCCTCCTCCTTCTTCTTCCTTCCATCTGTGTGAGTGTTCCCATGACGACACTGGCAGGTGGGGCTGTGGCGATGTGGGGGAAAGCTAATCTTAGGAAGAGGTTGGGACTACCCTAACTTGGAGAAAAATCACTTCTTTGGACTACAGTTCCTAGAAACCCCTAGCTAGGATGCAACATGTTCTTCAATCCAGTGACAGCCACATGAAAAGAGAGCACCTGAAAACCTTGCTTCCGCTGTTGCCATGTCTGCTGCCCTCCTTGTGCCGGAGACCAAAAGTCTGCCGCAGGGATCAGGCACCACAGAAGTTCCTAGCAGGGCCAAGGCCTAAAGGGTGTGAGACGAGCCAGACCAAGAGCTTTTGCTGCCTCAGGTGAAGGACAACCTGGGACTCCCTTCCTATTTCACAAAGAGAAGCCAAGTAGACTGGCAGCTGTGTCTGGCTTTATCATGAGCAACATAGTCTTCACCACCAGCAGCACCATCCCAGGATAGTGTGGGGCCGGTTCAGAACACCCAGAAGCCCTCTCGAATCCACTGCCTGAAGCAGTGGCTTCACTCTGCCTAATGGTGGGGCTGCCTAATGGCAGGGGCGCTGGAATTAGCTCACAGGTTCTCGTTTTCTCCCTCAGAGGAAAAAAGAAACGAGGCAGGGGAGAATGTCTGAGCCGGGTTATTGCTGTGTGGTGGCAGAACGTGGTCATGCGGAGGATGGGCGAGAGGACACGACACAGTCCCATTGAAGACTTGCCAGGGAGGGAGGGAGGGTGTTAATCTTTTTTTCCAGATTTTCCATCATGTTCAGTCCCGTGTAGAGAGTTCCCATTATGATTGCTTTTCTCATTTGACTAGATTAGCTTCCATGACTTTCGTGAATGACATATGAGTTTGGGCAAGGACCTCGCTATAAACACTCACCTTAGGAATGGCAAATAAGCAGGCTGAAACTCAGTCCTCAATCTCCACCTTTTTTTAAAGCAATTTAATATTCTGCAAATGTTACAACTTTCCTCCCCCCAATTAAAACCAAATCAACTTAAATGCCTAGAGGAAAGGTGGCTGATTCAGTTTCTTGTTTCGTCATCATACTCTGGGTGTTTTGAGAGCCAAAATAAATGATCCACCTTTTTTTCTCTTGGAATTCAGAAACATAATAAGACAGAAATAAAGAATAATGCTTGCCAATGAGAGAAAATATGCTTAAACACAAAAATGGCAAATAGGAGTGCTCTGCTCATCTTGGTTGTACGACATGTAGACGTCAATTGAAGAATGTTAGCATTTACACATGTATCCTAATTGTACCTATTTTCTAGGACTGGATTCTGATAAAATCCTTTCCCTACTTGCCATTTGGGTAACTGTTAGGGATGCTTCTTCATTTAACATAAGAACATAAGAAGAGCCATGCTGTATCAGGCCAAAGGCAAATCTAGTCCAGCTTCAGGTATCTCACAGTGGCCCCACCAGATGCATCCGGGTGTGCACGAGACTAGATATCTGTCTCCTGAAACCACTCCCCTGTATCTGGTCCTTGAAGTACTTGGGTTTGAAGCCTGGAGATTACACATCTCCATCATGGTTTGTAACCTGTGATGGACTTCTCCTCCAGGAACCTGTCCAATCCCCTTTTGAAGGCATCCAGGCCAGATGCCATCACCCCATCCTGTGGCAGGGAGTTCCACAGACTAACAACACGCTGGGTAAAAAAAAATATTTTATTTTGCCTGTTCTCAATCTCCCAGCCCTTAATTTGAGTGGCTGTCCCTTAGTTCTGGTATTATGTGAGGGGGAGAAGAGCATCCCTCTATCCACTTTACTCATGCCCTGGCATTATTTTGTATGTCTCAATCATACCCCCCCAAAAAAATCAGGTGCCTTTTTTCCAGACTAAAGAGCCCCAAATGTTTTAGCCTTTCCTCATAAGGGAGGTGCCCCATCTCAGTAATCATTTTAGTCGCTCTCATCTGCATGCTTATTTATCCCCTCCCTTTCTTCAAGAAGACTCAAGGGAACAGAAGTTAGATTGCCAGGTCAGCTCCCATTCCTGCAATAGCTAAACATAGATTTGTTTCCTGTCAGAAGTCATGTTTGGACTGTCATGGTTCGGTCCTAAAAAAATCCTGGGATCTGTGACTTGCTGTTTTGCTTAGAATTCTTTCCTGCTGGTGGAGGGAATGCACTAGAGCTCTCTAGCAGAGCATTCTAGGTGTCTTATCAGGTTGCAAGTCCCAGAGTGAAGTTATGACAGCTAAAGTGGTATTGGACAGGTATAAGGGTGTGATGTTAATTTAAATATGAGAGCTCCCTCTCCCCTGGATGTATCCTCTCATCAAGGGAGAAGTTCCTCTAAAAGAAAATGTTGTATAAGGTGGCATCAGTTAATGGTGTGATGGCACTGCATCTTCTATGTACCTGGATACCATGGAGATCTGTAGAAAACAAGAGAAAGGTTGAAAGATCTGTAGCCATATGAAATTTACAGAGTTGATAAATTTATTGTATTTATTTATATATTAGAAGATTCCTAGATTTCATTTTAGCTTTTCGCTTACTGACATGTTCAATAGTGCGTTCAAGCTTAAGGGGAAAAATTGCATCAACACACTCTTGGGTGTTGAAGTAATGTCAGACAACAGGGGTTTAGTCCTGTAAATACTACCTCTAGGCAGGTTCACGCATGTATTGATTTTTCTTTATTTTATTACTGGGAAGCTGTTGAGTCTTGAAAACATGATGTGTAGAATAGAAGACCTTGGCGTAGAGAAGTGAACTTCTTGTCACCTCTCTCCCTTTCTCTTTGCCCCAGACGTCTAAGCAGTTCTGTCGGAGATATGCTATATGCCATGATCAGAAAAACAGAAAGCCCTGCTTGGTGATGCAGAAGCAGTGGTCACCACTGAGTGGTTGCACCTTTGGTTTGTGGAGCTGTGTCCTTAGTGCCTCACTGCACAGGCAGCAGAAAGGACAAGCTGTGCAAGAATGGTTGTGTTGTGTGGCTTGATGTATTGGATGCTAGCCAAAGGAGCAATCTCTGGCCACCAGCTGTTATATGCGGCTTCCATTTATATTCCTTCCCACTGTCTGAGCCCAGCCATAACATCACCTGTTCTCATGGACCTTCATATTGCCCTGGCAGCAAAACTAACAGTGCACCATGGGGGTGGGGGTGGGGAAATAGTGTGAAGACTCATTGGTCACATTCCATTCCATCCTTAGGGTTGTGATGGCTTGGTATTGGTGCTGATTTCCCTTCAAGCCATGCCACATCTCTTTCTTCATTCTACAAGGAGAGAGTTACCATCAGACATTCCGGGGAGTGACATCAAAATGTATGAATGGATCCCTGTGTGGTTGTCATGAATGTTACCACTGGATACTGCTGTGATCAACTGATGACCATCAAAACATGTGTGGCCCAAGCTTTGAAACCTGGTAGCAGAATGTATGAAAAGACACCACTGAAAATCATGGCATATGGGTTGAAACTGGTATTACATCCATAACTTGTGGCAGACTTTTGAATTTTGGCTAAAAAAAAAACTGTAGCTGTGTAGCAGAGGTACAGCAATGTACAGACCACCCACTTTCTCTTATCAATATATGCTTACAGTCTCAATAACTCACTCTGAGACATGGGTAAGAGTTAAGTATAAGAGGTTTTGTTTATTCGCCATTTTGAAGAGATAAAAAACAGTACAGAATGCCAAAATGAAACTGGCCTCAACAGACTCACAACCTGCTTCCGGAGACTCCTGCACGTGACATTCTAAATGCACAGACAAATTATTAACTGCATAAGTATCTGCCAGCAAACTGAAAGGGAGGGGGGGGACACTTAAGCAGAGAGGTGTAGCTCTCTCAGAAATCAAAGGAACCATTGATTACTCCTGTACTGCTTGACAGTCATCCCAGCCCAGGAAGGCCTCTTGCTGCCAAACCTACTGAAAGCAACAGTAGGTTTGAAAATAACTCCAGCTTGACTGAACTGGGGTGTGCCCATTGACATGAATGGGTCTGGAAGTTGAGGCCCACTTTCAGCTGGCACTAGGAACAGATGCTCTTACAACACCCGAGGGCTGGGTTAAGGTACAGGATCGTTTGTGTGTTGCATTCAGCCCAGCCTCCAAGAAGTGAAGGAATGGCAATGGCTCTCAGGAAGATCAGTTGTTGGGTGCCCACTGCTGCTCCTCAGTGTCTCCTGTCTGCAGGAGTTGGCTTGCTTTGTCTGACGGTGGGACTGGGGCTGTGTGATTGCTTGAGCTCCTCTAGCGTGAGTCCCCCTCCACTTCAGGAATCCCTGCTAAATCAGCACTAATGTCTCTGAAGGCAACTTGTGGTGCTCATGAACTCAGGCGAATAAAGAAAGAGAATGATACAAGTGAGGAATGAGGTTTTGCAAGTGTGTTAAAGGGCCCCCGGCAACTTCTGACAAGTGAAAGCACTACGGAACTGGTGGCAGAGAACGACACAAAGGGAAAAAATGTCAACTTTGAAGGGAGTGTATGGAAAGGCTTTCGTGCACAAACAAAGCAGCAAAAACACAAAGTGCCTCTTGAACTCGCACCGTGATAAGTCTATTGAGCAAGTGAGTCATCTTTTCAGTTTGCGAGAATGATTAGTTGCAGATCACTATCAGGAAACCCACGATTCTCGCCTAATACTTTGTCATCATTCTTGAAAAAAAATCTCTAGCACTTGACAATTAATTATTACATTCAAATTGCCAAAATTAAATCAGGCTGTGGTTTCTGCTTGCTCAGGAGTGCTGTTGTTAATGATAAATAGAATAAAATGGATCTCTCTAAACCTTGCCCAGGGATGGCAGGGGGAGAAGGAGCCAGCCAAATATGACTCACTCCAAAGTGAAATAAACTAGATTGTGAACGAGAGGGGAAAAATGTTTTCAGCCCCAAGCCAAATGCAACCACTTCCTAAGAACTCACTGCAGTTCCAAAAGTAGCACATGCACTTATCACTTATGTGAAATAACTTATTCTAATAAACTGTTGCAATTTCCAGACAAGGTTTATTAATTTCTTTCCATCTTTGACATTGTAATGGATCTATTCATTAGGTGACTAAAAACACAAAATGACGGGCCTGGTTTTGAGCTGCATCATGTGCTTCAAATGCAAATTGACTGCTTTACACAAGACGACTTTCTCATTATTTTCTGTAATTATATTGATACCATTGCATCATTTGTGAGAATTAACACATAATAAAGGGCATGTTAAGCGAGCATCAAAGCAACTGAATTCATTTAAAACCATCCACTCCTAATTAATAATTTTCAAGGGTCTAAATGTAAGAGCATGATGGATGACAACAGAAATTGGGTTCTGCTGAGCTCAGTGGGAAATCTCGCAAAGGCAAAAGAAGGCAAGGAGTCTAATCATGGTGTCTAGGTGGCAGGAACCATGAAACATGGCAAATGGCTTGGAAACATTATCTATGATAGCAAACCTGAAACACTCCTGATATCAGTGACAGCTTTGACAATGCTTGAAAAGAAGAAGGAAACCACCATTTCTGGTATCAGCGGGTGGGAAGGGAAATTTCACTACTGAGCTTCTCAGCAAGGTTTAAAAGCATATGATCCAGATTTAATTGCAAAATAGAAGACAAACCTCCATCCAAACTCTCTCGATTCTGGATAGGAACTATTTGCTATTTTCCCCTCCTTTTTTCAATCTCATAATAATGGCACCAACGTTTTGAATTTAGGAATGTTCCCCAAACCTTTTTTAAAAAAAACCAAATTCCCTTTCTAAATTTCCTTTTGCTTCTGGGACTGCCCCCCCTCCAATTCATTAGAATGATGAGGGACAGACCAAGAGATACTGTTGCTGGAGTCAGAGTAGTCAATTTAGCCTCACCATCCGACCCATTATCAAAAGGCATAGCATCTGAAGCCAGCCAAGTTATTTTGATATCTAATTCACATTTTCCTAAGCTTTCAAATAATTATTTGATGCTAATTCTTGCAAGTGCAATTTGTTAATTTTTTCACCATGGCAGCCATTTAACTTTTTCAATGTAAATGTAAGCCAGCTAATGATAATTAAGAATGGCTATGCCTTCAGCCCAAGAGGCAACCATTAGTTAGTTCCCCCTGCATCGTTAAAGGTTATTTGATGTGCAGTGTCCACTGGCATCTAACTGAAGAGTCTTGAGGCAAGGGCCAGATTTGACTTCTTCCAATCCAGAACTGAAGAAAGTCAATTGGAGGTCTGGTCTGAAAATGAAGTGGATAAATGTCCATCTGCATACTGTATAATAAGCCTTAATTAATCCTTAATTAAACCCTTAATTAATGCTTTTAATACAGTGTCTAGTGCCTCTATAGTGATATATATGATTTTGGAGGAAAAGGACACAGTGCTTCACCTTTCCACGCCTGTTTCTTTCATTTTTTAAAGAAGACCCTATGAAAGGGTAGCACAATAACATAGCTATCAGGCAGACTCTCTGCATGATGGCAACACTTTTCAAGGTTTTCTAGGTTGAGTACAAAGAAGTGGTTTACCATTCTCTTCCTCTGGGGACATCCTGGGACTTTACAGCTTGCCCAAGGCTACCCAAGCTGGCTCTACTCAGAGGAGTCCTAGTAGGGAATCGGCTCCCATTCTGGCGCCACAGCCAGACTGCTGACTCACTGAACTATCCCAAAACTAAATTCCACTGAGTTCATCAGAACTTAGTTCATGCGAACTCATTTTTAGGCAACCAAAAAATACCAAAGTATGTTGTCATAAGAAAGACATTGACTCTGTGCATATACAGAGTCTACATAGATTTTTATATATGATCCAGTATTATTGCTTGTCAGCTGCTTTTCCCCTAGTGGAAATCATGTAAGACTCTGCACTTGATTTAGTTCATAATTATTACTTCATGTTATATCAGGAATTTAAAATGTTATTTGTTTAAAAATCTTTATTTCTGTGTGGTGGTGCTTAATCCTGATGTGGGTTTTTACTTATAGTTTATTAAATGTAAACTTTTTCTTTCTATTTGCTTTTTAAAATACTTTTTTTAAAAATAAAGTTTACTTCTACTCCTCAGTGATTGCAAGTGATCATGTGAATGATAATAGAATGAAATGGTATAAATGATTGGCGTGAGAGAACAGAAAGAATAGTGATGGAGATCACTGAAGGAAAAACAGATTTGAAGGGGTTGTAAGAAGAGATCCAATGCTTAAGAATAGCTTTCCTTCTCCTTAAAGATTTATTGGACATTAATAACGCCAGGCAACAATTGTGTTATGGGATTTGCAATCATTTTGGAAAAAACTGCCAGTTTGGGAAGGTGCCATTAAAACAATTAAATCCTTAAAGAAAGATCCTCTGGTTTCTGAATGTGGTATATTTCTTCTACGCTCAACATTCAAATTAGCAGGAAATTATCTGACATTACCTTGCAATATTGTGCCTGTATTGCCAGCAGGGAAAAAGATGGCAGTCTGCACATAGCAAAGGCAGATGGAAAGTTGGCACCACCAATAATTGCAATCATGATGGTCTGCAGGATCCCCTTTTATGCTTTCTTCACAAGCAGACACCACTCAAGGGAAAGTCCCAGCATTTGGCTCATTTTTTTCATCAGTTAACCACATCTCTCCCAACTTTTGTGGCTGTTTTTTTTTTTTAACCAGGAGTCTAGGTATTTATTGCTTGAGATAATAAACCCCTTGCTAGCTAGAAGAAAACTTTTGAAGAAGCCACTAACAATTGTCCCACCTGTTGATGGTGACAACTCACGGGCCATGTTTTTAAGCCTCACAACCAGGGCCGGCACATCCATTAAGGCGAACTAGGCAGTTGCCTAGGGCACCAAAATGGAAAGAGGGCGCTGGCCAGCCTGCCGCCCTCCCCCGCCGCCACCGCCTTGCCACTGGCCACCGCTGCCAGTCCCCCCACCGCCCGCCAGCCACCCGTTGCCGGCCAACTGCCGCCACCTGCGCCCATCGCCGCCTGCCCCCTGCCCCCATCACTGCCCCCCTCAGCCCCCACTGCCCCTGCCCCCCCTCTCCTAGGGCACAAAAAAACCTAGCGCTGGCCCTGCTCACAACTAACAATATAAGTAAAAAAAAAATCATTAATGTGAAGTCTGCAATTAAACTGTTTCATCTCCCAACATAAATAACAACAAACTGATTTCTCTATGTCTATCATTTGGCATTAACAAATTAACTTTCAATAACGTTCCAGGCTCTGAAAAGTTCCCACAAGCACTTTCCCACCCCTTACCTTATGGGTAAAAATGAATTTAAATGTTAGGGAAGTAGATAACAATTTATAGCTCTAATTGTCTAATAGGAGGGCCAGCCTTGATGACCATAATTCAAGATGCAAAGACGCTTGTATGCAGTCACATATTCTGTGTTCCTCTCATTCTGAGGTGCTTTAACTGCTCCTAAGTAATAACTGCATGCGGTGCAAAACATGAGTGAGAGGTGGGTGGTAGAATTATGTCCTGCCAGTTTCTGTGATGCAGAGAACTTTAGAGTCAGCGATTGCTATGTTCTATTGGGAACCTTCTGGATAATTGTACTGCTCTGGGACTTCAGTGGCAAGTGACCCTGGTCTGTGAAGTCCTTTGCATTATTTTAAATCCAGGCCTGTAGAACTGGAATGGCTGGCACTTTAGGCAGAGGTTCTGGACTTTCCCATTCCAGATGCACAGGAAGGACCCCAGGCCTTAACGTCTGTCTACTGGCACAGCCAAGCTGTGCATGTGAGCTTGTTCAGACACTGACTTCTTCCCTACATTTGAAGGCTTTGGCAGTCCAGCAATGGAAGAACACTCCTGAACGTGTCCTCTCCTATCTGCCCAAGCAATGACCTGGAGTACTTTCAAATGCAGTCTTTGGGTGGGTTCAAGCAGCTGAAAGAAATATCAGAAGCATCTAATGTGCCCTAGAGTGGAGTCAGGCAAATCTCAAATTGAAAGAAGACCAGCCCATGAGGAGTAACAGGGAAGTGCAACAATGAATGGGTGAAGAAGCAAACAATCTGCTGCACATAGTTTAAGATTTATTTCAAATAGGGGAAAGACTAAGCTTTTGGCTCTGCATCCCATCAGCAGTCCTAGCTAGCACAGAACAGTCCTTCAGGAAGTAAGCAAAGACCTTTCTCTTCAGACAAGCTTTCCCTCAGTGACTGGCTGCCTAAGTGGGGTTCTTAAATGGATTGTTGTGCCTGACTATTTGCACTGTGGTTTTGATGTTGTTTTTCTTCGCTATATTGTAGTGAGGTATTTGACCTTTTTTTTTTTTAGCATTCATTTACTTACTGTTTTTTTGCTTTGAATATTTTGCTGTGCATCTTATAGAGCGAATATACATATATATCACAGATTTTCATTTAGAGGGAAGTTACCTGCATGGAGCCTCTTCCATCCCCAGCTGCATCTAGGATTCTGCAGTTCCAATCACCTCGTCTGCAAAGAGGCTTCCTCCAGGGAGCCTCTCCCTACCCTTCCCCTTCTGCAACCAAGATTCCCCAGTCAAAAATCACCTCATTTGCAAAGAGATCTCCCCCATCTGCCCTCCCCTTCTGAAGCCTGGATTCCCCAGTCCCAATTACCTCATTTGCAAGCCTAGCCTTTTGCAGCTTGGATTACACAGTCCCAATCACCTCATTTACAAGGTCTCCTCCCCTTTGGCAGCTTGGATTCCACAGTTCCAATCACCTCGTTTGCAACCCTACCCTTTGGCAGCCTGAATTTGCCAGTCAAAAATCATCTAATTTCCAAGCTCTCCTCCACGGAGCCTCTGCCCTCCCCCTTTGCAGCCAGGATTCCCCTGCCATGGAACCTTAGGCTAAACATTTTTTCTTGTTTCTCACCTCTAAAAATTTGGTGTGTCTTATGGTCAGGTGCATCTTATAAAGTGAAAAATACAGTAATCAGTGGATCCACTGCATTTGGGACTACCTGGTGGGGTTTTTTTTTAAAAAAAAGCAATGTGTGCTGCTTGTAAACTGCCCCATAGTGCTTAAAGCACTGTCTGGGTGGCTTAAAATTTAATTATGCAGGCTACAAATTGCCTCCCCCTGCCCCAAGCAAGCTGGGTACTCATTTTACTGACTTGGGAAATATAGAAGGCTGAGTCAATCATGAGCCAACTATGTGGCATTGAACCCTGGGCCCTGAGCTCAGTTTTGGCTGCAGTACTACTGTGGAATGAGGTATAACTTTAGGTCTTCCTAGAAAAGCATTAGTTGAATAAGGGTTTAAAGATGAGAGAGACACAATTCAAATACCAGGTAATTTAGATTGCATCCTACACCCAGCTATTTAGGACTGACTTCTGAGAAGACGTACACTGGATTGCAATGTTAGAAGGGAGTCCTGCCCACACTTAAGCTTATCTGACTTCACCGTAAGCCTGCAGGCTCCATCTTTCACCACTTAAGTATGTTGCATAGTGTGGGAAAAATGAATGTGTGGATTCCTCATCCAGCCTTTCATGTGAACTAGAATAACAGCAGGGCAAAAACTAATCACCTTTTTCAAAACGAGGGGTGGACCAAGTCATTGCCCTACTCAGCTCTAGGACAATTTTCAGTTCCTTTATAATTCACAACTCCAAATGTAATGTCTGCCTGAATACAATGAAACCTGATGTGGATAATTCAATAACTGCTGGAGATAATAAAACTGATCTTAGTGATACAGAGGATCAGATTAAATGGCCTTGATGATAAATGGCCCTAGTGACTGTCTCTAGGAAATCTATGGTGGCAATCCTGAAAAAGTAAAAGAATCTTTTAAAAGGTTTCTGATACCATACAAAGGACTTCCTCTGCTCTGCTTTCATTTACACATCCATCTTTTATGAAGGAATCAGGAGAACATATTACAGATATTAAAAGGAATTGTGAAATTATCATCACCATTGACAGCTTAAAAAAAAAGCTATATCTTTGAGCTAAATATAGAAGATTTTGTGATACAATTAGAACAACATTTGACCCATAAGGAGAATAAATCCTCCATTGTTTCTCTCCTCCTCCACTCTCTTCCAAGGGTATTAACATCATTATGAATAAATAATACAAAGCATTCACAAACCCTTCTTGTCAGCTCCGTTAATGGGATCTCTGTCCTTTTGAAACTAGTTAGTGAACAGCATATTCTCTTCTATATTGCTGCCCTTTTTCACTTTCACTGGTAATGAGAAAGAGTTCAAAGCAAAGTGGTTTGCTTATATTCTGCACAATAGTCTCTGGGTGGTTTACAGTTTAATTACAGTATGCAGGTTGCACATTGCCCCCGCCTCCAGCAAGCTGGGTACTCATTTTACCGACCTCGGAAGGATGGAAGGCTGAGTCAACCAGGAGCCAGCTACTGAGGATTGACCGTTTGCAAGAAGGCAGATGGCAAAAAGAAACACCATTGACTCAAGGCTACGATCCTGTGAATCCTTTAAGGGAGAGAGCTGGCTGGAAAGTTAGGTATCAGGCTGAGGATCCTGCGGTTGGGAGTTCATTTCCCCCGCTGTATCTACAAAAAGAGCCAATCTTGGACAATGTGTTGGGCAAAGCCGCAGTCCCAGGATGGCCCCAGAAAAAAAAGGTAAGCCGCTTCTGAGTACCCTCTACCTAGGAAACCCCACAAAGGTTAGTTAGCCATTAGTCAGAATTGATTTGAAGGCACGCAAGCCCTAAGCACATCCAGTCTCGCCTGATTTCCGAAGCTAAGCAGGGTCGGCCCTGGTTAGTACTTGGATGGGAGACCACCAGGGAATACCAGGTGCTGTAGGCGCCTGGAGTAGGAATTGGCAAGCCTCTCCAGGATTCCTGCCAAGAAAACTCCATGGACATGGGGTCACGAAGAGTCGGTCACGACTGTCAGGACAAAACACACACACACACAAAAGATCCATTAGGGTTCGTTTTGTTATGAACACAAGTCAGGAACACAATGCAAGAAAGCCAGGCGGTGAAGGAGAAAGTATCCCCTAATTTTAGCTCTGTGCAAACAATTTCTCTGTGAATCTTCTCTCTCTCTCTCTCTCTCTCTCTCTCTCTCTCTCTCTGTGTGTGTGTGTGTGTGTGCGTGCGTGCGTGCGTGTGTGTGTGTGTGTGTGCATGAATGCACACAATCACATGCGGAAGTAAGCTCTGTTGTGTTCCATGAGAGTTACTGTTAGATAAGTAATTGGAAGGTGGCAGGTGTAATTTGCATTTGTGACTGAATCCCTCTTCTCTGCACCGTCGGGATGATTGATAGTTACTTTTTTCACCGCAAAGTACGCTGTAGAAGTGGTTAGCAGCAATCATGGGCGATAATTCTTCACATTTCTCGTGAAAATGAATGTGCATCTAAAATACATTAACTAATAAGGTCGTCAACCTAAATTAAAGAGTAAATCCGATGGGAGTTAAGCAAGCCATGATTAATTTAAATCCCACGGAGGTCCATGTGTTGGGTCCACCTCGACAGGTTCGGATAAAATCCCAGAGACTATCTCGTACTGAGCTCAGAAGAACTTATTTTGGGATCAACCCAGCTAATCTAATGCATCGTTAATTGGTTAAAAAATGCGTACCCCTCTTATTAAGTAAAAGCTCCTGTTTCTTAAGATGAAACTTCTGGGATGAATGAAAGACCCCTTCCTGTGCTCGCCCTATTTCTTTCGCTGCCGGTACAGACAGCAATTTGTTTCATAACGTAAGGGGGTGACGGGGGGGGTGTCCCCCTCCCTCCCGTCTACCCCTCCCTGCAACCTCTTTCCTCTCCCGGTTTAACTCTCCTAAACTAAACCGAAGCGAATGACACAAGCGGAATCGCGCCTCTGGTGTCCGCCCGCATTAATCAATCTGACACATCCATTCATGCCTCGGCCGCGGGAAGGGAGTATTAATCGTGGGTCTTTTTGACTCTTGAAGGGTTTAGCATTTGGCCATATGCTGGTCCTTTTCCAGAGGGAGCTCTCTTGGGGCGAGGGGATTAATCGACCCTTCGTCTTCTGGGCATAGGTGGCTGGCTGTGCGTCCGCCCGTTTAGGTACGGAGGGCAGAGAGAGAGAGAGAGAGAGAGAGAGAGAGAGAGAGAGAAATGAGATGCAAGGGGGAGAGGGGTCGAGAGCCGACTGAGAACGAGAGCGAGCCAGCGAGAGTCTGTAGGAAAAGGCCGTTGTCTTTGTAACGAAAATGGCTCGGAAGTTTACATGCAGGAGAGATAACTACATACAAGCAGCACAAGCCCCCAGACAATTTCGTAGGATTCCGAATCGATTAAGGCGACGCACAATGTGCAGCCCTTGTAGCCGAGGTTCGAAGTCTCCTTGGTGGTCCCCTAAGAAGACCTGCGCCGCACCATTTCGTGCGTGGCTACTCGGACCTCGCCCCCTTGGCATTCATTCCCCTGAGGCTTACTCCATCGGGGAGAGGGGTCCTGGGTTGCAGCTGGGCCAGTTCCGACGAAAAACTTCGCTGCGAGCCTTGTCTCCAGGAGGGGGCTGGGAAGAAGCGTGGTTAGGCAAGGACCAGTCGTTCGCGCTCGACCTAAAAAGAGGCGCCAGACAGGCAGGTGCTTAGCTTTTGACTGCCTCGCAGTTCGACTCCCAGAGTTTAAAGCAAACAAACTCTGCCACAAATCCTTGGCGTCTAGGTGTGTTAGCAGCATCAGCTGGGGAGGGAGGGATCATGGGAATTGTAGTCGAAAAGCTCCGGAGACCCCCCGGCTCCCTTGCTTTTCGTATATCACAACGCAGTGGGTGAGGTGAACTAGTGTCCTGAGACACGTGTCAGATTCCCTGCATTCCCACCATCGTCTGCCTTCTTCCCTAACCCCAAGATCCGGTTTCCGATTCTGTTAGGACCAAGCTATTATTGAGGTGGGAGAGGGCGCGGGGTTTTGCGTTCGGTGCCCTCCTCCAGCCTGGTGGGCCTGATGCGGTTTTAACCGGCTGTGTTTTAACTCTTTTCTCTGCTCCAGTTCACGAGGGGCTGCCACCACAGCAGCGCCTACGAGAAACACCGCAAGGACGCGACGGAACGAGTTTCCAAATAATAATATATGGAAACCCAACTGATCCATGGGGTTTGAGGTGGCGGGGAGGGAGGCTCCTCTCAGCTGCAGTATATGCCTTTCTGAAGGGACAAGTACGGAGAGGCGGCACCTCTGGAAAACAAGAGGAGGAGGAGGAGAGAGAAGGAGTGTGACAGGGCACACACGCACATCCCAGCCCAATTCTCCATTCACCCCTTGAATTTAAGCCCCTCGACGGAACGACATGGGTGGAATAGTTTGGATGGAGTTATTTGGACTTGAGCCTGGACTGAAGCGGGTTTAGGTAATGTTCATGTTGGAGCGACTGGAGGGGGTTTAAATCCGAACCATGTGAAAGGGGATATTTGGGGGGGGGGGTGGCCCGTCCATCTTGGCGCGTCTCTTCAGGAAAGGCGGACCACTGAAGAAATGGAAGGCTCTGGGATTATAGTGTGATTTACAGACAGGCAGAAGTCTAGCGCGCTCTTGGGCCTGGCCAATAGTCCGTATAAAAAACGGCTGAGCAGCTACTGCAAATGTCGAGAAGGAGAAATCCCGCGCACGTATTTCCCGAAGAAAGGCCACTGCTGTATCCGCTGTGACTTTCTCCCAGGTACCCGGTTCCGTCTTAAGCACCCGTTCTTCCAAGTTTAACACCCGTTGCTTCCTTTCTCGTCCGCCCGTCCAAATAACTGGACTTAGGATCGCATATTTGGCGCCGGCGGGCTTAACTGTACCGAACGTTAAGTCGCGCGTGTGGATCAGGCAGAAAGGTTTCGGGTTTCAGGTGAAATGCCGGAATTCGGATTTAAAATAACTTCAGAAGACAAGAAGCGAGGTAACTCTCCTCTCTTCTCTTGTGTAAACGGGCTGCCTAATCAATCCAGTGCCAAGGTTTTCCAGGAACGCAAAGGAGAACAAAAGAAAAGGAGATAGGCACATATCTGTACGACGGTATACAGATGTGATCGGGTAGCCGTTTACACCAGAGGAGAAAAGCGGGAGGCTGCCGCTTTTCCTTTCTTTTGAATGTCTTTTAAGTCCAAATACGGGCTTTTCGCCCGAAACTCGAGCATTATTTGATATATTAATGTGAAGGCACGTGCGTTGAGCAATTGGACAGGGCCGGTTCCTTGTGGATGCTCCTCCGTCCGAGGGGGAACACAGCCTTGCCCCCCCCGGCTCTTCCCTCGTGTTGGATGGGACGAATTTCCCGCCTCTCCCCCCCTCCTCTCCCCCCCGCCGTCCACCCCTGGCGGGCCGTATTTATCCGAGTTGTGGGGCCGAGGTAAGCGCAACTTTCGCCCGTCAATCAAGCGCCGCAGCCCCGCCGCCTGGGCCAGAAGGTAAGTCCGAGGCCGAAGCTCCCCCGACGGCGCTCGACCAAGGCGAGAGCGTTTGCTGGACAGGTACGCCCGCCGAGGCGGTCAATGGGCCGGGAGGCGCTGGCTCCGTTGGCGGCGGCGGCAGCCTTTCCAGGAAGGAAAAGCGAAGAAGAAGATCGGGCCAGCCGGAGCCGCGCCGAGATTCCTGTCCCTCCCGACCCTCCTGCCCCTCTTTCTTTCCTAGGCCGGCACTTCTGGCACTTGGGGCGGGGGGGGGGAGCTTTCCGGCTCCTTCCGCAGATTTCGGGGAGCGAACTGCCAAGGGGGGAGCTGCCCGCTCTTGTCCCCTCGGCCTTAGCTTAGGATCTCCTTTGGGCTCCTCGGGATGGTGCGCGCGCGGAGGCTTGGTTTTGAAGGAGGCTTCCAAAGAAGCGGAGGGGAAGGCGAGCAGGAAGGCGGGGGAGACCATCTAAGCGTCGCCTGAGAGGGGCTGCTCGCTGCCTCCCGGTTTGTGTGAATGGGCGGGCGGGAACTTCCCCGTTGCCTCTCTCTCTCTCTCTCCTTCCTCGTCCTTTGTCCACAGGCGGCTTACGAAGCGCGCCCCGGCGCTTGGCCCGTCGCCTTCTTGGAGCGGGTTCGCGCCCCCGTCCAGGAGGCTCGGGGGTCCCGCTGCGCAGGCGCGCCTCCTGTCCCGGCGGCGGCGAGAGAGGGGAAAGCGTTCCTCTTCCTCCCTCTCGGCCCCTCCCTCCCTCCCTGAGGCGTCGTGAATGAGAGGCGGAAATGCGCGAGCTTTCATCAATGAGCCAAGGGCGAGGGGGCGGGGCTGCGGGCGTGGGGGCGTGGCGGCCGGGCAGCCCCGCCCCTTCACTCGCCTTGAAACCCCGCCTCCTGCTCCTGCCCCCTCGCGAGACACACACCAGCAGCCGCGCGCCACCATATAGGCCAGTCTAATGCCTCCGCGGGCGCCCAGGAAGCAGCGCCTGCCTTTGGGAGGCCAAGGGACGGCGCCGTCGATCCATCATCCATCGCTAGGCAGAAGAGCGCGAGAGAAGAGGTCTGCCATCGAGGGCTTTGGCCTCGCCTCCTTCCGCTTCCTGCTCCGGCCGCTTTAAAAGTTTCCATTCCGATCGTTTTCTTCCAGCTACCTTTTGCCTCCCTCCCCACCGCCACCGCCACCGCCACCCACCCCCACACCGCCGCGGCGCTCTCAACCCAAGCAAGCCGAGGAGAGCGGGGAGGCAAGGGGAAGGAAGGAAGGTACCGCTGCCGGGGAGCCGCGGGAAAGTTGCGGCAAGTTGGGTGCGCGGCCGCCGAGCGCCAAAGAGCTGCCCGGGCAGGCAAGGCAAGGGAGCGTCCCGGCGCACGAGAGGGGCCACCGGCCAGCCAGTCCTTCCCTCCGCCGTCCGGCTGCCGGCGTTGGCTGGTTTGTTTCGCCTCTGCTGGCTCCGTCTACTGGGGGGAAAGAGGCCTGTGGCGAGCAGGCAGAGAGAGAGAGAGAGAGAGAGACAGTCGCTGCGTCTTGGGGGAGAAATCTTGCCCAGGATCCGGAGGGAAAAGAAGGCTCCTCTTGGTTCTCCCCGTGCTGCCAGGAAGGGCCTGGCGAGGCAGGATGGCAGGCGAGGAAGAGCTTCGCTTCTTATCCACATAGAAGGAAAGTTGTCCAGGACGAGAGAGCGGCGGAGCGGGCCTGGCTGAGGACCATCTGCGCTCCCCGGAGAAGGACCGCTTCCCCGGACGCTCGGATCAGCGCTCGAGCGGCTTTCCTTTTGTTTTAAGTTTCCTCAAGTTTGACTCGTTGGCGTCTCCGGGGCTGACTTTTTTTCGCCTTCCCCCTCCGCTCTTGCCGGGGGCGGCAGGCCTTTCCTTCCTTTCCGTCACCTGTCAAATGCCCCAGTTCCCGCCAAGAGGAGCCGCGAGTCGGACTCAGTTGTTTCGCGGAGGCCTCGCTGTCGCCGGGCGCCTTCGCCCGAATTAAGAAGCCGGAGAGAACCCGAGGGCGAGCCGGATAACGCCGGAGCGGCGGTGCACGCCGTCGGAGCGCTCCCCGTGGCAGAGAACAGCGCGCGAAGAGGCGGCGGCGGGCTCTGGTGGGCCCCGTCGCGCCGCGAGGGCTTGGTCGCGGAAGTGACCTCTGCGAACCGACCCCTGGGAGCCGTCGGGAGCGGAGGAGCCACCATTGATTTCCTGCGGGTGGCTCGCAGCGACGGGCTGGGCGCTGCCGCCGCCGCCGCCGCTGCTGCCGCCGCCGCCGCCGCCGCCGCGGGCATGGCCAAGCCGGTGGACCACGTCAAGCGGCCGATGAATGCCTTCATGGTGTGGTCGCGGGCGCAGCGGCGCAAGATGGCCCAAGAGAACCCCAAGATGCACAACTCGGAGATTTCCAAGCGCCTGGGCGCGGAGTGGAAGCTGCTGAGCGAGGCCGAGAAGCGGCCCTTCATCGACGAGGCCAAGCGCCTGCGGGCCATGCATATGAAGGAGCACCCCGACTACAAGTACCGCCCGCGGCGGAAGCCCAAGACGCTCCTCAAGAAGGACAAGTTCGCCTTCCCGGTGGTGCCCTACGGCCTGGGCCCCGACGTGGGCGCCGACCACCACGGCCACCACCACCACCACCACCACCACCTGGGGCCCCACCATCCGGCCCTCAAGGCCAGCGCCCTCCACAGCCACGAAGCCCTCCTCGCCAATCCGGAGAAGGCGGCGGCCGCGGCCGCAGCAGCCGCAGCCCGAGTTTTCTTCCCGCCGTCCGCGGCCGCGGCTGCTGCTGCTGCTGCCGCCGCCGCCGCCGGCAGCCCCTATTCCTTGTTCGACCTGGGCTCCAAGATGGCAGCGGAGATCTCCTCGGCGGCGGGCTCGGGCGGCTCCAGCTCAGGAGGCGGCTCCGGCGGAGGTAGTGGCGCAGGCGGCGGCTCGGCCACGGGGCTGTCTTACGCCTCCTCGCTAGCTTACCCGACGGCCAGCGGCGCTTTCCACGCCGCCGCCGCCGCCGCCGCTGCAGCCGCCGCCAGTGGAGGGCACACTCATTCGCACCCGTCCCCGGGCAACCCGGGCTACATGATCCCCTGCAATTGCAGCGCTTGGCCCAGCCCGGGACTCCAACCTCCGCTGGCCTACATCCTCTTGCCGGGCATGGGCAAGCCCCAGCTGGACCCCTATCCCGCGGCGGCCTACGCGGCTGCCCTATGACCCCCAGCCCCCCACTTTGGACCCCTGTAAGGAGAAACCCCGGGGATGTGTGGGGCTGCCGAGGACCTGGACTGGAGCCCTCCCCGGCGACACTGGGACCCTGGCCCTCGCCCGGCCGGCACCGTCCTCCCAGCCTTGCTGCTACCGCCCCTGCCGCCTTCGAACCAACATCCTGGCCCGTGGGTGGGCGGGCAGGCGGCGGGTTCCCGAGGAGAACATTTCAGCCGCCCTTCTTCCTTCGTGTGCGCGTCGCCCTGCTCGCCCTTTAACGCTGCAACCTGTGGCTTCTCTTCCACCCACCACCCGCCGCAACTCCCCCCCCCCGCCGCCGCCTCTCTCCTCCAGAGACAGGCCGCTGCGGAGGAGCAGTGTTTCCCATCCCCGGGGCCACCTCGTCCTCTCCTTCCCCTCCTTTTCCGGGATTTTTTGAGAGGGAGGGGAAAGGGAGGCCTTCCGAGGCTGACCCCCGAAGACCCTGGTGCTGAACGCCGAGCCAAGGGGGAGCCCGCCTGGTTGCCGGTGGGGGCCTTTCCTCTTCTTCTGGCCGGCTTGGAAGGAAGGGTCTGCCTGATCTTTCTTTCTTTTTCACCCCCCCCCCACCTGCACCCCGCCGTCCCGAGTCCTGTCCCTGTTGACAGCAAACTCCAGAAATCACAGGACCTGGAAGGCGTGGGATTTCAGGACGAGATTTAGGGAGAAAGTTGGATGTTGTTTTTTCCCCCACTGATGTGACTCGAAATGAACAGGACAATGCGCCCTCCCCCACTCTTTCCACTTCCGCAGAATAATCACGGCTCGGTATTGAGTACCAGTTCTTTTTATGTTGATAATTTCGAGGTATAAAATGATGCAACGCTGCTAACTTCATCCTTTAAAAACAAACCAACAGGAAATTTTAGGAGGTCTCTAATTCTGGAGGGGAGACAGAGTATCCGGTCTCTTTTTTTTTCTTTTTCTCGGCGCCCCCATCCCGTCAAACAACAACAACACACCAGGCTCACCCGAAAGGTTGTAAATGTGTAAATGTCCGTGGGAATTTGAGGTGCAAGATGGTTTCCTCTGTATTATTTGAGTCGCTTGTTTTGGCTGCGATCCTAAGCTCACATTGCCTTGGTCACAGGTCTCTCCTCGTTATCAGGGAGGCTTCTCGCCAAGTCAACGCGGGCGCGGAGGTCCAGAAGCGCCGGACCAAATACGGGTTTAGGAAAAAAAATCACGAGCGCCTTGAAAAGCGTGTTTTTATATCGGAAAAGAGTGCGAGGCCCCTTTTTGGTTGGCGATTTGATTCGCAGCCTAAACGACAGGAGAAACCAGACTCCTTGTCTGCGAAAGATAATTATATATTTATTACGATGGAGGCGTCTCCTAAGCCGGTATGTTACAAGGCAGGAGGCTTATTCCTACTTTCTTCCTGGCTCCCTTGCCCCCCCCCCCCAAAAAAAACTGGAGGACTCCCATGTGGTTTGCACACCCGACTTGGCGTGGGTGGGAGAAAGCTTCTTGGTTATTATTAGCCTTATTACAATTATAATTATTATAATGATTATTAAACTATACATATTCAGTTGCAGAGAATGGTTTTGGAGTGCGGGGCGGGGAGGGCTTTTAAACAATCTCTTCCATCACTACACCTCTCCTTTTGTAATGTGTATATTTGGATTAATGTTTGTGAATCGAGTTGGCTAACCTGTATTTAGTTTATTTTATTTCCCCCCCTCCCTTGGCTTTCTGTAATATAAGGTTTTCGGGAAAGGAAGTTTTTACGCATTGGTTTTAACATTTGACGTGTATAAATGAGTTTGCTGATGTGTTCTAATTTAAAATTAGACGTCTAAACTATATCTGTACATTTAGAGTCTGACTTACCACTCTGTTCATTTTGGAACAAAGAGTTTAAATAAAAGCCTGAAGCAGGGGGAAAAAGAGAGAAAATTCTCTATTTCTTGTTGAGTTACTTACAAGATTTTAATCTCAATTGCCCTTACCTGCCTAGGCCAGGTGAAGTGTAAGGTATCTTCTAAAGACGGCCTTTGTTTCGCTTTTGAATAGATTGACTGGGAAATCTAAATCAGACCTTTGTAAGGCAGAACTAAAACCTGATTTATCACATTTTAAATCGTGAATAGGAAAAGAAGATTTAAAAAAAAAAACCAAAACCTCCGAGTCGTTCTATTATCTTTAGGGGCATAAAAAGAGGTTCTATTCATTAATTCACTGGATATACAGGGAAGTCCAGCTAGTTTCCAGGTAATCTTTTCAGAGCATGAAGTTTGTTTAGCTGCTCTGTGGTCTGAAAGAGCCTTCAGTATAATAGAGCGGCTGTTGCTTTCCAGGCGTGCAATCTGCGCTGGGCATCTCCGGAATATTTCTGATTACTGTACCAACTCTTGAGGTCACCCTTTGGACTGAAGGACACGCCATCCGGCCTTGCTTCCTCTCGGTGCCAGGGGGAGGTGGGCAAAAAGAAACACACTGGGGGGGGGGGGGCTCAGAGGAAGTTTCAGGTTAAAATCCTAAACCCTCCTACAGCCATTGAACAGACAAGTCCATGATGCCATGGAGTACGAGGGGAGGGAAGGGGGAGAATTTGCTTCTGAGCAGACGACGACGCTAGGCCCGCATTTTAAAAGTCCCTTCGGTTCTTCTAACGCGACTCCTCGCTCCCCCCCTCCCCCAATCAGCAGCCATCCTATGCACTGTTGTTGCTTCTGTCTTACACGTGTGTGACCTCCGTGGCCCTCGATTTGAGCGTGGCTTCCAGCGAGGCGTGCACGCCCAGGCGGAGGCCGCGCAGCTTCACGTTCGCTCGGGATCGTCTCTCCTCTAATCCCAAGCGGCTGCCTTCCAGGAAAGGCAGGCGGAGGCCAGGAACGTCCCCCGAGACCCAACTCACTCACGCCTTGCCTTGGGAGAAAAAGGGAACGGAAGAGGACGCTCAGGTTCCTGGAACCACTTTCGAAAGGCAGGAGCTGGAGGGAAATTGAAACGGGCCAGCAAGAAGTCCAAGAAGCCTGTTCCAAATCGCGCACGTTGGGGCCGAAGTCGCGGCCTCTTTCCCGAACGGGGAGGTTAGGAAGGGCCTTCGCCACTTCGTGCCCTGTGCCAAGGTCCGACGTGCTTTCCTTACTGCTTTCCTTTCCTTTCCTTTCCTTTCCTTTCCTTTCCTTTCCTTTCCTTTCCTTTCCTTTCCTTTTTTGCCTGTTTCCTTTGATCTCTCCGAAGGAAGGCAAGGACCCCTGCTTCCCAAGAGAGGAGGGGGGGGGACCGTTCAGGCTTCTTCCTTCCTTCCTTCCTTCCTTCCTTCCTTCCTTCCTTCCTTCCTTCCTTCCTTCCTTCCTTCC
>JAHTLZ010000348.1:10354939-10387361 GCA_023846285.1 Phrynocephalus versicolor
AAGAAAGAAAGAAAGAAAGAAAGAAAGAAAGAAAGAAAGAAAGAAATCACCAAAGTATATGGGGAAAACAGGGTCTGAATTTCGCCTGTACTAAATAAAGACAGCTCGGTCGAGCTGTATGGGATTCTGCACATTTCCTTCAACAGCTAATATCCCTCTGGAGGGAACGTTCCTCTCCGTTTTCGCCCTGGTCTTGACTGACGTGGATAGCTCGAAGGAGTCGTCCGATTCCTCGAAAGAACGTCGAGGAGGCGAAGATTCGACCGGAGACGGAGGCGCTCCGCATTCCACCGGAGAACTCCGGGATTCCCCTCCGCCAGGGGCCCGGGAGCGGCCGAGGCGATCGCCCGCCCAAGGCTTCCCTGTTGGGCTGGAGCGACGTGTGACCCCCCTCTCACCGCCTTCGCAGCTGGGGATGCTGGCCTCGCGAGGGAGACTCGGGGGGGGGGTGTCGCTCTCAGCATTCGCCCCACATTAGGTTGGGAAGGGGCCGCCTCTTCCCCCGACCTGCGCGCCCCACGGCCAAAACTATCCGATGCCTAACCAGTGCTTTGGAAACTTTGCTAATCTCTCCTCCCGCCCTTCCTCCCGCCCAGTATAACTGAAAGGTCACCACTTCCCTTTTCAACGACTGATATTATTAATTCGCCGACAATTTCTCTCCTTTTCGTCGTCCTCCTTCTCCTTTCCCCTCCTTTCCTCCCTCCCTCCCTCTCTCCCTCCACTTTTCTTTTCTCTCTTGCCCCCCCCGTCCCCATCGTCTCTCACAGGGGAAATGGGGGGAAGCAGAAAATCGTGAAAAGCGCTCTCTCTCCCCCCCTTTTTTTGTTCTACACTGGGAGCGTTTAGACTGTCGAGGGTTTTTTTGTGCAGGAACAAAACCCGGGGTTGGGAGGTTTTGTGAGGGTGTTGTTTGTTGAAGTGGAGCTAAGAGAAAGCGGCCGCTTTCTCCTCTTTGTGAAGAAACCAATCAGTGGTATTTGGAAAACTGTTAGCATTGTGCATTTCTTCTGTGGCCATTGTGAGGCAGTTCTTTTCACAAGCCTGCTTCTTCTTCTTCTTTTCTTTTCTTTTCTTTCTTTCTTTCGTTCTTCTTCTTCTTCTATTTTCTTTTCTTTTCTTCTTTTTTTTAACCGATCCAGCTGGCCAGACTGAATAGCGGGGCAATTGTGTACACGCTTTGTCCCTCTGGCCCTTCAAGTAGCCCCCTTTGAATAGACTAAGTTGACACTGCATGACAGAGAAACAACATAATAAAAAATACATGAGCCTCTGAATGGGAACAGGCGCATAAATAAATAAAATGGGTGACCAAAACTGGATAAACTGAATGACAAAACGGTGAAAGGGGAACAAAAAGATATTTAACACGCTAGATTAGCATTAGAATGCCATCGACAAGACTGAACAATTGATGAATAGGGTTACCGGCCAAGAAAGAAAGAAACTAAATGCCCTTTGAATAGATCTCCCCCCCTTTTTTCCCTTTCCTTTTCTTTTTCTTTTTTTTTTGGCAACGGCATTGAATAGATATGCTTCTTGCAAGACTGAATGAGAAAAGGTAAAAAATGAAGGTATGCAAATTAGTCAAGTAGACACACGCACGCACACACACAGAGGCTACAAAATGCGGATGGGTGTATGGACATGTATAACTCTTGCTCCCTGCGTGCAGAGATGCACCCTATAGCTTTAGGAGAGAACTGAGCAACTGTTTCTGAAGAGATAAAATATATTGTATATCTGCATCTTGTATCCCTTTAATATCAGTGTTGCATAGAACACTAGCATGTGGGTGATTGTATACAATGCCCGCACACGTATATATGCGTGTATACGCATATACGTATAACGGAACTTTATTTTAAAAATTTGATTCGAATTTTCCCTAGTTTTTTCTGTGCTTTTCACACAGCATCCACACAGTTTATTGTAACCATTGTAACCATAGCTGCGCTTCATACCCAAGTTTGGAAGGAGAACTATGACGAGGTACCATTGGTATGGTACTTGATTAGTCCCCGGTATGCTGAGAAACAGCGGCATCTTTATTGAGCGTCCTCTCTCCCGTCAATGGCGAAAGAAAGATCGACGGAAAATGTTTCGCGAACTTAGGAGTGACGTCAGATGCCGCCAAGGTCGGGATCCCGAGAGCGGACCCTAGAGCCCTGAAGGAGACACACGGAGGGGACCCGGGCTAAATCCGGATGTCCTCGTGTCCTCTTCTTCCGAAAAAAAAAATATGCCCGCAGAAGTCATGGCTGGGGAGCTAATAATAAGACTTTTGGCAGTATGACAAAGGAGAACCAAGGGAAGTCTGGAAAAGTTCGTCAGGCCAAAAAAAAAAAAAAAAGTTGCGTCGTCCAAAGACGTCTCTCTCTCTCTCTCTCTCTCTCTCTCTCTCTCTCTCTCTCTGTGTGTGTGTGTGTGTGTGTGTGTGTTCTGTCGTTACAATCCTGACCGACTCTTCGTGACCCCATGTCCGTGGAGTTTTCTTGGCAGGAATCCTGGAGTGGTTTGCCAGTTCCAACTCCAGGCACCTACAGCACCTGGTATTCCCTGGTGGTCTCCCATCCAAGTACTAACCAGGGCCGACCCTGCTTAGCTTCCGAAATCAGGCAAGATCAGAAGTGCTTAGGCTGACTATTGAGAAGTTGGGAAAGCAGAGCCTTTCTGTTTGTGCGCGTGTGTGCGCGCGTGTGGGTTCCGGTAGGAGGCCCAAACCCCCATGACGACGCCGGTCTGCTGCTGGGTTGGAAACGGCAAGGTTTACCTACCCTACAGGCAAAGAAATGACGGGGTCTGAAAGGCGGCGTGCGCCCCCTTCCTCTGTCTTCACTCGGAATGAGGCCACAAAGTCTACCGGGCCTCAGAAGTCGCCGGCCCTGTGGCTTGGGGATGCCTGCGCTGTCGGGACAGGTCGAGGCCCAAGGAGGGCGCCCTTGGCCGTCTGCTCTGCGGTTGTATGGGAAGGAGAGAGAGGGCAAGGACCTGCGCCGCCTGGCCCCTTTCCCTCGATCTGAGGCCCAGGGCTGGACCCCTATTTCTCCTCACCTCTTGCTCCTTCGACAGGGCTCATCATTTGAACGAGGAAAGGGAGAAAAAGAAAACAATTGAGCCCCTCCCCCCAAAAAAAATAAAAGAAAAGAAAAGAGGAAAATAAGAAGGAAAACTCTTCCCCTTGCGTTCCCTCCAAGTTTCCTTTCTTTGATCGCTTCCCGTCTTAATGTCTTCCAAAGAAATCGCCGGCTCGGCCTTTTAGCGCCGAGGCCTGTGGCTGCCTGGGAAAAAGGCAGCAGCATCCAGAGCCACTTACGAACTTTTTGCGAATTCGCCTTCTTTTCCAGGTCACAGGTGTGGGTGTGTGCGAGCGAGCGAGCGAGCGCGCGCGCCTGGCAAGGAGCCCGGGGCCACTTGCGCCGCCGCAAACAAGGAAGGGAGCGCTTGGACGGCGGACTTGGAAGCCCCCAATGAGCCCTACCCACTTTCCTGGGTGAAGGAGCCTGCTTGTCGGTCTCCTTCTTGAAAAGGAAAAGAGGGCGATCGCGCGCGCGCGCGCGTACACACACACACACACACACACACACACAAACATGCGGTCCCGAACAAAGATGTTTCACCCGGATCAAACACGACTTCCAAAATCAGCCAGCGGAAGATTGGTGGCTTCTCTTGAATGGTGTGGGATCTTATATTTCGGAGTCCATCAAAATAAAAAATAAATAAATTTCCCGACCAATATATATGCGGCACGGTCCCCCTCAAACACCTGGACATCCATAGCATCGAAGTTGCCAGGCCAACATTATGAGGCTAGGTTAGGGGCTGCAACACGGACCAGTTTATCAGAGGTCACGTATATGTAAAGGGAACTCCTTCCTGAAAAGTGGGATAACTTCCTCCCCGTCGCCCCCAAAAAGGACTCAAGGGAGCACTTCCTGGCTGCATCCCTTTAAATGTTTGCAAGTGTCGTATAATGCCACCCTCTTAACATGCATGTTTCCAGATGGATTTTTTTTCTCTCTCTCTCCTTCCTTGCTCTTTCCTCTTCGCAGATTTTGCCTTGGGAAACCATGCATTCCATCGCTCTGTGAAAGTTTCACTGCTGCCTCTGGGGCGACCTGCCGGCTGGCCACCTCTAGCTTTCAGGTTGCCCTTCCCCGACCAGCCCCCCCCTCCCCGCTTCGCCACCCCTCCCACAGCCAGGAGAGGAGACGTCGGTCCTGCCCGGTACAAACATCCTAACAGAGTCGCCTTTTCCGATCCTGGCGGTTTCCTCCCTCTTTCGCGTGGCTTAGCCTGGCTTTCTCTCTTCTTTCATTAGGAAGCCGGCGGAGTCCTCGGTTGTCGTGGAGCCTTGGAAGAATCTGCTCCAAGAGCTTTCGCTGCGGGTAGAGCCAGCGACGCTCATATTTCTCCCCCACCCCCGGGAAGCGAGGTTGGTTGGAAGCAGGCTTTTGCTGGGCTCGGAAAAGGAATGGCGTTTTCTGATTCAGATCCACTTCCTTCCAAGCCGTGCCCCCCCAACCTTTCCAATACTGAGACCCTTTTTAGGTGAGTGGAAGAAACGGAGTCATTGTAAACACTTCGCTGCTTTTTGTGTTTGTGTGAATGTGCTTATTATCATATGAGCAGAGAAGCAGGAGATGCATGGCCCATTACTCATCCTGTGCCTGTAGGCAAAGAATTCTCCTATTGAAATCAACCAGTAGAACCAGATTTCTGATAGGCAATTGCAGAAGGCAGCTTTAAACACCTCTCCTGGAAAGATATTACTGGCATGCCCATCCCCTGTCTCCCCCCCCCCCCAGCCACAAGTCAATGCAATGAGACCTTTCCAGCTCACCACTTGGCACCGCAAGGAGAGAAGAGCGTGAGAGTAGAACATCTTTCCAAACACTTGGGGGGAATGGAGGTCTCATATCATGTACTCTGGTGGCAATCGTAGTCATGCTGAATGGTGACTAAGTCCTGTTGAAATCTCTATTATGTTGACTCCTGAGTAAAAATGCATAGGATGGCATTGTGCATTGTTAGTATCATTAATGCTATGGATAGTTATGGAAACAATGGAAGCAGTTTGGAGCCAGCTCATAGAGACCTTAACAGGGCTTTCAAGTTATAAGTGTGATATTTATGGAGTGGTTTTACCATTCCCATTTCCCCCAGTGAGTTTCCATGGCCAAGTGGGGATTCGAACCCTGTTCCCCAGGGTACTAGTCCACCACTCTATCTACTGCACCACACTGGTAGTAGTACTAGTCAAATTTTGGGTTTTAAACATTCTTACTCAGTATGAACAGCATGTTGTCAACAACATGGTGGGGAGTACACTCATTTCACAAGGCATCAAGCCAAAGAGGTTGGGATGATTTCTATTATTTAAACAGAACAGCAGCTGACATTGTGAAATTCCCTGGCTGGAAATCTTTTTGATGTGGGCAGCTGAGTAACTTACGTGTGTCAATCAGAGATGATGTCATCGTTCTTCTGTGCATGCTCATGTGCATTGCTTGATTGGTCTACATTGGACTATTGAAATATTGCACTGGTTTGTACCTTCATGTTCTTAGCTTTGAGACTGTTAAAGGCCCATTGCAGGTACTAGAGCCTTGGTGGCGAACCTTCGGCACTCCAGATGCTTTGGACCACAACTCCCAGAATTCCAAGCCTGTATTGCCAATGACAAAGGACTGTGGGAGTTGTGGTCCAAAACACCTGGAGCGCCGAAGGTTTGCCACCACTCTACTAGAGCATGAGTAACACATTCCTTCCCACCCTCCAACCTCCAGTGGAAAAGCTGAATTAACTGCCAGTACAGAAATCAAGTCACCGGCATGTGTTGGCATGCAGGGCCCAGCCCTTGGTGACAGACAGTTGAATCTGGGAACTAACTGGACTCAACACAGTGGTATTAAAATGACATCTCAATGATAAGGCCATCTTGAGCAGTTTGGGTAATCACCCCCTTCACTGATGCATCTCATTGCTGGATGTCACAGAATGAAATATGAACTCGGTCTGTACAATGCATACGAAATGCATCCTGCATGAGCAACATGGATGTAAAGTTTGCAGTGTGATTTCCCATTTTCTGGGAAATGCTGCTCATGGCTTTTCAGTGCAGGGAGACTTGTGCACCTAGAACATTATACATTATAGCCTACCTCCAGTGATCATCTGAGAGGCCATTGTGATTCCTGCCTCCATTCTCTTTAATTCTTCAGCTTCCTTCACAAAACCCAGAAAAAATGCATATATCATTACAGAATCTATATAGTAAGCAGTCACTGTAGTGACCTTCTGGGAAAATGACATACAGAAACAAGGATGACAAGGATGGCGAGGGTTATGGAAAAGACCACTTTTTTCCTGCATATCTAAAACTTTAAATTTTGTCGCATGGTGTCCAATTTCTCGCTCCATCTACTGAAAATTGAGTCTGCTCCCATTTGACTCATGGAAGAGCCACACATACACACGTCCTGCTTCTTGGTCAAACATAGAATGTGATGGAATCTGGATGATATACAGAGGCAGGTCATGTTTAGCAGGTGGAGAAGAGAGGGAACCAATGCCTTCTACAGTGCTGTGCCTATAATATTCCTTCTGCAGGAGCTCTGTAGGAGCTGTGACTAAATCAGTGGCTACTGATCTTGCCTGTAAAGAGGTGCAGACATCACCCCACATACGGAGCTACTACAGCCAGGCACTTTAACACCTGGAGCCAGGGCCCCCATTGTGCACCCACTTGGTTCCAAGGCATAAAAAGGAACAGAAGAACATGTTTCCCCCCCAGAGAGGAAGGGAAAAGTGCGTGTGTTCCAAAAGCAAGAAGGAAAGGAAGTGAAGGAAGGCTGGAAAGGGTTGCTGCTTATTTTCTATTCCCCCAGTAGATTCACCTCTAGACTGCAGTGCCCTCTACATTTGGTACACTGGGACAAAGACTCATTTACCCTAGTCGTGGCCTTGTCCAGGCATCAGTCACTAAGTAATCCAAGTAGCACAGCAGGCAGAAGCCTCAGGCAGAAACCTCTGCCTGGGATCATGGAAGAATTCGTGCCTGTCCAAGTAAGCAACTCAAGGGCCAGCAGGGCCAGTGGTGTGACTCACCTTGGAGTGGCTTTGTTTGCTGGAAGGTCTGGGGTATTTTCTGATGTTGGCAGAGTGGTTAAATGGCTGTACTGCAGCTAAAACTGTACTCACCACCTGGGGTTCAATCCCAGGTAGCAGGCTCCTGGTTGACTCAGCCTTCCATCCTTCCAAATTAAACTGCAAACCACCCAGAGAGTGCTTGAAGTGCTATGGGGAGGTATACTGTTTAAGAAGAACATTTTGCTTTGCTTTGCTTTGCTTTGCTTTGCTTTGTAGGGTCATTGAATTCTAGTCAACAGTCTTCAAGTCCAGGACAAATGTTGGAAGCCAATGGTGGTGGTGGTGGTGGTGGTGGTGGTGTGTGTGTGGGGGGGCACATTACAGGAGCAATGCAGTAAAAATACTATAAGCCTTTCAGTCTACATTATCAGGAATGGGGTGGGGGTTTCAGTGATGAATAGGGATGAAGCTTGTGCTCAATCCAGCTAGCTCCAGTGAACACACACTCACTGGTGGTGTTGGTGGTGGGCCAGTGGCCATGGCAGGTTGTCAGTGAAAAGCAAAAGCAAAGTGTTCTGCTTATATACCTGCCCATACCACTTCAAGTAGTCTCTGGGTGGTTTACAGTTTTTAATTACAGTTTGCAGGCTACACATTGCCTCCCCCCCCCAGCAAGCTGGGTAGTCATTTTACCGACCTCCGAAGGATGGACGGCTGAGTCAGCTATGAGCCGGCTACCTGGGATTGAACCCCAGGTCGTGAGCACAGATTTACCTGCAATACAGACATTTAACCACTATGCCAGGAAGGCAGTGAAAGGAGTGAAATAAGAGGAGAAAAGCAATTGGTACTAAAACTTTCACTGGGGAAAAAAAACCTCCTTCCCCCGCATTTCTGCAGAAGACCTGGTCTGTGGGCAGTCGCTTCTCAGCAGTTCTCCTGTGTTGTTTCTCCCCCTCTTGCTTCTCTCCTGCAAAGGGCTGGGAAGGAAGGGAAGGCAGCTCTGACTCCACACTAGGCTTCGTTGTGTGTTTTTGTTTTTGTTTTCCTTCAGCGGAGGTTTCCCCACCTGCTGGGGAAAGCTTTGGGCTCCGGCGATAACAAGATTAAAGGGACAGAGAGCCGGCGTTGAGCTGCTGATTGGACGACGTGGCAGCGCCCGCATTCTCTACAATCAGTCCTCTTTCCGGTGAAAAGTGGAACAACAGAAGCAGCGCTTGGGCCCTCCTATCAGTTATTGTGTGTTCACAACAACAAAACAACAACAAAAAGAAGTGTGTGTGTGTGTGTGTGTGTGTGTGTGTGGGACCTCTATGCTATCTCCATAAAATAAAATTAAAGAGAACAAATAAGCAAACAAAAAAGCAAAGAAACACAAAATCCAGTTGAGGATTCCCATAAAGGGAGGCTGCAGGTGGAAGTATCAGCTTTTAAAAAGAAGTTTTCAGAGGTTTAACCCCCAATTGCCGCTGATTTTTTTAATCAAGCACTATGCTTTCGGAAACGGCTTCGACATGCTTCCTCTCTGGCTGAAATTCGCTTTGGCTGCTCATAATGAAATTTGAGAAACTGCTATCAATTACCAGGCAAGGGGAAGGCAAATGCCATTTTGAGAGGAGATGACAAAGAGGAGAACAAGCTTAAGAAATGGCAAGTTACATGATCTGGTGTTCTACCCAAGTAAACACATGACAACAATGGGAATTACTTTGCTGAGCTGGGAATGTGCTTTTAACATTTTAGGTTAATTTTGCCAGAACAAATGCCACATTCCTTTCTAGCACAGGAGATCACCAATGCTAATAACAATAATGAAGTTTATTTAAAACACTACCTAGAAAATTAGGCTCCCTTTTGAGGGTCACACATACCAATTAGCTATGTTTTACAAGACTTTCTCACTGCCTTCTTGTACAATCCTCCACTGACTAGACCCTGTGTCAAAAATGGCAGCTCGACTGGCAGAAGCCAATGTGATGTTGTGAATTAGCTGTTGCTCCTCTAAATGGAGCTGCTAATGATATATTTGTTGTCTGCCAGAACCTTCTGAGCCAAAAGTCCACTGAGCAATTTACTGGCAGAACCCAACTACAGACTTAAGACCATGAAAGGAAATGCAGTTGAAAACAGTTTAGCTGGAACATGAATCAAATGACCATACTGTATTAGAATAATAGGGTTGGGAAATTTTTCCCAGACTATGTTATGTTTCATGCCAGTGCTCCCAGTAGGAGACTGTCACCGAGTCCAGTGTGATTTCCTTCCTGGTAACCTTGGATAGTAATGCTCCCTAGGGTTGCAATCCAAGGCACCTGTACTGAGAAGGAATGCAATGGGACAAATATGGGATGCTATTGCAGCCAACACAGATGGTTTGTGCAGGATGGCTGGAGGAATTGTTAGGATGGGATAGAGAAACTGTTATCAAAACCTTACCCCTGAACGGAAAGAAGTGGGAAAGAGTCCCAGATGGTGGAGACTCTTTCCCAAGGATTTCAGTGGGATAGATTGTGCTACTGTTAGGTGGATTTGCAATTGGTTGACTGATCGCACCCAAAGGGTGATCATAAATGGCCTCTCTCTTCAGCTTGGAGAGACGTGACCAGTGGGGTGCCCCAGGGTTCTGTTCTGGGTCCAGTGCTGTTCAATATCTTTATTAATGACTTGGAGGAAGGAATAGAGAGTATGCTAATTAAATTTGCAGATGATACCAAATTGGGTGGGGTTGCTAATTCCCTAGGATAGGATGAAAATCCAAAAGGACCTTGACAGATTAGAGTGCTGGGCCAAAGTTAACGGAATGGATTTCAACAGAGGGAAATGTAGGGTGCTACATCTAGTTAAAAAGAATGAATTGCACAGATATAGGATGGGGGATACTTGGCTGGAGAATAGTACCTGTGAAAGGGATCTGGGAGTCTTGGTGGACCACAAGTTGAGCATGAATCAGCAGTGTGATATGGCAGCCAGGAAAGCCAATGCGATTCTTGGTTGCATCAGCAGAACCATAGTGTCTAGATCAAGGGAAGTGATAGTACCACTCTATTCTGCTCTGGTCAGACCCCAACTGGAGTACTGTGTCCAATTCTGTACACCTCAATTTAAAAAAGTATGTTGACAACCTCGAGCGGGTGCAGAGGAGGGCAACCAGGATGGTTGAGAGTCTGGAGGAAATGTCTTATGAGGAACGGCTTAGGGAACTGGGAATGTTTAGCCTTTTAATAAGAAGTCTGAGGGGGGATATGATAGCTATGTTTAAATATTTGAAGGGATGTCATATTGAAGAGGGAACAAGTTTGTTTTCCATGGCTTCAGAGAGTAGGACTCAGGGCAATGGTTTCAAACTACAGGAAAAGAGATTCCATTTGAACATTAGGGAGAACTTCATGACAGTTAGAGCTGTTCGGCAGTGGAATATGCTTCCACAAAGGGTGGTGGAGTCTCCTTCTGTGGAGGTTTTTAAGCAGACGCTGGATGGACATCTGTCGAAAATATTGTGATGGGGTTCCTGCATGACAGAGGGTTGGACTAGATGGCCCTTGAGGTCTCTTCCAACTCGATGATTCTATGATTCTATGATTCTATGATTCTATGATTCTATGATTCTATGAAATAAGTTTTATTTGGGGCAGGGCAATAGGCAAGTTGCCTGTCTGGCTGGGCAATGAAAAAGACAATGCTAAAATACCATAGTTGTTAAGAGTGACACTGTTTGGGATAGGCTTGCTCTGAAAAGAACACATGAATTGGTCTGAAACTGATGCTTTGTGGAAGACCTGCATTCATTACTCAACAAATTCACCTACATTTTTACTTTTCTGAAATTCAGACATTGTTACTGTAGACATCCCTAATCCATTTAGTCAGTAACATTCAAACATACAGCCGCAACATGTCTAGGGCTGGCTCCAAAGACTGACTGGAAACTTGCAAGCAAACATCAGCCACTTGGTTGCTAGTTGGCATTCGTGCTTTGGAACACATCCCATCAACACTTTATAAAAAGATTCTCTCCCTGCCATTTGATTTCTGAGCACAATTGAGAGTGATCCTTCCCAGCTTTAAGAACCTGCCTGGCAAAGTTTGAAAATGTCATTTGCGGGACTCCCAGAATCCAACAAGTGGCATTGCCAGTAGTTACCTGATCCTGAAGGAGGGTTGGTTTGTGCTTGAAGTGTGAACATTTACGTGCCAGCCAAAAGCACAACCCTTTCTGATTGCCCCAAAGTTTTTAAAATCATGTTTGCCAATATCTTTAAAGAGTTGCTCCTTACACTACCTTTTGCTGCTTTCAAGGGATTACAGTATATTTTTTATTGTTATTCCACTGGAGAACATTTCTTTGAATAGGTGGCATATAGGTATTTTCAAGTAAAATGCATCACTAGTATAAATTTGGATATTGATGGTCTGAGAATCCCACTGTATGTCCCTTTTACACATACAGAACATTGGTCTGAATGTGTGTGTCATGTCTGAGTGTGTTACGCAATCATGCCATATTACGCAATAACAAATTATGTTTTTATATCCTTTATTTGTTACAATGTGGTTAAGCTCTTGGAAATGGCCTGGTAAAGTCTATATTTCTAAAGTTAACAAAACGTAGATTCTTCTGAACCATTGGGACCATCTATTGTGGATTCTAGCACAAACCTGCATAAGGTGTACTTGGTAAGCTACCATCAGTCTGATTTCTGCCTAGGATACATGCACATTCTGGAAGCCTGCTTGGGACTTGTAGTGTGTATGGATGAGCCAGTAGTTCCTACAATCGTGACAGAAAGACATGTTTATATGTAACAATCCCTAAAACACAAACAAAAGAAATGCAGCAACAAGAGAATGGGGTGGCAACAAGCACACAAAATATCTGCATGAAGCAACTCATAGTATCAATGACTGGATGCATGTTCAGCAGATCATATGGTCACGTAGTTTGCAGCAGTCAACAAGAGTAAAAGGCTATCTTTTTAGGATGACATTTTGGTACCCACCCACAAGGCAGCCAGCTCTGAGAACTGAAAATTGATCAAACATGCTCGGAAGTCTCTTTAGCATTCAAAAACGGCTCAGGTAAATTGTCCTTGATTTGGAATAAAGCTGAGTTTTATGTACGATGGCAGTTCTTATTCTACACCCAGTAATAATTAACCTTTGACAGTACTGCAGTACTTAAATGTTATGCTCTTTACAATGCACTAAAGTATTTTTCCATCTAGATGTGTCAATGTAGTGTATTCAAGAGCAGCCACTTACAGGGTGCATTTTAATGTGCATTTGTAACATTCTTCTTGATTTGTATAGGTGTAAATATGTAAGTACTTGAAGTATGTTTTAAAGTGTATTGTCACTGTTTACCTTTTCCAAAAGAAATGTGATACAGAGGGTGCTGTCTCCACTCATGCATTTATTCTTAGTGACATATATTGAGCACCTGGACAGATGTCATTTATCAGCTTACCTTATGTTTTTACCCCAAAACTCTTTCCCACTTGAAATGTAATCATGTCTTTAAAATGTTTTGGAATAAAAACATTTTGCTCTCCTTTTTCCTATATTTAAGCTCTGAAAGAGATGTTTTGTTTTGTGTTTTTAAAAAATCTGCCTTGGACTAGATCTATATTTTTCTTTCTTATACTTGATCAATTTTTTTCTCTTGAAATTTCCCCCCAAAAAGGCAAACAAGCCTGATTGTTTGAGAACAAGATATTTGCCTTTGTTGTATTACCTGGAAGCACTGTGCTCATGCTTAGTCAATATAATGTCCTTGATCTTTCATGAAATACCTTGTGAAAGCATTGACAATCTTATCCAGAGGCAACAATGATCAAGGCCTACTGCAATTTAGACAGTGCTTATTGAGAACCAACACTAGGCCCCACAAGAAGTGTACATTCCCCCATCAAATAATTACTTCTAATTGTACAGATAGGAAGCCATACTTATGTAAACCGAAATGTATCAAGGAACTATCTGGGATTTTCAGCATGAACTGGATTGTTGTTTTCAGTCAGATTTCAAAATAGGCTGCATTAAGCAAGACAGCAGTCTAATATATACCCATGAAAGAATGCAATTAGGCCATTTTACTATTAGAAAAGAGAAAGGAATTGTAGCAGGGAACTCCTACAAGAAAATAGTTGATGTTTTAATTCCTGTATCCATGCCTATATTCATCATGTTATCAGGTTTGCAGAAACCCCTTAACTTGTTGCTTTGACTAGGACACCTGAATGCATCCCCAAAAGTTGGCTGTACAATCAGTTGTTGCTTAGAGCAGTAGTTCCCAACCTAGGGTCCCCAGATGTTCTTGGACTAAAATCCCCAGAAGCCTTTACCACTAGCTGTACTGGCCAGGGTTTCTGGGAGTTGTAATCCAAGAACACCTGGGGACTTAAGGCTTAGAATTTTTGGCTCTTGCTTGTGTGCTTTCCCTTGACCACTCAAGGGAAAATGAGGAGTACACACAGCACTGCAGAACTGACAAGAACATAAGCAATGAACTAGAGGGTGCTAAACTAAGGGTAACAGCAACCGTAGCTGTGTAATCAACACAGATGTCCTTAATTTAAATTGGTCCAAACAGAGATGACACACACAGTGTCCCAGTATTTATTGGCCAAAGTTAAGTTAAGCAACTTGATATATCCAGCATATATAGGTACAAAGTTATTGTTGCCTTCTGAAGATTGTATAGGGGATTACCAGTTCTTCCAATCCTTGCCAACAGACTGAGAACAGCAAGGTAAAAGATGAATGTTATTCAAAGTATGGTGATAAAATCCTGAAAAAGCTTCCCTTGTTTAATTTATGTTTGTCAGGCTGCTGGAAAACATACAAGCATCGAGCTAATGAAACGGTCACAAACATAAGTAGACAGCCACCATCAGGCACATATAAGAACATGGAAGCCCACTAGCACTTAGTAGTGGGTGAGGTATAGATCTAATAAATAAATAAATACATTCACAAATTACCTTTATTACAATTTTATTAATAACATATTGTGAAGCACAGCCCACCGGTTGTAATTTAACGGTGTTCAGTTTGGTGTTCGGAATCAAAGATTCACCAAGAGATTTGTGGCAAACCTTTTGCTGAAATCTTATATCAGTCTTCCGAGAGGGTTAATTCTATTATTGCTAAATTGCTCTTTTATTTGAGAAGCTGTTGTTTATAAGAACAATAATTATCCATTCTTATCCCCCTAATTCTCTTAATCCCTTTTAGTCTGCCAACTTTATTTCTGAACTGTGGTGCCCATAACTGAACACAGTGCTGAGGATACACAGGCAAAACTGAGTAGAACGAGGGATTTTTCCTTTTATACAATGAACTCATAGGAATGCTTACTCAGAAGAAAGTCTTTTGAGTACGACAGAGTAAAATTGTGGCATAGGTTTATGCAAAAGCAAGTACTCAGACGTAAACCACACTGTGTTCAGTGCCGTAAATCAAATGATACAGATAGGCATACCTGTATTGGTTTGTTACACTGTGTTCAACAGGGTTTACTAACTGCAACCACTGAGAAACAGAATTTAATGCTCCATTATTGCTTCTTAAGAAATAACATATGCTCAGCCCAAGCTAAAAGCATGATGGTCATAGAGACAAACAGACAAGGAAATGCAGTTAAAGATCTAAAATGAAAATGTGGGCCATGTGGAAAAATAAAACCACCTTGAAATTTGGCTGAATGATCTGTCGGATTATAGCTGTGCAACCACATTTAGAACTGAGACAGACCAGAATAGCTGCTTTAAGATAAAGCATGCAATCTCCTTTGGCTTTGAGGAGGCCTGTGTTACAGGACTACCTGCTCTGCTAGGTGGACGTTCTACAAAGGCAGCTGTGAAAAAAAGGCAGAAGCACCTGAAATGTGAATGTATTGTAAAGAATTTCTTGGATCTAGGAAGTGACAAATAAAGACGCATTAAGATGGGCAAAGAAAAACCAAGAAATCATGAAACCCACGAAATGCAGAAAGCCAGAATGTTTTGGTCATGTAATGAAATGAAAGTATCAATTTCTACAGCTGACCATTCAAGATCAACTACAGTGGACCCTTGTATAACAAACAGCTTGTATAACATAAAATTTGTACAACATAAAAAATTTCAGAGATAGGGGAAATTTGCTTAACATAATCGCCTATGGGGCACATCTGTACAACATAAAAACGGGATCACTCTGTTTTCAATGCATTCCTATGGGAAATTTGTATAAAGGGAAATTTGCTTAACATAATTTCATTTGGAACAAATTAATTCCTTTATACAAGGTACCACTGTATATGGGGAAAGCACACAACAAAGAGGACATCTGGGCTGAAAAACCTTTGGAAACAGTTTTGGTTGCAACATAAAATCACTGTTCAGATCCTGCAAAATCGAAACATCAATGAAGATGTTCTGCCTCTGGTCAGAGACAAATTAGAAAACAGTGGAACTCTAGCTAAGTGAATGGCTTGAATCTTTAACTTAATATTGTCTCTAGATTTACGCACTGGCCCCAGCTCCATTTAATCCATGTATGAATGCAGGGCACAGAGACTGGTAACTAACATTTCTGTGCTCTTTTGGAAATACATTCACCCAACTCTTGTCCAAGGCCGCATCTTGTCCAAGGTGCAGTTCTAGATGTCTATCAAAACCCCAATTCCTTTTGATTGGGATGTAGAAACAGTTGCTGTATTTTTCCTGTGTATAAGACTATATTTTTGTCTAAAATTGTTAGACTGAAAATTGAGGGTAATTTATACAGTACATGGAGGTAAGCTGAAGAGAGAACAGCACAGTTGCAAAAGCGTAAGTTTGGGTTGGAAATGTTTGGGTTATCTTATATATGGGATCATCTTATAGATAGAAAAATATGACATATCTTAAGGTGTGTATAGGTTGATAATAGTACTATCAAAATTATTTCTGGCAGAATTATTTGCCCACATTTAGCCTGTAGGACACAAACAAAAGAGAGCAGCAGAAGACAACTGTTCTGGCACCAGTTGCAATGTCCCCCGCGAAAGGGTTATGATCAGGAGGAGATGCACTCCTATGTCTTAAAGTAAGTTCTGACCTCACAAGAATGCAGGCCTTCATCTGCACACAGACACATGCACCTTCAGTCCTAGTAGCATAATTAAAAAGCTAAGCTGGGAAGGCAGAGGCAGGGACCAAGCAGTATGCTATGCACCATAGCTTGAATGAATGACAAAGAGAGTGGCTGCTACAGGCTGATGACCTCTCTCTGAGACTCGTCTTGGCAAATGGCATTTACAGGAGAGGTCTTCGGCGTCAGGGTTGTGTGTAAATATGTGAGGCTTCCCTTTGGTATTAGATAGTATGTAAGTTCCAATTACTTTTGCTTCCCCTTCTTCTCCTTTATTTGCATCATTAATTTTTTTTTAAAAAGCAAACCATTGTGATGTTTATTTAATCTGTTATTTTGTCATTGTCTTATTTTGTTGTAAACCACCTGGAGTTCCTCCGGAAGACGGGCAGTATATAAGAATTAAAATAAATAAATAAATAAATAAATAAATTCTAAACTCTACAGATTAAGGATTTAGTATAAACGATCCATTGGTGGTGCCCTTCAGGCCACTGAGTGTCCTTGGGTTCGTTGCTCCACCTCCATAGTCAATTCAGAAATGTATCAAGAGCCCAGATTTAGTTAGTGCTTTGGCTTGAAAAGCTGATGTTGACTAAAATTGTAATGGGGTCTGCAACCCTAATTTATTCATATCCCTTGTTCTAGCAAAACTATCGGGAAGAAAACTTACCTTTACACTCAGGTTCCCCTTGTAAATCCACGCCATATGTATTTTATTTAGAAGAACCATTTCTTTTTCCTGGGCAAGCCAGGTGATATTAAAACGACAGAGTAACAAGACCTCCAGTAAAACTGGAGTGCTGTTTACAGAAGGTCTTCACATATCATCACCCAAATTGTCGGGTAAACACGAAACATATTCTTCACAAAGAAAGTTTGCACATGAAAGATTCAGAAAACTTTGTGTGTGTGTGTGTGTGTGTGTGTGTGTGTGTGTGTGTGTGTGTGTGTGTGTGTGTGTGTGTTGGTTACAGTAGCATTCTCATGTGGCTACAAATACAAAATGACCAGCCTTATATGGCAGAGTCAAAGGGCAACTATTGTTAGTACACATTTACTGTGGCAGGGTTTCTGTCATGTCCCCTTTCGTTCCTGAGGATGGGATGCGGTGTACACAGTTGTGCCTCCACTCTACTTTGAGGCAATGGCTTGCAAACAAGGGCTCATTTGATGTAGATTTATTGGCTGAGAATGTTTTAATGGCTGTAAAACACTTCTGGCAATACAGAATAAGATTTAGTTAGGACCCTGCCCTCTTCCAAAGCTAATTCCATTTTGAAGAGATTTACTTGTGTCAGCCACCAAATAAGAAAAATGCAACACATTTTTTTAAAAATTGAAAGATCCAGGCAGATGCCATTCTTGTCCTCTTTATTAAGCATTAAACACAATGAACTGCTGAATGTGGGTTTTTTAGGTCACTGTTACTACTTCATTTTGTGCCTGATACCACATATTTTGCTGTATTGTTATCTCTCCTGCGCCTGACACAATTCCACCAGAGCTGTGCATCTTTCGCATGGAACTCAAACTGGCAGTGTGGAGAATTAAGAGGTTATCAGCCATCAGATGATAGACAACCTGGATTTATGTTTAAACATTACAGTATCACTGGTTTAAGGAACAGCGAAAGGTACATTTCAATGTGGTTTGAAATGTGATTTGTAAAGATGACTCTAATCTTATGAGAGTCTGTCTGGACACATGTGTGTTTTACTAGATTGTACCTTTCCTTATCCTCCTGCTAAGGAATTTAAAAGATATACTAAATTCCTGCCTAATACGACCTTGCTGTGTGTAAAGTGTTAAACTACAGCTACAGATAACAGGGACTGATAAAGCTCATGCAATATATGCCATCGCTTTGCAGTCGAGCTGCAGTTTTTTCGAATGGCTGAAGCTGAAGCAAAGAGCCAAAACTTCCTTTGTTGAAACTGTAAAAAGGAAGAGAGATTTGGGACCTAATGAGTATCCTTATCCTTCCTAGTATCTGTCACAACTGCTTTAGATGACTTTCTAATGTTCACTTTAATACATTTTAATTAGGATGACACTCCATTTTCAAGGATGATGTATTAATACTGCAGATCATTAACATTGCTAAGTAGTTGTAATAATACAGAAGTCTCTAATTGTCCCAGTTAGACAGAGACTCAGTTTTTCATTTGGTTTCCCCCTGCTCTTGGCCTTACGCTGAATTCAGGGAAGACTCCCTGTTCTTCAAAGCATATGGCAAGAAACAGCTACAGCTTCATTATTAAATTATTAGTATAAGACCACCCACCAACTTTGAACTGTTATTTCTGCTTGAGACTGGATAACAGCTAGCATTGTCTTTCTAATATCCACTCCCTCAGTATCAGAAGTTAGGAAACTTAGGCTCTTGAGTGAAGCTTTAAAAAAATAATAATTAGCACAAACTGCATTTAACATCTGCAAAAGACTCATGCTTATAAGGAAGGAGATGTTCCATTCTGTTTGCAATGGTTTTAATCTCTTAACTTGAATATATGTCCTCTAGCAGGCTATACTTCTTGGATTTCATTTTTAGATCCTTAAGGCTGCATATATCTGTCAAACAGACATAATGAATTTAAAGTGCTAATGCTTAGGAGGCAAGGGGGGGAAAAACATTGAAATATATCCTTGGTTGATTAAATTACCACCTCCAGCTACTTTACCTCCTTATGTCCAAACTGATTTCCTTTTCTACTTTCCAAGCACTGAATCTAGAAGATGTGGAAGATGTAATTTAATGGTAAAACATGCACATGTCTTTAGACAAGATGATTTTCTTTAAGCGTCTTTTTGACTCTGTGCCTGTAAGATAGGGCTTCTAACTGACTAGGGGGACTTTCAATTATATCCAACCTCTAGGCTGACCTGCGGCTAAAGGATGTGTTTTATATAGTGGCACTGCAAGATAATTATGGTTAAAAATCTCTGACATCAAACTTCAAAATTTCAATATGGTTCTCTCAATCTCTCCCTCCCTCCTGTCTCTCACACAACTGGTTCGGTACTCAAAAGGCATGTCATCAGTTGCTGGGTTTTGTGTGGTTTTTATCATTTTTGAAGCTTGTGCTGTCCATGCCCAATTTTGTTTCATGGTGCTCTATTTCTGTGCAGCTTTATCACCAAAATGGGTACCTATAAAAACAACAACACCCAAAACAAAACAGGGCAAGTTTTAATGTGGGTTTCTCCTAAATAGTCATTTCAAGGAAAAACAAGTTACCATCATAACAAAGCTATAACATCATAACATAACATCCACTATCTTAGATGTAGATCTGGATCCATAGTAATTTCTTCTATGTCTAATAACAGTTAGTATGGTGAGTATTCATATTACTATCACACAGAAACTCCTCAGACAGCACCCACCATGTGTCTTGTTCCAGCTGTTATTGTAACTTAAAGTTTTCTCTCTTCACGTTATTATTTCATATGAAGACACCATGTCAAAACAGCCTATAAACATCCATGCTAGCATGGCTCAGTCTTGCAGCAACTGTGGAAACTCTTCACATTATTTAGAAAACTCATACCGGAGATGGTGTGACACGGTATGGTAGGAGCATAGATAAAATACTATATTTTAATATATGCCACATTACCATATGGCAATAAAATCACAAAAGTTTCAGACCAACTTCTACTCTTTAGAGTTGATTGTTTACAGAATGGCATGATAGAGGTGAAACGAAGACATGGACTGTGATTTCTACATTCGCCTCAACAGAATATCTTGGTTCTTGAAGTGCACAATTTCCTCTGTCATGAAGAATCCAAAGGAACTGGTCTGAAAATATGGATGGCCAGCCATGACATCCATGGAGCATATTCTCCTATAAGCAGAAAAAAAATAAAAGATACATGGAAGCACAAAAAACATAGATTATGCAGACTGAACTAACACCAAACACAGGATCTCGTGACTGCAAGCTCGGCCTCACCTATAGATGGAAATCTAGGTCCAGAAGGGCTGACTGTCTGTCTGTCTGTCTGACGGACTGACTGACTTACCACCCCAATAGTACAATGCACTATTCTACAAGTACTGTACAAACTCTACATGTACTGCAACTATACCAGTGCAAAGCTACATATACAGTATATGCATTGCATTACACTTGTTATGCTACACTCAGATAGATCTCCTGACACCCAAATAGACTTCTTGTATATGAACAAATGAACGTTTTGCCTCATAATACTGCACAAAGGCTTGGCCTCTCATCTTTTCAGAAATATATATTAGGGTCAGTCAGCACACAAAAAGTAACTAATAGTCACCACACACCCAGCACACAAAAGCTAAATATACTGTAGTCATATCCATACACACTCATGCAAATTCTCTTTTTTTTTCTCAGTACACTTACACAGATTTACAAATCTATCCCATGTTCACCTTGAATTTCTTTTGTGCCCATCCCTCTCCATAGATTACCATACTCATCTCAGGAAGCCATGTACTGTACACATATATCAGCTCACTGTGTATAATGTACAGTAATGACTAATGTACATAATGTATTGTAAAGACTACTGTACACAAATCTAAATGCATTCATGCCACGCCTAATACACACCCTCTCACATTCTCACGTACTCTGTTCCTCCAAGAGACAACCATTTGTCTCAAATTAAATGGGAGCTGATTGAATCAGGTTACACATAACAAGCCCTCACACCCTCCCTGCCTTCATTAGACACCCTCATCTCTGCTAGAGCCTTTCCCTGTCCTATACTCACTTTCAAACACGCACTGGTCTCTTAGTGGACAGCAGCAACAGCAACAAAAGCTAACAGGCTTGTATCACACATAGCACACACACCTGCTGTTAACACAGGCTCCTCTTTTCACTTAGCTCAAAACAATCTCCCCTCCAAACAAAAAAATGCACACTTATTCCTTAAAACACACACACACACACACACACACACACACACACACCATCTGGATAAAAGGCAGGGCTGATCATATTAAGAGGGATTGGTGGGTTCTCTCATTGAAACATATGTGGCAGTTTTGTTCTGTCAGCTGAGGGGGCTGTTCTCTTATAGCACCCCCCCCCCAAAAAAAAGCTGACTCAGATAAGTTCCCACCAGTCTCCATCATGAAGTCCCTCCAACTTTGCCAGGGGAGGCATAGGTTCTCTCATGTTCTCCCTTCTCCTCCCTCCTTTTCCGTTCAACATCTCCCCCCCCCCCCCAGATGAGGTCCATGACAGCCCAAGATGTGTGTGTGTGTGTGTTTTTCTGACTTGGTCCCCATCCCCCACCCCCACCCTCAGGACAGAACTGAGGGAAAGGAGAGCAAACTATGGCAGGCTGTGCTTCCTCCCATCCCTCTTGCTGGGGGTGGGGTGGTGGTGGGGCTCCTCATACACCTGGAAAACAACACGGCCAAAGAAAGACACCTTGTAGGATAAACACTTTCTAGGCTGTTTTGTTTTTCTTTAAAAAATGGAAGGAAGGAAGGAAAGAAAGGAAGGAAGGAAAAGAAAACAGAATAACCCCAATAGATGAATTAGAGCCCCCCCCCATGGAAGGGGGGCTCAGTGAGAGGTAATGAGTGCAGGGCAGTGTAAAAGGAAGGGAGGGAGGTAAAAAGGTGAACAGAGGAGAGAGAGAGAGAGAGAAAGAAGGAAAGAAGCAAATGGAAATGAGTGAGACAAAAAAAGAAAAGAGAAAAAAAGAAAAGAGAACAAGAGGGGGAAAAGAAGTAATATTTTTCCTTGATAAAAATGCACAAAAGGGAAGATGAACTTTGTTCTTTTTCTCTTTCTACTCTCCTCTCTTTTTCTGCTTTTCGCCTCGCAGCACGCCAGCCTAAGCTGAGAGCTGTAATGTCATTAAATTGCAAATGCTTTTTCATTTCCGACACACACTGTTTACTTATCTGGCAAAAACATATGTTGGAAGGAATCCGTTAAATTCTGCCCATTGCCTTGGGTAAAAGTGCAATGGAAACGGACCCAGTGAGCGTCTTCTTTCTTCTTCTTTTAGCACTTCCCTTATCTACAAGACTGCTTCGCAGCAAACTGGCTAGTTCAATGAAAAATGAAGATACAGCAGGAGATTACAGAAGAACAGTGAGCAAAAAATTCCTGGAGAGAGGGTCACTTCATTGCAAATGATTTCACTTCTCTCTAGATCTGCATAAATTACTATTTTTAAGGCATCTCCAAAGTCTGTATATTTTTCTCACTCTGTCAAACATTTAATTTCACGCCCCGTGTTCTGAATATGCTAAAATGCATATCTCTGATGCACCTTTAAGCCAGAAAAACGAATGCAAAATTGAAGATAAAATGATGTGATTTGCACTACAAGCCTATTACTTGAGGTATTTACATATAGTTTACCTCTGCAGTTCTGAGAATGATTTATTTTTTTTAAAAAATTCGGGATTAAGCTCATATAAATATGTATAAATCTTTGTTTAGAAAATAGATTTTGCAGCTGTTGTGTCAAAAAGTTCTTTAAGATTCTGTGAAGAATTTTCCTTTCAGCGTGCCTTTAGAAAGAAAGAGAGGAAGAAAAGAACTTGACATCCTCCTTTGGCAGAAAAACACGCTTGTTTTCCCTAATACCTCGGGGTCCTCGCCCCCCCCCCACCACCAAGAGTCACTCCTTCGTTCCCCCAACTATCTTCCTGAAACCATTTGCGTTCTTTCTGTGTCTCTTTCCTTTTATTTATCTGAACTCTGAAAAAAAATCATCACTGTGAATGTCCTCTGATTCCAGCGGAATATTTTCGATTTATACAAATTGAATTTTTGTTTTCCAAGCCATCCCGGATTTCTCTTGTTGATTTCCACGAAACTATCGGGATTTTTTTTTATTTTTTATTTTTGGGGGCGGGGGGATCCCGGCAATGGGGCGAGAGCGAATCAACTCGAAACGGAAGCGACTCGTTTGTTTTGAAATCGATGCTGATTTAATTACCTCCTTCTTCGGGCCTTAACAAAAATATTATAAGAGGGGGAAGTGGGGGGGGGGAGAGAGAACGCCTTCAGGATGGATTCATCTTTCTCCCATCATCAATTCTAGCCTCTCTCTCTCTCTCTCTCTCTCTCTCCTGCCTTCTGCCTCCAGATACAGTAGTATCTCTATGCGATGGGCAATGCTGAGCCAAACCCGCGGTGGTGTCCAAACTAGAAATTCAGGGAAGATGCTCCAGGTGTCGGCTCCTCTGAGGCTCTTAGCTCTGGTGTGTGTGTGTGGGGGGGGGCAGGTATGGAAGGAGAAGCGGCACGACTGCCACTAAAAAGACGAAAAGGGCTTCGGCCCAACACAGGCTGACCAGGAGGAGAGAAAGAGAAAGAGAAAGAGAAAGAGAGCGGCGTGTGTGTGTGTGTGTGTGAAAAAAAAATCGGAATTAGCTTCCGAAAGCGGCGTTGGAGAGCTCTTAGGACGCGCTTGCTTGGAGTTGGCTAATGACCGATGGGGAGGGTGCCTGTTAAAAAGTCATTTCCAGACACTCGGTTGAGGTTTCCTTCCTCGTGTACAGCACGGCTTAACGATCCCCCTGGTGGCGTTCCCTGAGACAGTGTAAGCACCTCAATATAGAGCTGCAACATCCTGGTTGCAGGGATTTGTACCTTTTGAAAAATCGAGACCGTATATCATATAAAAGTATAGCGCTAGGGGTGGGGATGGGGGTGGGGTGGGGTCGGGGGACTCTTGTTATTATATTGCCATAGACTGCATGCAATCTGTGCCCACATTATATGGATGAAAATAGACATGACATAGGATATTTCAGACTGTGTCCCAGCACTGATTTCACATGACATGACCTCTTTTTCTCAGAAAGGTAAGAAGATGCATGTGTTAAGATTCCTTTTTAATGATGTAACTAACCCCATTGTTAATCTTCTCTGCCACGCCTGGGGTTGAAGGATCCACCCCCTGACCTCCTGCGACTGAACAAAAAAGAACAGAAAAGGAAAGGAAACCCAAAAAACAAATATTTAACTTATTCCGAGATTAAAGGCTGAATGAATGTCCTTGCCGATTCTCATAACAAATTGGTGTGAGAGTTCATTAGTTTGTTCATTTCATTTGCTTGATAAGGAACTGAGGCTGACACTTGGGCAGTGAATGGCTGTCTGAAATGTTATCTCAAATCAGGTATCACTTTTTCATGATCATTTTTTGCAGGAGACACTGCATACCAGTACCTTTTTGGTAATACTAAATGGACCATAAGGGCACTATCAGTTGAAGTGTGTGTGCATTTGATTTTCTAATCAGCTTTCCCAAATAATGGTCACTGTGCCAAAATATCAACAGGCATATATTCCAGACCAAAACAACAATGTAATACAACCACTTGTGAAAATGCCAAGTGAAGAACAGTTTTAAACATTATCAAGAATGAGGTCGTATTTTGCATGCATTCAGAAGGTTGAGCCCTATCTGAAATACTAAGTGCAAGTACCAAATTTGTTGCTGAGGACTGAATTGCCCCAAAACGTGTTCTGTGGGGTACATGGGAACTGCTCAGACTCCCTCTCCTCCTGACAGGCAGATCGGTTGCACATTGCAGATGTGATGCCAAGCAGAAGTGAGTTGCTGTGTCCTGGCAGTCACTGGGCAATCGAAAAGAATCACATGGCCTTACCATGTTACCTTGCTTCACCCTGTCCAAGCCCCAAAGGTTCCAAGGGTAAAGGTGGGGTGTTCCTTTTGCCATAAGGCCACACTGTGCCACCTTGTCACTTTCGCTTCTAATTATGAGCCAATTGAACTGACTTGGTTAATTTTAATTTGTCATTCTGTTACTCTTCTTTCAAATGAATTAACATAATTTGTGAGTTCTGTATACAGGTATATATTTTCAGCCTGTAATCTGCTCTAGGCAAGCATGACATGGCTACTTCTTAGCAGCAGGTAACTACTGCTAGGATCTGAGTGCATGTTCATGTACAAGTACATAAGAACATAAGAAGAGCCTTGCTGGAACAGGCCACAGCCAATCCAGTCCAGCAGTCTGTCTCACACAGTGGCTCACCATTTGCTTCATGGTCTTCCCAAGCAGATGTCTTCACCTGCTTACAATTCCCTGCAAATGGCATTGAGAGATATCCTGCCTATCTCCCCAACCAGGAGGTTGTTCTTAGGCATCCATAATGATCGCCACTGATACCTTTGTTCTCCATGTACTTGTCCAATCCTTTCTTAAAGCTGCCAAGCCTGACAGCTGTCACCACTTCTTCTGGCAGGGAGTTCCACAGACCAGTGATCCTCTGGGTGAAAATGTACTTTCTCTTAGTTGTTTGAGATCTAGCACCAAAAGTTTCATGGAGTGCCCCCTAGTTATAGTGTTGTGTGATAAGGGAAACAGTTTTTTCCTTATCTACTTTGTCCACACTGTGTATGATTTTATAAACCTCAATCAGGTCACTTCTTCGATGCTGTCATTCAAGAGTGAAAGGCCCAGCCATTGCAGCCTCTGATGGTAAGGAAAGTGTTCCAGTCCCCTAATCATTGTGGTTGCCCTCCTCTGTACTTTTTCCATTTCCATAATATCCTTCTGGAGGTATGGTGACTAGAACTGCATACAATACTCTAGATGGGGCCTCACCAAGTAGTAGTAGTACTACTACTACTAGTAGTAGCAGCAGCAGTAGTGGCAGCAGCAGCAGCAGCAGCAGTTGTTGTTATTGTTGTTGCTGTTGTCGTCATCAAATCTGACTTATGGCAATCTGTTTCAGGGTTTTCCAGGCATTTGTGTGTTCTGTGCCATTAAGTTGGAACTGGCAACCGACTTATAGTGGCCCTAATAGGGCGTTCAAGGTGAGAGAGACAATCAAGAGTGGTTTTCCCAGTTCCATTCCCCCAATAAGCTTCCATGGCTGAGTGGGGCACATTGTTAGTAGACAAATTGAACCATTTGCTGATGTAAATCAGACAATAAGCAAACACATATGTAAATTCCATTGAACTTTGAGTGTAACTAGATGGTCCTTTGGTCTGGGCTGGTGACAGGCTGGTTCGCTCCTTTTCCTAGTGACCACATGATTTGCATGCCATTCCAAAATAGCTTGCCCCTGATTGATGCATACTTGCCACTTTTTAGGTTCCCCCTTAGGGACTGATGGTTTGTGTGTCTCTCTTTCTCTCTGTGTGTGTTTGTATGCATGAACACACATACACAGGTAGGATCTCTCCACTTTGATTTGGATCAAGCATGTGTGCTCATGGGTACTGTCAAGTGCTTAAGTCACTTGAGAAATGGAAAAGTTCCTCCCCATTCTCTGTGGAGGGGAAAGGAGAGAAAGTTTTCCATTTCTTTTAAATTGCTGCTAACATATCAGCAATGCTTAAAACACTCCCCTGCCCCCAAAAAACCCTCCTATTCATCATATTGCTGCCATTCAAGATAGTAGGCTGTATTAGGGACTCCAGGTCTCCATGCTCATAAACAGTTTTTGCTTCTAAAATAAATGTTTCTGTCTCTAGTGGAAACTAGAAAAGTCCCATTCAAACATAATATACATTACAGAACACTGAGACAGCCAGAAATGAAATACACAAGTCTTGGGCTTCCAAAATGCCAAGAGTCCTGGATGAATGCAGAAAGCATTCCAGTGTAATGTCTTACATGAAAACTTATCTTGCCAGACAAAACGAATTAATAGTATGCACAGTAGCTGATTGCCATAACAACAAATGGTTACTCCTTCTTGTCCATTATAATAAGTATGTCTCTAATAAGCATGTCTGTAAAATAAGCATGTCTGTAATACTACACTTGATCTTAGTGTGAGAAGTGATGTCTATAATAAGCATGCATACTATACTGTAAAAGGCTAACATATACTTTTATGATGCATGTGCTGACATCATCTGACATTGTGCAGATGCAGATGTGCAATATTATTCAGCTGTGTTATTCAAACAGCTGCTTGACAGTTTGTCTTTCTGTCTATTGTCCATTCAATTTATAATCATCAGACTTTACAAGACAAGAATGAAAAAAAAACTAAAATGTAGTGACACCTTAAAAACTGGTATATTTCAATGGATAAATTCCTCTTGCTAATCTCACTAAAACAGTGGGTTTTGATGAGTCAACTTCCCCATTAAAACAGAAAAATGGGATTACTCCGTTTTCAATGCATTCCTATGGGAAATTTGTATAAAGGAAAATTTGCTTAACATAATTTCATTTGGAACGAATTAATTCCTTTATACAAGGTACCACTGTAATTGTATCAATACATTGATCTATTGGCTTTGAATTGGGAGGAAATCTCATCTTTTAGGAAAGGAACAGTCACTCACATGAATGAAACCACAATTCCTTCAGCCAATCATTTGGTTTTGCAATAAACATCCACTTCTGCAAGAAATGTTTCCTATTTCCAACAAGTTTCCATTACAATGCATTGTGTGAATGGGCTACAGAAGTTTCCCAGTAGTTTTGTAGGGCTTCTATATTTCTCTAGTGATGCTCTAATTCCACTTAGCTGGCCACTTTGGAGTAGATAAGTGTTAACCAGCAATCATATCAGTGACCAAGCTGCTTGGACCAGCAAGGGAGCTGTCCAGCAGGATCCAGTGCAGCATCAGCTGGGTTTTGCGAGCAATTTCTGCAGAGTTCCTCATCAGCAATAATTTTATAGCAGATCTAGCAGTCCCACCTTTTATCCTGGAGCCATGCAAGGCCTGATCTAGGGCATATTTGCCTCCTCCTCTCTAATATGTCTGAGGAAGAGGAGATCTTGCAGTGAGCAACAAACACAAAGCATCTCCGGTGTTTGGCTTTGCCCACTCCTAACTATGAACTGGGGTGCTGACACACGGTGCAGAAGTGGGTTGACATGAGATTTTTCAAGGCTTACCTTCCAACGTCTTGGCTTTGTGGAACTTAAGGCAATATGCAATAGCCTTTCCTCCCAGCATCATCAGGAAGGCTTTTGTTTTGCTTTTCTGAAAAGTCACCTATTTTTGCTGTATATACGGTGTGTCAGTTCTCTCAATACTGAGATTGTGTGGTTAAGCACATGTGAGCTCGGAAGCTGTGGCCACAGAAAAATAAGATACCTTTTACATCGGTCGAAGACATCCATGGTACACAGAAAATTATAGTGATTTGTCAAGTTTGAAAGCAGTTCAGCGAGGACCTGCAAAATGGTAAGAACAATAGAGACATGGAACATTGGAGGTGGGGGATAAACAGATAGAACAGAGTGAACTGATATGCTTAAACCACCAACATCTTCAAAGTTAGTCTAGAAGTGTGCATGGAAAACAGGCCTCTCTTCATACAAAGAGTAATACCATGAGGAAGATGACTGTAGAAATACTGCTGAACTACTTCCAAAACTTTGCTGAACCATGCCCAGAATTCTGTTTCCACAATGGCCAACAAAATGGCAACCACACCCTGCAAGTAGGACAGGAATGCCATGGCACACTCTGCCATGGGTCTTCCGTGAATAGTGCTGCTTCATCCAAAATCAAGCTAGCAATTATGACATCCAAAGAAACAAGAAAAGAAAAAAACAGACACAAAGAAAGCCAAATTCAGTAAGGCCACCATATCCACGAGGGGATTAATTCCAAGCCCACCCCCCCAATGATTCTGAAAAACACAGATTAGTGCAAATGCAATTTTAATAGTGAACATTATACAGTAATACCTTGGTTTAAAAGTAACTTGGTTTAAGAGGGTTTTGCAAGACAAGCAAACATTTATTTTCAATTTTGCCTTGATCAACAAGCAATGTCTTGATATACAAGCACTGGAGCAGTTCACATGACCACAAGTGAGCCAGTGGTGGTTCTCTCTCCCTCACTCCCTCTATCCCCCTGCTGGATTGTGGGTGATGTTCCATCTCAGGAAGCCTCCAAAGCAGAGGTAGGAGCGAGGAATAGAGGTCTCCCTTGCACCAGCCAGGAACATTTTCAAAGGGGAGTGCAGGTTAGGGTTTTATTTTTCTTTCTATTTATATTTTTATTTAATTTGTTTTCAGTATTCTTTCTTATTTTTTCAAACCATTTCCAGTCATGGGGCCCCCCAGAATGAATCATCTGAGTTTCCATTATTTCTTATGGAGAAATTTGCTTTGATATAAGAGTGTTTTGGTTTACAAGCATGTTTCTGGAATGGATTATGCTGGTAAACCAAGGTACAACTGTGCATAGTAGGATCTCTGGCTCCTTCTAGTGGCCAGTTGTAGTAACTTCAATTTTAGAAATATATATTTCTAGGATTTTTCCTTTAATATTTTTAACATTTTCAGATTGTGGATAATTGAATCAGCAGATAAGGGTCCTGTGGATAAGGGGGTCCTACTGTATAAGTAGCTAAAATAAACTAAAACAAAAATAAAATAAAAGCACCTATTGATGGATATAATACTTTGATACGTACATTAAATGTTGTTTGGATTGTACCTTTCAGCCCCTGTGTTGAAATCTGTGGCTGCTTGAATGTGTGTGTGTATGGACCTATTTCTTGTGCAAGCAGCTCCCATTCAATCTAATGGCTAGGTTGAGCACAACAGAACGGACATAGAAAGCAAAAAGCATGCTGCTTATATAACCCCGCATAGCACTTAAAACGCTCTCTGGAAGGTTTACAAGGAATTATGCAGGCTACACATTGCCCCACCACCATCAAGCTAGGGACTCATTTTACCAACCTTGGAAGGATGAAAGGATGGGTGAACCTTGAGCCTTCTACCTGGAACTGAACCCCAGGTGGTGATCACAGTTATCACTGCAATACAGCAGTCGAACCACTGAGCCATGAGGCTCTTATATAGAGATTGTTTGTTTCCTTTAAAATGACCAGGGAAGCCAAAGCAGAATGGGTATCTCTGCAGGTGTATTTTCAGGTTGATTGTGGGACTGGTATATTATCTGCCTCATGGCCACCACTTTAAATCCTGCAGATTGAAATATGAAAAAAAAAATGTGGGTAAATGAGGGAAGATGTCCTAAATTTATTTTGCATCTGCTAGGATCTGTGGAGACATAGATTTGTGTGGGAAATGCAACTCCTCAGTGACTTGGTCGATGCCATCAACATACAACTACAAACTACTGAGAGCACTCTGTACCTGTAATTAAGAACACTGTAATTAGCGTGGCTGCAACAGAAGTATAGTAGATTTGTGTTTCTGCCTGTTTGCTTACACACATGCATGCAAATTAGAAGTTCTGATACATCACTGTGTGCTTGAAATTCCTGAGAAACTCAGCAGCCTAGAAGTTTCAGAAGTTTCTTTATTTTGCATTTTTTTAAAAATCAACCACACACAAGTTTCCACCGCTGCTTTTGCTAACTGCCTTTTAGATTATATCTGGTCATTCCCATACTCTTATTCTACTGCCATTTCATCTGGATGCTTTTATTAAGCAGCCACCCACTGACCTCCACTCCTCAAGTGCAGCTCTGAGAGCCTATCACTCAAATACATATTTGAGCTTTGAGCAGCACCTTCTGTGTACACTGAGTCAAAAATCTCCTGTGTTTTAGAAAAAGTGGTTGCCGCATGTGTGCAGCAGGCACCGTTCAAAGTAAAAGATATCTTTCTTGGTTTTGTTAGTTTCAAAATACCCCAAGCAGTAAAATTGTGTAACTGACTAATCACTTGCCAATGTTTCTTTTTCCTTTTCTTTTAAAAATGTAATCTATTTTAATTTATTGTGGTGCCTAAATGCAAATGAAACTGGTCTGCTTCCAAGCAGCCCCCCCCACTTTTACAACCCAATTTAAGGTAATCATAATTTGAGGAAAGTGTCTGTGTTTTCCCCCCCAAATGAAAACATTCCCCCGTATGCTTGACTGGTGTTTTGCAAGTTCCAGCCTGAAGCAAGGGTTCATGTTGAAGGTACTGAATAGAGGTCCTTTGTAAATATTGATCCACCTTTGACTCAACTGTATGTTTTCATCTTATAGACTGAAATTCATAACTCAATTGTCTTAAAGAGGATCACATGCCCAAGTGGTGTTTATCAAATGACTTACTACCCAGCTTGCTCTTTTCAGCTCCGCTTACCACATCAAACAAGTCAATGGATGGCCTCCCGAGACTGCCTGTTTGCATAGTTTTCCCTGGTGAGTGTTCTTAGTGTACCGTGAAATACTCATTAGCCAGCCTAAGCACACTCTTCAATACTTTATCCTGAAGTGGGAAAATAAGATTCAGGGAGCCTGCTGAGATGAACCTTTCCACCATTTTGTTTGTATTCAGCAGTGGTTTGTGTACACATCAGATCGGCTAGCTAAACGCTTCAAATCAGTCTAGTTCATACATTTAAATACAACTGTCATGTCAATTATGGCATATTTAGGTATGAACGTATATAAGGGGGGAGCAGGAGAGAACAAGAATGAGAAACTATATGCTGTGCATTCTCTTCCCCCTCTTTAGAGAAAACGACGTTTTTCAGACAGTTCAAATATGTGGGCTTATTTCCACCAATGGACATTATGCTGGTAATGAAAGGAAATGGAAAAAAAAGACCAGGGATAGGCAAATAGTTTGACCTAATCCAGTGTTTTACCTAAGCATTTTTACACTTCAAGGTTGCCCTTTGCAGGGCCAAATTTGTATGGCAGAGTAAAATATATGCACAAATGCAAATATTTTCATTAGTTAGCTGGGTGATGTTAACTTTCCACATCTGATTCAAGATGGCTGCTTTTTCTGGTACTGGATTCTATGTATTCATTTGTCATAGATTATCGTGCTGATTACAACAATAGGGGCATTCACCATATGAAGCATATGAAACAGAAATGTGAAATGGACCCAGCTATTACAATGTGCTGAATTTGAAGTTCTTTTTCTATATAGGTACTCTTTGTTTACAAAGGGTGTGGTTTTTTGGCACAAATGTACTCGGACTAAGTAAATATACATTGTGTATATTATTATTATTTTTTTGCAGACATCATTCCTCTCTTCTAGAAGAGCTGTGGTCCTTAAGTGCACCCCTCTGTCTTCCATGGACTACTCTGACTATTATTCCTCCTCAATGTGAACAGTTTATCCCCTGTTCTTAACACACCTTGAGCAAAATCTGGATTTAATACTTATGCAGAAATCACAGAGTACTGTCCAGCGTCAACAGGTTAAGAATTTATTAGAGCCAGCAGGAGGCGAGGAAGTGATGCAAAGTAGATAATAATAATAATAATAATAATAATAATAATAATAATAATAATAAT
>JAHTLZ010000348.1:10387371-10429971 GCA_023846285.1 Phrynocephalus versicolor
TAATAATAATAATAATAATAATAATAATAATAATAATAATAATAATACCTTTATTGTCAAAGTACAACATGTGTACAATGAAATTAGCTGAGTCCCCCATCCCCCCTCTCCACACCGAAACTCACGCTTACTACCACACAATCTTATTACACCTTATGAACTTATTGCACAACACACACTGGCCCCACAAGTCTATCATACTATGTTGACATAAAATTATTTCCATTTTTAGAGTCTGATGGTCCACAGATAGAAACTGTTATTCAGCCTGTTGGCTATACTTCTGTATCTCCTACCCAGAGGTAGGAGAGTAATGAAGTGCTGACTGGGGTGTGTCATCCCTGAGGATTTTCCTTGCTCTCTGAAGGCAGCGATCCCTAACAATGTCATCTAGTGGACTCAGGGAGCAGCCCGTTATGTTTTGTGCTGTACTCAACACCCTCTGTAATGTCTTTCTGTCTGCGGCTGTCAGGCTAGCATACCACACTGTAATGCAATATGAAAGAACACTTTCTGTTATAGACTGGTAAAAGGAAATCATCAGTTGTTGTTTCACTTTGTTCTTTCACAAGACCCTAAGGCAGTAGAGTTTTTGTTGGGCCTTTCTGGCCACTTGGGTTGTGCTGATTTTCCAGGTGAGGTCTTCACTGAGGTAGACTCCCAGGAATTTAAAAAAGGAAACTCTCTCCTCACAGCCCCTCTTGCTGTACAAGGGGGCAGGATCCTCTCTCTTCCTCTGGAAGTTCAACACCATCTCCTTTTTCTTGTTAATATTCAAGTGCAAGTTGTTTTTCAGGCACCATGAGAATAATTTTTGAACTATCCCCCTGTACGCTCTTTTGTCTCCACCTCTAATAAGTCCCACTACGGTGGAATCATCTGCGAATTTAATGCTCGTAGATGGGTCAGATGATACACAATCATATAATGAATACAGGTAGGGACTAAGCACACAGCCCTGTGGTGAGCCAGTGCGACCCATGTTTCAAGATCACATGTTTGGTGAACTGTGAAGAGGACTTAATGGTGTTCTGTAAAAACTCGTTTAGTTTGAGGGACAAGTATGACCTAGTGACAGAGTCCAGCAAAGAAGAAGAAGCTGTTCCTAATTCTGAGATAGCCTAATCACTTGGGAAATCATGGGTTAAGAACATAAGAACATCAGAAGAGCCATGCTGGATCAGGCCAAAGGCCCATCTAGTCCAGCTTCCTGTATCTCACAGTGGCCCCACCACATGCACCTGGGAGCGCACGAGACTAGATATCTGTCTCCTGATACCACTCCCCTGCATCTGGCCCTTGAAGTACCCCGGCTTTAAGCCTGGAGATCACACATCTCCATCATGGTTTGTAACCTGTGGTGGACTTTTCCTCCAGGAATCTGTCCAATCCCCTTTTGAAGGCATCCAGGACAGATGCCATCACCACATCCTGTGGCAGGGAGTTCCACAGACTAACAACACACTGGGTGAAAAAATATTTTCTTTTGTCTTTTCTTACTCTCCCAGCCCTCAATTTGAGTGTATGTCCCCTAGTTCTGGTATTTTGTGAGAGGGAGAAGAGCGTCCCTCTATCCACTTTACTCATGCCCTGCATAATTTTGTACATCTCAATCATATCCCCCCTCAGGCGCCTTTTTTCCAGACTAAAGAGCCCCAAATGTTTTAGCCTTTCCTCATAAGGGAGGCCACCCAGCCCTGTAATCTGTTCTATTAGTCTCTGAATTCATCCACATCAGAATATTTTATTTTAATTTTTTTATAATCCATTTATAAGACACCCCCTCTCCTAGCACAAAATATAGACAAAGAGTTGCTACTCTTGAATCAAAAGATGTGACCAAGAATTCAATAACGGGATTACTGGCCAGTCTTGTCTATAGCTACTCTCCACCCTGTGCCCTAAATCCTTTCTAATTTTTAATAATCTTGGCTACCTGGTTGCAGAGACTTCTGTTGCTCCAAAAACATGTGCAGAATGCTTGCCAAAGGGTACAGGACAGCATATATATCTTGCAATCAGATAACAAAAAGAGCTTAAAGAAAAATTCAAGCACAGTGCCGAGCGCTATAGGTTGCCCTCTTGTACTGCTAGGATGGCAAGCTCTACTAAAGCTACAGTAGAAGTCACTAGTACTTGGAGTTGTGCCCGTTTTCAGAACCATACTGCCAAGAAAGAAACATCTGTGGGATAAAATTGGACAAGGTTAAAGCAGAAGACGTATGTGAAGGACCAGAATTAATCATTCCTTCATGTGGAAACTGAACTTCCTTAAGCTATGGGACAGTCTGTGGCTGCTCAGGCAGTTCAGCTTGTAGGACAATCTGAGGAGGCACAACAAGCAATAACTTTCTCACATGGACACTCTCTTTATATGGACCACTTAGGATGTTTATTCCTCTCCTATAATCCTCCTCCTGGCCACAAAGGACAGGGCTATCTTTCCACATGGAGAGAGAATGAGGACCGCTCCATGAACGGGTTCATTCCAAAGAGTCCAAAAGTGTGTGCAAACAAACAAACAAACAAACAAACAAACAAACAAACAAACAAGCAAGCAAGCAAGCAAGCACAGATATTGTATGTAACACAACATAGCTTACAGCAAGGGGCTATTACTGCACCCGTTGCAATGTGGTACTGTATTATCATTTGTCACACAGTTGACTTTACAGGAACAATAAACGCTGCCTTGCGTTCCTTAGGGGAGAAAGGAGGGATAGAAATATTTTAGATAAATAAATGATAAATAATAGTTTTATGCGGACAACCATAGTAAATTAGATTATACGAGAGCAGTAACAGAGTCTGAGGAAGACCCACTTCATCTGCCATGCTGCATTTACATGGATCCCTCTGCAAGGAAACATCTCAGTAAACTAATTTCATCAGCAGGACCCACAGGCTTTCTTATAGAGAGGAGAGAAAGTTGGAGATTGCAGGCCAGTTGCATTTAAGGCACTTGTTCCCCGGTGTTCCCCAATATTATTGAGCACCAGCTCCCATGGGCCCTCGCCAGCATAGTAGAGGGAGCTCTATTCCCAGCCACTAAAGGCCTAAGTTTGCAACCTAAAGTCAGTTAGGCCAACCAGCAGACTCCCTCCATTCTATTCCTGGAGCACTCTGCATGGGAGACCTGTTGGTTCTCAACTCATCTTCCACAACAGAAGTGCACTGTCTGAAGATCCAAGAAAAAAAGCCCCGAGGTAACTAAGCCATAGGTTCTGTGACTCCATTAGATGGAGGCTGATGAAGTTTCTGTTAGTAAGAAAGGAGTCATTCTATCGTTTGTCTCCAAGGAAGACACACATTTGAGCTTCATGCCATCCAATCAGGATTGCTAATCACATTACAAGAGATGGCAGGTTTCTAAGACTCAGTAGAGAGGAATGTCGTGGGGTTCTTCTGGAAATGGGAACATATTTTGTTTACTTGTCATTTAGAAAGTGCTAGATTGAAACCTGAGTATTGTATTTGATTGTTTAGTATGGCACCATCACATCATGCCACCAATTCTGTGGCATGAATTTATGCCTATGCAAGGATGGTGAATTACTGGCAGGAGGAGACTGTCAGTAATTGAAGAGCACCTTTCCTTTCATCTTGGGCCTTCCCTGGCTAGTATGCTATGAGACTAATTACACACAAGTCAGATGACTACAGGACAGAAGAATTTTGAATTTTTTAATTCCTGAAAACATCCCATCAGTGACATCATTGCTCTCACACAGATATAACATACACCCAGGGCCGGCGCTTCTATGAAGGCGAACTAGGCGGTTGCCTAGGGTGCCAAAATGGAGAGAGGGCACTGGACAGCCTGCCGCCCCCCGCCCCGCCCTGGCGCTAGCCCCCACCGTCCGTCCCCACACCGCCTGCCAGCTGCCCGTCGCTGTCCGCCCATTGCTGCCCATCGCCGCCCCCGCCATCCACCGCCCCGCCCCTGGCCCCCACCCCCTGCCCCGCCTGCCTACCACCCGCCCCACCCCCGCCCCTCGCCTAGGGCGCAAACAAACCTAGCACCGGCCCTGCATACACCCCAGGATTTTCGTTCACAAAAGCCAGGGGCCTGATGAGCATCCCGGCTATGCTATTTTGTGAAACCAAATCTGCAGATACATCAGGAACCAACCAAGCAACCAACTAACCACACACAATGCCTTCAATACTCATCTCCTGGCCAATGGGAGAAGGTACCACTGTCAATGGTATCAAAATCTGGGAAATATTTAGTAACAGCAGCAGCAGCACATTCACTCAATAAAGGTCATTCACTAGGGCAAACATGGCCAGTTCGGGCACAGAACTAAGTTTTGGCTTAAAACTGAAAAGAACAGGAGACAATCAATATCCTTGAAGAATGTCTGAAGTTGCCCCAGAGAAAATTCTTGCAACCTCATCCTCTAAATATGTGTCCTGTATATGTGAGCTGGTGGTAGCTATAGCCAGCCTTTGCAGTCACGCCGCTGTGTTTTACACAAGGTGTCACCTTCTACAGCAAAATATTTACCAAGATCTTTCCAGTCAGATTCTCTGGGCTGAAGGCAAGGAGCAACTAGGTGGGTGGTGGCATATGGACGTGCAAACACTGTGTCCACATTTTTAGGCTGCAGATACAGAAACTAATTCCACCATCCAGAAGTGGAAGTGATTCTACAATATGCAACTGGACACAGTGCTGGCTATCCTAGCAGGAAGTTCAGTTAAGCGTGGTACCAAGCTTTGTCTCATGACGACTTGTCTGTCCTGTCAGGACCATGCCGCAAAGAACTACTTTATTCTATGAACAAGTAGGAGCAGAGGATAGCATGAAGGACAGATTTACCTGGGAAACAGGGTAGCTGCACCTGAATAATATAATCATAACTTGTCCCAGTTAACTTTTGAATAGGTCATATAACCTAGTTACTTCAAAGGTAGTATTCCATGCCACTTTGAAGACATGGCAGTTAAATGTAAAGGAAGTGCATTTACTGCCTACTAGCCCCTCATGGATACTCTATTCTACTTCAACTGTTATTGATGCAATATGGGACTGAACCACATGAAAGCAGAAATCACATTGAAGAAACTATGGAAATGACTCCATAGGATCTTACATATAGATTTTTTTTAAAAATATATGTATGCCGCTTTCCACTATGTAAGATCCCATCTGGCACTGTGTCCAGTTCTTGGGACAACTAAAATATGTGTTTTAGAGTAAAATCAGATGTATGCCCTCCTGTACTAATACAAGTTTGTGCCAGCAAAAGCATCTTTTACAGATAGGCACGAACTGCTCTTTCGGTGGTTCATGACCGTTTGTTGGCCAAACAGGTGTTCAGCACTTCAGTCCTGGTGGCCTCTGGTGGGGAGCCCCGTGGCACAGTGGTTAAATGCCTGTACTGCAGGTAAAACTGTGCTCACAACCTGGGGTTCAATCCCAGGTAGCCGGCTCATGGTTGACTCAGCCTTCCATCCTTTGGAGGCCGGTAAAATGAGTACCCAGCTTGCTGGGGGGGGGCACAATGTGTAGCCTGCATACTGTAATTAAACTGTAAACCGCCCAGAGACTACTTGAAGTGGTATTGGACAGTATATAAGCAGAACATTTTACTTTGCCTGCTCAAAGGCAGCGCCTGGAGGAGGTGGGGAAGGGAAGCCAGGCCGCTGCCCCTGAGTGGGCACCCACCGGAGAAGCCAGGGCTTTGAATGAGGTGAGCACTTGTTTGGCTGATAAAAGAACTGTGCTCATCTCTAAATATGAGCACAGAAATAAATATAACTTAACCAACATTTTGATGTGGTTGATAGAAAAATGAAAAAATTATTTTTGCAACCTTTCTGCTGATATCTGTGGAGATGCTCTGTCATCCCAGTGAGGTTATCTGGGAGTTGTGTTACGGAAACTGCTCTTTTCTTGTGGGATTGAAACATTTCGCTAATCATCCAGGCAGCTTTGTCTGTCTGAGAAAAAGTTGGTGGGAGGCTTCCAATGTATAGCTCACTTTGATTTCACCCCACCCTGGTCTCAACAGGCTCATTAAATGGACAATGAACTGGGGTGTGTGCAAGTCACATCTATGCAACCTTTCCCAACACCTACTGTATTAAGTATGGGTCGTTAGCAGTGGCCTTCCTGGTGGAGGTGTAAAGTGATTCTGATTTGTCTGGGGATCTGCTGATGATGTGACATTACACTATTTCAGTTTTTTTTCAGCACCAACCTGCTTTCTTGTCCTGAATTACAAGGAGCTACTAGTGAGCTGATTAAGGAATGATTTTGCAATGTTGCCATTTGCCACTCACAGACATATATCTACATAACCTATAAAAGGAGATGAAATGCTGGGATCAATTTGCAAAGCACTCAACTGAAAGACCTATTAACTTCAGTAGCACTTCGGTTGGAACAGTGTTTCTGAAGCCCGGGTTGTCTGTAAATTGTCAAGGCTGCATTCCTAAAATTATGTTCAAGCTTGCAGTGGCAAGGCTGTAGCCTCAGGCTCCTTTGAGGTTTCCCCCCCCTACAGTAAGTTCTTTAAGGATAAATCTGCAACAGCTGTACTGTACTCCTACTGTTGCTAGTCTTGTTCTAACGCCAAGTTGCGAGGGACGGTAGGAGAAGTGGGTAGCAGGAGTTTTTGCATCCTGTCTTTTGCCTTTCTTTCAGCAACTGGATCAACGCAGTGAGAATGACGATTGCCTTGAAGCAAGCGGGAAGAGCAAATAAGCATGAATCAACCCGCTTTCACGCCTGCTTCTGATGACGGTACAAGCACAGCATAAGCACAGTCTCCTATCTGTAACTGAAAACCAACGGCAGCCTGATTTAAAACTAGGTTCTTGTTAAGCTTTTCAAAGGACGACAGCTACAGTTTTAAAATACGTGCAAAGACTGAAATAAACAGCCACATACTTAACAGAAATGTTTATTCGTATAGCAAAAAATTGTCCATACAATCTGAATCTTGAACAATAAATAGGCACTTCCACAAAAGTATGTATTTACAATGGCAGTCTGAATGCTAGACATCTTTTGAAAATGTGGTTCTCCTACCAGGGTGGCGGACAGCAACTATTTAGAACCCACTGCCAACACGGATTATGACAAATCCAGAGAGTATTTTGTTTTTCATTTATTCAGAGAAAATTTAATCCTGATTTAAGTATCCTTGGGCAGGAATTCATGAGTAGCTGATGACTGAAACTAACATTTATTTGAAATGCTTCTGTTAATTTAATACGTGAATACGGCTTAATTAGATTGAATCCTCAATGTAAGAGTAATGAATTATATCAGGATTAAATTCTAGTGCTGCATCACACATTTCATTTCCCCTTCCTCCATTTAGGAAACACAAGGTTCTTTTTTGTTGTTTTCTAAACCCTAATGTTGTAATTTAGGAAGAATAGCAACAGCAGCCCTGTAGTTGTTCACCCACTGCTGTTATTCTCTGGTAACATTTTGCCACAAATTATAGGCTACCGCCTATTGGTGCCGCCTACTATAACAAATCCACTGAAACGACCTGTTAAGTCATGAATACCACAAGTCCTAATGATTTCAATGCATCTGTTCTAGTTGGAACTAACACTGGATTTGTCCACAGAATGTAAAAAAGCAACTGGCGATAAAGCTAAAACCTGAACCATATCCAAACCTCCAGGCAAGAAAGTGCTTTTTTATATATTAAAAAAATTACACAGAATGAAAACTACAGTTTACTGTAAACATTATACACCGGTTGCCCGGATCTAATTTTCAACCTTCTTTTAACTTCTGCACAAATGCTTCAATGAGACTTTTGACCGAGCTATAATTTTAAGAGTAAGATTGCCCTGCACAATCCTTTTAAGCTCTGAAGCTGTTCTGGAGTGAATGTATTGAGGGTAACAACTCGTTTTGTCTTCATCCAAAATGTAAGAATAACCACATATGTGCCAGTCACCATTTTTATCCTTGTTGCTGATGAAAATCCACTTAATTCCTGTGTTTGTTATGACCCTGTCATATTGGAACATCACATTTTTATTATTGAGTTCTTCTAGGAAAAAAAATCACCCCCTGGTCATGGACAAATGCTGAACGTAGCTGCAGCTTTGAAGTCTTTTATTGCACATTGGTCAACATATCTCCTAAATTCATCTCAGAAATGATGCCGACTTTTATGCCCAGATGCTACGGTGAGAGGCAGCGTCACTGCCGAGAGAGAAGAGACTTCCCAGTAAAGACTGTGAGAAACAAAGAGTCGATATAGAAGGACCATGGACAGCAACTGGCAGAGGATGACACCTGTGGTAATAATCTGGAGGAGGGGGGGGAATAAAGAGAATGAGGAAAGGAGGACAAAGCACTTTAGAGAACTGGTGCTTTTAAATGCACACTCTAATTTACTGGATACAGCCGGAAGTGGACATTTAGAGATTAAGTGATCAACAGAAACAGCTTTACAGTTTTGTGCCATCTAAAATGAAGGTTTGATATAAAAATCCAATTGTCTTCCACATGAGAAGCTGCATTCAGAGTAGATTTTTCAGAACTCTACTGAAATCACTGGGACATGTTGATTTAACACCAACTAGTTACACTAAGGGACTAAGCATAACTACCTTAGCCTGAAACTATAAAAATGGCCTTTAATTCTGATCTTCTATATTTACAGAACGCCTATATCTTACAGAACATCTAACTTGCAGAGGGCTAATAATAAGCTACATTAGGGTGCCCAACCCCAAGAATAAAACAAGTCTGTGACAGCCCTGCCCAAGAAAGGAACCTTGTATAACAAACAGTTTGTATAACATAAAATCTGTACAACATAAAAAGTTCTGGAGATAGGGGAAATTTGCTTAACAGAATTGTCTATGGAGCAAATCCGTACAACATAAAAATGTTCACAATAGGGATTACTCTGTTTACAATGCATTCCTATGGGAAATTTGTATAAAGGAAAATTTGCTTAACATAATTTCATTTGGAACGGATTAATTCCTTTATACAAGGCACCACTGTAGCTTCATTATGGCATCCAGTTTTCATGAGCAATTCACCTGAGAATTAGGCATCATGGCGTATTATCAGCTCTTGCCTCAGTGAATAACAGGGAAGTCACAAAAATCTGCATTTCCTTGTAAGCTAAAAAAAAAAAAGAACTTTCCATGGAATCACTAATTCAGCAGGGGGTTGTAGTTCTTTGCCATTTGGGAAGATTTTTAAAAAATCAGCTCAATATACTTTTCGTTCTACGGGCCAATTTGTCTTACAGAAAATTCATTTTAGGAGGCACAGTTTTCCATAGGAATGCATTGAATTAATCCATTCCCTCCGGAATGCTGTCTAAAAATCCCTCAATCAATGGACAGCAGAAGGCTGTTCCCCCTGCGGCTGACAGACAGCTGATTTTGACACCTCAGAGCTGTCAAAATCAGCTGTCTGGCTAGCTGCGTGGAGCAGCCTTTGACTGGCAATGATTGAGGGAGCAGCTGGTTGTGGAGGGGAAGCAAACTGGACGCTGATACCAGAGCGGCAGTGGTATCGGGCTGGGGATTCCCTGCTGAGAAAGCCTCTCCTGGTCTCTATATCCTGTCTGCCTCCTCCACTTGCTCCCTCTCTGCTGGGCCCCGGAGGGCCAGGAGAGGTGGCGACCTGCAGTTGCTCCTACCTCCCTTGGGCCAGCTGTCTGCTCGCCTGGCAGGCAGTTGCCTGTTAGCTTGGTGGGAGGGTGGGTGGTGCCGGCATATTGCCGGTGCGGCAGCCTCAGTGTGCTTGCCCGGTGGAGGAGCGGCGAAAGGAGGAGAGTCCTCTGGTTCTGAGGGTGGCTGCTGGTGGGGGAGACTGGCCAGGTGGCAAGCAGAGGGGGGCAGTTTCTGCGCGAATGAGAGCCCCCCCCCCAGCCTCAGAACAACCTGGCGGAGTGCTGATGCACCCCACATTCCCATTGTTCCGCCAGCTTCTGAGCCGGCTGCCCGTCAGCTAGGAGGTGGTGGAGCCACTCTAATCTTCTGCTAGGCCACTCATGTGGCACGCGGGGCCTAGTGGGCCCCTTCCTTCCCATCTGATGTTAGCAGGGGAGAAGGGATGGTGACAGGTATTACTTTTTTATTTGGGGCAGCCGCTAGGCTGGACGATGGGTGGGTTGGGCTAAGGCGTTGGTTGGTGCTTCACCACTGCAGAGGATGAGTGGACCCCCCGGAAACTATACCAACAAGTGTGCTGACAGACCGCTGGGGTGGCTACGCAGGTCCAGCCAGGCCCGTTGGCAGCAGGAAGCAGGCCACCAGGTAGGGCTGGGGAAAAGCTGAGCTGGCCCATGTGAGCCCATCCAAAGGTAAGGGGTGGGGTTGCTGAGGGGTCTAAGCCCACCCAGGGGATGCCATATGGCCCATCCGAAGAGCCTTCGTAAAACCTGGTGGGGCTCCGATGCTCCCCGCTCACTCCTCTCACATGGATCCCCTAAGCACCGCACACGTCCGGCTGCGTTGTTGGCTCCAGAAGTCAGTGATCTTCACCCAGTCTGAAGGTAAGCAGTGGGCACCACTTCCTTTGCAAGCCGCCCAGGCTGGGCGAACATCAATGGGACTGGGTTTTGCCCACCAATTTGATCAGTGGGGATCAGTCGGGGAGGGGGGACGAGACAAGGAAGGTGGGGAATTAAAAACAAAACTTACCACTGCTGATGCCCACCAAACTCCTCCTCACTGCTGCGACCGCCGCCACCGTGGCGGGCCACCAAGGCACTCCTTGGAGGGGTGGAGTGGGGACTCACCAAGCTGGACAACTGGCCTCTGAACTTCCAGGTCGGGTCCCAGGCGGTGGATCAGAAATTTGGCAAAACTTCTGATCTGTTACCTTGCTAGCCTGCCGTGGTGGTGGCAGTGGTGGTAAGGAGGAGGGTGGCGGGCATTGGGGCAGCAAGTTTTATTTTTGATTTTCTCCTCTCCTTGCTGCCCCTGTTGCCGGCCACTTGTGGCGGTGGCTGCAAGGACAGAATAATGTTTTTTTCTTTCTTTTTTCTCACCGCAGCTGAGCAGCAAGGAGAAAGGCGGAAAAACTTTCTTCCCTCCCTGCCATTTGGGAGGCATTGGAGGTGAAAGCTTTCACGCCACCACCCCTTCTGCCACCATTATTCTTGGCTAAGAGTGTTCGCTCTTATCTGTGGATTTCACTATCTGCAGGGGATCCTGGGACTGATTCTCCGCAGATACGGTGGTCATACTGTATAATGTTTTTAAGCACATGCTTTTTCCTCATTAAGAGTGAGAGACTTCTACTCCAACGTTTCCAAGAGTATTAATAAATGGATATTATATACATTTTTAGATTGTAAACTTTATATTTTCCTAAGTTGTTTTGGGAGAGGTCTGTAGCTAAAAAGTATGTGCACAATTTTGTAATCAACACAAAATACTAAAAAGTAAATGGTTATGTTGTATATACAAACCTTTTCTCGCTGATAATCTCTAAACATTAGAGAAATAGCTACCAGAACTGGTTGACACAAAAACCACACAATAGAGCCCTGAAAGAGAAAAAAAACCACACCAGCTGTCAATTATTCCCATCCAATCAATAACAAATTAGTAGATTGTTCAAATGTTTCCTTAGACCATATGTCAAGCTGTTCTGCGCTATACCAACAACCTTTGGGAGAAATAGACAAATATGAGGGATTTGATGTAAAAAAATGAACCCCCCTTCTCTTAATGTGTTCAACAAACAAGAAACATTAGTTCACAAATTTTGCAAAACTTTAACAGATTTATTTGGGTGTCATCTTTTGCGTATAAACCACAAAATAAACCTTCAATTTTTAAAGTGTCTACACTGTAATAATAGACCCAAGAAACTCTATCAACAGTTCATACAATTCATGTACCTTGGTGAAGGTGATATAGAATTCCCTTTTCAGTGTACTTCTCTCAGTTCGAATGATTTGGTAAAGGCCACAGCCTAACAACAAAGCTAGGCAAATTCTCAAGCCAATGAGCAATCCACCTGCTACACTCCGGTGTGAGTGGTAACTGTGATGATCAATATCTTCAAACTGCTCCCAAATTAGCAAAATACTCTGCAAAGGACAAACAACCCATTTAGAATAAAGTGAATGCCTAGGTCAAACATTTCCCACATAAACGTATTCAGGCACACAACACCAACATGACGGCCCTACCCTACTGTCCTAATGGAAAATGGTGTTTGGGGTGGGGTGGGGGGATAATATGCATTCAATAAATTGGAATAGGGGCAAACAAACAAACAAATTCCCTAATAAACCTGATTTAATTAGAAGGCAGTGATACCTTTTTAGAGCCAATGTGGTCAGAAGCTTGATTCAAGTTTCCTTTCCCTTAAGAATTACTTTGGACTGATGTAAGCAAAGTCTGATTGCTTTAATTAATAGGTCCTGAGCAGGGTGGCAGGTTACATATTTAATGCTTAACTATGCGATACACTGAGAGATCAGAAAAGTTACTGTTTTGAACTAGTGCTCCCAGAATCTTACAGCATCTCTGATCAGAGATGTACATTCAGTTCGTTATGAGAAGGAACTCTTTCCACAGAAAGATTGGACAACATATTTTATGTACTGTACATTGTTAAATGGTTAAATAGAGCTTGTACTGTACTTGAAATGCAGTTTTAAAAAGGATTACAGTTGTAGGAGGCAGCAATTCATTTTCGTCATGGGTGCTGCTCATATAAACAGACACAGGCTTTGAAGCCCTTTTCAACCATAAAGTTTATAACAAGGGAACAGCTAGAATTAGTTTGAATGCTGAACATTCACTTTTGTATGTAAGACAGCTGATTAATATATGTCTTCTTTAAGACACCTCCTTCTGTTACCCCCAGATACACGTTACTATGTCAAGAATCCTTTATGCAAGCATACAACAAATCTTTAAAGTCCTGCAAGCTGAAAGATTAGCTATATATTTATTTTTATTTATTTGATTTTTATATCTGGCTACAAAGGTCACTCTAGGTCAGTGGTGGTGAACCTTCGGCACTCCAGATATTTTGGACCACCACTGCCAGAATGCCAAGGCTGTGTTGCCAATGACGAAGAGAGTGGTGCGCCACCACTGCTCTAGGTGGTTACTATATTCTATCCCGCCTCCCAGAAGCATGTAACATTCATGCGTGAACACTCCTGGGAATGTTAACAAATCTATCTTTTCTACTAGTGCTGTGGACTGTGTTTTCTAAAATTTAGCAGGACTATAGAGGGCCACATAAATTGCTCTGGTTCTCTATTAGCCATTTGTGGTATAAAAAGGCAGCAGCTTGCCTCATGAAACCAATAATAATATTTAGTATTTATAAAATAAGTCTCCAGGAATTCCTACACTGATAAAAAAAAATTATTTTATGTAACGTAAATTGAGACCGAGCAAAGGCCAAACGTAAACATCTTTAATATAGAGCTAAAGGCCTGAATGGCTGTAGATCTGAGATCATGAAGGAATGTAAACAAAGGCTAAATATGCATTCCCTCCAAAAAGCAAGGGAACTCTAATTGGCCTAAAACAACCTGTGACTGTTTTTCCCAGGCTGTGAACAAAGAGAGACAGAAAAAGAAGGATTTTTTTTTCTGGAATGGTTTTCTGCATATGGACTATATGGATTTCTTAAATATGTAGTTTCTATAAGGGTGTAGAGAGACCTTGCCTCTGAATCTTGTTTAGACATTTTAAAAGTTAGAGAGGGAATCATGTCTTTATTTTTTAGTAAGCTAATATTTCTGTGAAATTTCATCTTTTCAATAAAGCCTTTACTTAATATTCAAATGAAAATGCCTATGGAGAGTATTTGATGAACAATTGTTTTAATAATCAATACAGTAGGGCCGGGTGATCAATAAAGGAGCCACTTGGACGCAATTAAGGGTAATTAACTCCTCCAGATAGTAGTTCTGGGTAGAAGAGGGAAAAACCCCTGTTTATGCAAATTCCGTACACTTCACTTTATTGGAATCATGTTTCCTAAAAGCTTCAGGGAACACAACTGTCTTTAACACATCTTGTTTATGAATAGAAGTGGCCCTTTTGCTGCTTTCTTGGTAAGAGAGATGGGGACTCTGGTGGGGATTAGAGAAAAACATCACAGCTCTTCCTCTGAGGCCTGCGTGTAGCCCAACTCAGATTTGTACACGGCTTTCTCAAAGTGCTCAAAACGCATTTGCAGTAAACAGAAGGTGCAACGCCAGACCAGACCTGTGTCACAACCACAACGACCGCAATAGCAGTGGAGGTTGGAGTAGAATCCCACTGGAGAGGTTTGCTCTGAGATTTCTTCATTTTGCCCAGGGTCCATCCCATACATAAACTCAGCAGTAGGTACAGCATCTGCATCTGAGAGAGGATGTCACACACTAAACAGGAAGGAGGAGAATGTTGACACAAATAAATTATATGAAATATGGCACCACTGACAACAACTACTGTACAAGTTTGCCTTGTCAAGGCTGCTGGTTCAGCAAGTGAGCATAAACAAAATCAGGATCACTTATTTAATACAACCAGCTTTACTAAGAAGATGCTCACTCTGGTCCTTTCTAACGCTTTTGCTATTTCCAAACTCAATACTGTTTTGTGCTACTATTCCTGTACACAGGGCCTCTTCTAGAGTTACCGGCAACTTTCTGACCTCCTGATACAGAGAACATCCTTTCTAGAGGAGTCTTGTTTCCACGGTGATACACACACGTCTCAGGGATCCTCTTTCCTCGCTGGAAAGCCTTTTCTTTGTCCTCATCTGTAGGGAACCAGTGGGAAACTGGCAGGGGAGGAATCACATGGCAGGAGCCAGGACACCGGTGGAGGAATCACCCATAGGTCCTTGTTGTGTGACATGGATGGAACCTTCCATCTGAAGGTTGTGCATCATTTGTCTACGGCTCCATGGGTGCTGTTTTTGCACTAATCAAATGGGAAAGGGAAGGGTAGTCCTGTCACTGGAGGAAATGTCTGCAGGAGGCCAGACATTCCCAGCCACAGTAGACATAGTGAACCAATGGGATTCATATCAGGATGGACTCACCTTTCAGCAAGTCAATAATTCTATTCTAGTTGGGATCAGCGATTGCATTTGGGCCTTTGTTTTTCAAATGTCTTTTTCAAGCACTCCTACTAGATCCAGGAAGAATATTAAAAAACACACACACAACAGAAGTACTGTTGAAACATGTAGGAGCAACACGGTACAGGCAAGAGAAAGGTGACCATTTTATTTTTTTTACTTTAAAATCTTTTCTCTTGTAAAGAATGATTCTGTCCTGTGCCATGCATGTATTCAGGAAAATATAGTCTTAAAGGATACCCAGCTCTCATAATCCTTCTCCCTAGTTGCCCCAAAATATTTCTTCTTACTTTAAAAAAAATCAACAAATAATTAAGTTTAAAAGTCTAGTGTTAGATAACCTCATCACTGCATTGTTTACATAGGTTTAATGAGAGATCAACTTTCTGCTCACACAAATAGATAAAAACTGATATACTTTATATTTTTAAAGCTCTGGCAGACTTCCCATACGTTGCAGGAATAATGAGGTGTACGTTTGCATGTGTATGAAGAACTATTGCTATGTCACCCTCTGAAGAGTCCCAGAGGTTTAGCAGAGGATAAATGAAGAGCCAGGGATTGGCAGGAAGACACCCTTAAAGGACGGGTGGCTTTGACTGTGGATTGAACTGTGTTCAATTGAGAGGCCAGCATGGACACTGCCACCAGAAAAATCCTGGGTCTTCATGTGATCACGTAAACTCAATGCCATCACAAAAATCAAGCTGATGTAGTTGCTCTCTGATTGTGGTTGGGGAGGATCTAGCGAAAAAATGAAGTTGATCTGCAGTGGATATAAAAAGTTTACACAACCCCTCGGCTCTGAAGGTGTATAAAGCAAAAGTAGTATCTACCCTTAGTTACGCTGCCCCGCTTTGGGCCGCGATGTCAAATCTAACACCTCTCAAGACACTTCAAAATCAGTTCCTTCGCCATCTTTTAAAACTTCCCCCTTGCGTGAGTAATGCCTTGATACGTCTCAAGCTACAAATCCCGTCACTAGTGACTACTATCTGGAAACGAGTTTTCAATTACTGGTTGGCTGCATGGCACAGGCTCCCTGATCATTATTTGTTCCAGTGCCTTTGGCGCAATGAATACACAAATCCCTGGTCTAGTAAAATCCATGCTAAACTTTTGAGTATTGGAATCTCTCCATCGGAATCCTTAAAAATAGATCTCGCCACAGTTAAACGACTTATTGGACAAAGAATGAACGACATTGAACTCCAAATTAACCACTCCTTAGGCGGGGGCGCTTGTTCCCTCCGATATTTCGGCATAGTCCCATCAAGTCATATTCCATCATATTTGTCGTCCCTCTTTTCTATATCCCATCGTCTCGTGTTTACTAGTGCAAGGTTTAATGTTTTCCCCTCAAATGTGCGGAGACATACATTTTCCAAGGGTTCAGTGTCCCCCTTATGAGAGTGTGACAAGAAGTCGGTAGAATCCCTTCTACATATAATATTTTACTGTCCTTTACATAGTACAGCTAGGGAAAATTTCTTACGTTTTATTATACAGAAGTTAGCTGATAATCCCATGCAGCACCACATGGCCTTATTATTACAAGACATTGATTCCCAGACAACTTTGCAAGTGGCGAGATTTCTCAATACTTTTTTTTTAAACAAAAAACGGGCAGGGCAGCTATAAAAGGGAGGAAGATGACTCACTCTGGGCAACCTGATATCCTGATGCATGTACAATGAGCTCTGATGTATGAACACTGTTTACCCTTATATTATGCCTTATGTATTTTATTCGTCTCTTTTAACAAATGTGGGCTTATAGCTGCAATAAACTCGACTTGACTTGACTCTGCGGACCATGGCTTCTGCTGTAGGATGTGACTATGAAAATGTCAGGACAGACCTACTATCAGGGCTGATCTCTATTTGGGATTCCTCTTTAAATAATGGCAGGTGTGTATTGACTCCCACTTAGCCTGAGTTTGAATGTGATTTTGTACACACATACGCCACCATACTATTTCAATTTTTATTTTTCCTTCTTCCACCTAAAAGATTTCAGTTTGTGGTCCAAATTAATTGTATAGTTCACAGGTCTCATTAAAGGTGGAAAAAATTCTAAAATAATTTTTCTTTGTCTCATTTATTTTAATCACAGACAATTGACATTTTTACAGGGGTGTGTAAACTTTTTATATCCACTGTATTAAGCCCCCACTCACCTTATGAGGAAAATGAATTTGAGAAATATATTAACGTATTGAAGCAATCTTGTAACTGCTTATGCAGACAAAGCCCTATGCACTGAATTTAGTGGGGGGCTGTTTCTGAGTAGATTCACAAAAGGATGGCATTGCTGGCACCATTTGGAACAAAAATAATATTTCTGTCAAATCAACGCCATCAGCCCGCAACAGCAAGCCAATGAAAAACAGGGCTTCACATGGAGCTTAAAAATTGTGGCCAGATTGTTGAAATATTCATAGAGGCAAAGCTAATTGTGCAAGCAGTTTGCAGAAGACATCCAGCAAAAAAAAAAAAAAAAAAGCAAATTCATTGCATGCTGAACGTCACAGTCGTGATTGTTTCAACTGGAATCTGGTCTGCATTCCACCACTAAATCAGCCATGGCTCCCCAGCAGACTCAGTCTGTCAAGCAATACACAAGACGCTGATATATGTACAATGAGCTTCTCAGGCTCTTGTTTATACTTATAATCCATACAAAATAAAAACATACTTACGCTCTGCAAGGCTCCCCATAAAAGGTGCTCCTACTCCATTTTTAGTGTAACTATTAAAACATAATGACAAAAAGTCACCCTAAAGTTTAAAGTGCAATTTTTTTTAACAAAAAGCTTCATACTGAAATGTCTGCACTGTTTGTGTATAGTACAACGACAAGCAATAGTATCAGTGGATACTGAGTGTAAACAATATATATCAGGTTTAAGTACTTTGAGAATAAATCATTGGCAAAACAAGCCCCACCCCACATGTGAAACGTGGATATAATGGTCACATATTTCTGTATTTGTGCCCTTTGCAATAACAGATGCTGCAGACGTCTGCTATTCAGAAAATCCGGAAAAGCTATTTTCACATATATTATCGGAACTGGCCACTAGAGGAAGCCAGAGTGTGTGTTATGAATGCAGTGGTACCATGACTTACTGCTCTGGGCTCCGCATGACAGCTGACTTTGGCAGGTTTGACCTGTGAAAGTCACCTGTCCTGCGGAACTGAGAGCAGCGTTCACTGCCCATCGCCACCTCCTCCTTCTTGGTTGCTTCCATTTCTGCAAAAGAGATTGAAGCAACGAAGGAGTAGGTAGCCATCGTGCCTCCCTTCCAAACCACCTGGGCTGCCCGGGAATGATGCAACTTCGGGAAGCCCAGGCACCCTGAAAGGGAAGCTCTCACCTCCAGTTAAGTGCTTACCCAGAGGTAAGGGCTTCCCTTGCAAGGTGCCTGGGCTGGGCAAAGATCGAAGGGACCATTGATCTCCGTGCAGCCCGGGCACCTTCCAAACTGCCCAGGCTGGGTGAACATGCATCTGCTCCAGGAGATCCCTGGGACAGATGCATCTTCCCGCAGCCCGGGAGCCTTGGAAGGGAAGCGCTTAACTCTGAGTAATCGCTTATTCGAAGGTAAGCACTTCCCTTCCAAGGTGCCCGGGCTTCTTCCTCAATCAAAAGCAGCCAAAGGCTGCTCTCCACCCCACCCCCAATCTGATTTTGACACACCAGACCTTTCAAAATCAGCTGTCTGGTGAGAAAGCGGAAAGCAGCTTTGATTGGGGGCTCGCAGAGCCTTCCCTATTAATCAGTTCCCTCCAGAATAGATTAATTGATTTTCAATGCATTCCTATGGGAAACTGCTGTTCAACTTACGACCTGATTGATTTCCGAAGATGCGTTCAGAACAGATTATTGTTGTAAGTCGAGGTACAACTGTATTTGTTAGTAAAGAATACATAGTATATTTTCTGTTGCCCTCTAGTGGCCAGTTCTAGTAAGGTATGTGAAAATAGGTTTCCTCCCTGTTACCATGCTCCAAATAGCATGTTCAGTACTATCTGCCATTTCACTATCCACAGGATGAGGGCTTGGAACCAATCCACAGATATATGGAGGACCTACTATATAAAATTAATTAATTAAATATTTTTTTTAAAGTTGTCTGTATTTTTTCAAAGAGGGAAAGGAGAGGTATGGAGAAAAATATATACAAACACATTTCAGGAAAAAAAAGCATCTGGAATGTACTCTTTAGTGATCCTTCATGTTTGAACTAATGCAGGCATCTCCAAACTTCGGCTCTCCTGATGTTTTGGACCACAACTCCCAGAATTCCAAGCCTGTATTTCCAATGGCAAAGGACTGTGAGAGTTGCAGTCCAAAACATCTGGAGGGCCGAAGTTTGGACATGCCTGAACTAATGTATCAGTTCCTTACATAAACAAGGGAAGGGAACAGAACAGAGCAAGGAATTAATATTGTCACAATGTCCTATGCTGCTTGTGCATACTTAGCAAGCAGAGCAAAATGCAGAGACTTAGGACGGGATGAATAGGATTTATAGAGGATTAATAAAATTATTTGAAAGGAACAGTTTTCTAGGGAATTTTAACTACCAGAAAGTAAGGATGATTAGCAAAGCATATTTAGGTTTTGTATTGGGGAATACTAAAGGCAGTAAATGGAATTTCCTATTAGAAAACCCAGATCTACTCCATTCAACTGCGATTACCTCACAATCTGTTTTAAAAGATGTTGCATAAGCATCTATTGAGGATGGAATTTATTTTCTGAGTTAATTGTATTTGCTGCATATTCGTTGGCATTTCCTGTAGTGAATATGTGAAGAATGCATTGCGTCGTACTCTAAGAGCCAAACACAACTGAAGTTCACAGACATATTTCCATATTTGTACATTTCCCACATTTCTGTAGGAAAAACCTGGCACATTGTCACAGAAAGAGCAAAAAACATTTTTACTCTTAAGTCCCACAGTGTCTCCACCTCTGCACAGCAGACAAGCACCTGTGGCAGCAGGGCTGAATACTGATGCACTGGTGGAGATGCACTGTCTACCTTTGAGAGGGAACAAGCGGCCCAGTGCCACAGTGCTAGGCTTGCGAAGGGAAGAGTTCAGCTTCCCTCTTGAACATCAAATCAACTGAAGCTGGCCAGAAACACCTTTCTGAATAGTCTCTCAGAATTCCCCAGCCACAGGCCATGTTGACCGGGGGATTCTGGGAGTTGTGGTCCACAAACTAACGTTTCTAAATTCTGAAATAGCTGTCGCCACCTCAAGAAGCAGGCAGGCCCATTTGGGTGCCAGTGCAGAACAGATGCTCGGCAACGGGATTTTAGAGTTACCTTGAGAAATGCAGGTAGTTTGCAAAAGCTGAAGCTGCTTGTAAGAGCAGAACAGATGACAACACCTTTAACACGGTGTGCATTGGTCCTCTTTTCTGAATCGTTTGCCACAAGGACTGGGCATATATGCAGGCAGTGATGAAGTATGCCAGGACAAGCAGGAAGAAGAACTCATGCAGACCTGGGAAGAGAAGGATCTTGTTACCACAAATACTCATTTCTTTCCAGAACGGCATCCAATATAATAACCTAATAAACCTATAACAAAACATAGCTGGGTAATCCAAATTCAATAACACAAATTAAGAATCTAACTGAAAAACAGAATGAAGAATCCCAAGCAAGAACAGACAACTCAAAATAGAAATTTTGAAAGTTTCAGAAGCCTTCAGCTGGTGTAGAAAAGATGGCAAATCTAATATCAGATGAAGCCTCTGAGGAAACACTCCCAAAGTCGAAGTGCTACTTGGGAGAAATAGCACTTTACTCTGTTATGACCAGAAAATGGCTTCTAAAACTGTTAGTAATGCATTCACAACTTGTGTGGAGGACATGGTTTCTAAGAGACCCAGATCCAGGGCAGGTGACTCACTAATATGGGTCAGTATAGGCCTCATCCAAGGTAAGAACTGACCTAAACTAACAAAGACTCCTTGAAAGTGACATTTACACATACAAATTTCCCACTGATTCAGTGAGTCTACTCTAACTGGGACTAATAACTAGATTTTGCATCAAGTGCAAAATTTTAAAACAAATGGCCTTTAAATGATGGTATGACATAATGCTGTTTGTCCTGATTTAAGTTCTCCTGTGTTACCATTAAGAACATTACATTAGGAAATTTCCAAGATTGAATTAAGATACGAGCAGAGAATATTACTACTTCAAACAATCTTAACTTTCTGTTAACAAAAGAAAACATTTATATGCTACTTCATGGCTAAAATTATATGGCAAGGATATTCCCTAATACTTCCAACCCTGTTTTGTTCCTACAAACAAGCCCTGTTAGCAGGTTTGCTGCATATCTTTGTGGCAAGGACAGAGTATCAAAAGACAGTATTCTCTGTTTTTATCAGAAAGCTGATTAGTTCTACCAAACATGACATGCTGAACATATGCCACAAACGCTTGTTTTCTACATTGTGTTATTTATTTATTTATTTATTTATTTTATTACATTGTGTTAATGAGCTTCCATTTGTATCTTACGTCTAAATACGTGACTTGTTCAAATGTTCCTGTAATCCAACTGGCGAAATCCATCAGGCCATGCCTGTGATAGATCGGTCTTGCCACTTGGTGTCGCTGCTGCCATACGGAAAGGGCAACCCACACTCTTGAAGGCATTCAGCTCATTTTCTACATGTTTCACCCACTCCTCCATCACATTAAAACCAAAGGAGTTGGGCTCCTCTGTATTTTTATCCCAGGCATCTTCTTTTCAGTGGCTAAAATCCTGTTGCTCTCTGCTTAAAAAAAATTAACCTTCCCTTCTTCCTTGCCCCTGTGATTCCCAGGGTTGGTGTGTGCTTGAGAATCCCACCTGGGACACGTTATTTGCCAGCTAGGGGAGAAAAAGTCAGTTGTGCCATTTGTTAGGCAAACCAACAGGATTCCAACCACTGTCTAGAATAGATAAATTTGCCAACATAAAAAATACTTAATTGTTTTTGTACGGTGAAGTCTTAATATGTTCCAGAAAATGGTTTATATCAGAATTATGTTAGAATTTGCTAAAATGATGCTGTCCATATTATCCACTGGGACCCACTGCCTTAAATTGCTTAATATAAATGAAAAATTTTCTCAGGCAGCTGAAGGTCTCCAGATTATAACTCCCATAAGCCGTGACCACTGGCTATGTTGGCATCATGAGAACTGTAGTCCTAGATACTTGGGTGGCATATTCCAAGGAACCTGAACTTAAATGAGTCCAAACCGGTTAAGTCAAGCATGGGTTTATATAAAATTGTGGAATTCTCTCTCTTGAGAGAGTTGTGCAAATTGAGCAGACATTTCAGGTATCTGTCTATGACTGCAAAGAGGAGAGGGAGGCAAGCCCTGACCTACACAAGTTTATAATTTAAGCAATCAAACATCCCATTGGCATTGTATTTCCTTTTTCCAAGCCAACAATGATTCCCTTTGGAATTCAATTTGGTTCCAATTGGCAAATCTAGTGGATTTACTAAATTTCCCCCCAATCCCAGAATGAAGCATGTAGGTCCCCTGCATCAACCGTTCTCTCTCTCTCTCTCCCCCCCCCCCGCCCCGCCAATCTCTGGCCAACAGGGATTTGTATGTCTCGCCGAGCCTTATGGAGATGGGTGGAGAGGGGGTGGTGTATGACCCATGTTCCTTTGTTTGAAGAACGGGGCTGTTAAATCCAATGCTTAAGCAGCTTTTACAACTGCCCTCCAACTTCCTGCCTCTAACAAGACTCCTGCCCTGGCTGCAACACCATCTAGCCATGGACTTTAAAAACATCATCTAACCAAGGGCTTCAAAAGTGACGTCCTGGCAAAGCACATCTTTTACCATGTCTGAACTTCTGGGACCTGCTCTGAAGAAGGGTGATTTACGCTCGAAAGCTTGCAATGTTCTTTGTTTTTTATTTTTATTAGTGGCCTATAAAGGTATCACCTGTAACCTATTTTTGCCTTGGGAGAGTGGGAATCAAACCCGACACAATCTCAAGTGCTCCCTGCCACATAAAACACTTTCTACATGATGGATTACTTTTGAATGATATCGTCGTTTGCCCGCACTCCCCCTTGCCCCCCTCAATGTCAAGAAAAACATCTTACCCGATTCCCCTGCACTAAAGTGATCTAACGGATTCCCTTCTGCGTCAGGGTTTAGCAACACCAGTTCAAATTGAACATCCTCCGATTCAGAGCTCTCATAGTTCTCCACACAGGTAAACTTGTCGACATAAAACACATACCATGTGTCTGGATAGGGAACCTGGGAGAGCGTCAAATTCTGTTCAGTGCTGTTCAGGGTCACTTCAAAAAGCAAAAAAACAAAATTAGTCTCTTCCAATATGTTTTTGTTCCAAGAAAGACCCCCACCCCACCCTGCCGCCAACAAGCAATAAATGTCTCAGCTTTGCATCTAGCAAAGAAATGTGAGTCTTTCTGCCATATCCATAACACAATATATTGCTGAAGTTGTCCCTAGCCTCCAGGAGTGTATCTATGCTGATGAGATATTTTTCAACATGTGCTCATGAGCCATGAGCATTCGATTTTAATGTGAGAATAGTCCTTAAAAATTATACTGCACAATCCATCACAAGCTTTTCAAAAGCACTGTCACATTAAAATTAATGGTAGCTATGAGTTTAACTTACTCTGCAGTCAATGGGATTTCAAAACACTACAAGTGGATGTTAATACCAGATGTAGCCCAATTCAAATACTATTAACTCAGCAGCCTTGTTGCTACAAAAGTCAAGCCAAGTATAACATAGGCTAACCCCAAGTGCAATCCCTGGTATAGAAAAGGCTCTGGCTTAAAAGAAAGGACAGTCCCTGCCAATCCAATTAGGTGACGTCAAACAGAGACTGGTACAAGTTATTTTTCTGGAGTATAATTCCCAGAGTTCCCAATCAGGTGGCCATGTTTGATTTTTCGAGATTACTAAACTAGACAAACAATGGCACCTTTTAAAGTCTCTATACAGTCAAGCCTTCATAAATTTATAGTAAAGTCTATCCAGCTGCCTCATTATGTACAACACGGAACTAAATTAAAAAATAAAATAAAATATATCTTCAACTACTAGTACTCAAGGGAGTTTGAGTCATGGCAACTGGATCTCTTTGCTTATGGGATCAAAGCCAAGTACAGTACTTGGATGAGGAGCAAAACATTTCAATCCCACAAGAAGTCCAGCTGCCATGACTCAACCTCTGGATAACCTTACCTGGATGACTGAGAATCTCCACAGATATACAAGTACAGTACTTAAATAAGTCCCCAGCACAAAATAGCAATGTTGTCTTCTTCTCTTTCACTGTGATTTATATGCGGATCAGCCAAAATATATGCAAATGATGTTCCAGAAGAAATGAACCATAATTCTTCCCTGTTCCCTGTTCACCATCAGTTATGGATTCTACTCTTCTGAAACATTATATATCTTTAGTCTGATCCATACATACATTACAAATGATTATGATTGGCCCCTCTTTGATAATAATTGTAAAAGAATCTCCATTATTTTTGTACTTCAAATACAGTGGTACAGTCACCCCCCGCCATTTTGCGGTTCAGGTACCTGCACTGCTGGGGGGGGGGCGATTGGGTCGCTCTATGCCGCCGCCGCCCCTCTGAAAAGCCTCGGAGCCGCGCAGGGGGGTGGCAGGGGGTGATTGGGTTGCTCCGCGCTGCCCCCGGGCCCCTCCGAGAAGCCTCAGAGCCGTGCAGGGGGGCGGCGGGGGGAGCAATCGGATCACTCCCAGCAGCCCCCTGCCCCCTCCGAAAAGGCTTGGAGCCGGGCAGGGGGGGCGCCACTGACCGATCGGATCGCTCCCCGCAGCCCCCCCGGGCCCCTCCGAAAAGGCTTGAAGCTGCACGGGGGGGGGGGTGAGGCGATTTCCCCCCCCGCAGCCCCCCTGCGCGGCTCCGAGGCTTCTGGAGGGTCGGGGCGGGGGGGGGCGATCAGGTCACTCCTCACCCTCCCCCGGGCCCCTCCGAGAAGTCTCGGGACTGTGGGGGGTGGGTGGCGGAGGGGGCACAATCTCCATTGAAATGCATTGTCAATGGATTTCAATGGAGAAATTTTCCCCATTGGAAAGCATTGAGCCAATGTTTTCCAATGGGGAAAATTTTCTCCATTGAAATGCATTGGCAAAGCATTTCAATGGAATGCATTGGCAATGCATTTCAATGGAGACGGCCCGGGACAAGAAGTCTCGCGCGGCACAGGTGGGCAGCAGTGGGAGGTCAGATCCCTCTGCCGCCACTGGCACATGCCACCCCAAGACTTCTGCGATCACCCCCCCGCCCACTTCCACATATCGTGGATTTTCATGGATCGCGGGTAGGGTGGGTCCCTAACCCCCGCGATAGGCGGGGGGTTACTGTACCTCTGATAATGAATTTAATTCCTTCTCCAAAACAATTCATTTTCCAAAAACATTGTTATCTGAAACACAGTTTCCCATTGAAATGAATGGGAAACCGATTAATCCGTATCTGAGGTCCCCCCCCAAAAAAGAAAGGCAAAAAGCTGGATTTTTATTTCAGACTTCTTTATAAAGTGCACTTTAATGGAATGCAGTGCTGGAACTCCCCTCCCCCCCAGAACACCCTGCCTGCAGTGCAATGCAAACACGGAGAAAAGAAAGCAGCAAGATCACCCCAGCCTGTTTCCAGCAAAAATGCAAAGAAAAGCAGTGCAAAGATTAATAAAAGCTAGCTCCCTACCTTTTCAAGTTTGAAAGGTCCTAATCTCTCAGCAAAATATGCCCCAAATGGCTCCAAAACACAATGAAATAAAAAAGCTCTAACTCCTCCCACTCCTCCACAAACTACGTGTGTGTGTATGTATGTGCATGGCAGCCTGTGTACACTCTTTTTTATGAGGCATTTCGAAATGTTTTCTACATTTTAGTAATCTTTGCACTGCTTTTTTTTTTTTGCACTCTGGGTGGGAAAAGGCTGGGCTGGGCTTACTGGTTTTATGCTTCTGTTTGTCTGTTTGGTGTTTTTTTTCTCCGTTGCTCTTTGGGCAGGAAATGGCTTGGGAAGGAGTTCAACTTTCATTTTCTCCATGTTTGCAACCTTTATCCATTGACACGGGGGCAAAAATGGGCTGCATTTTACTTGCTGCTTCTGTTTGTCTGTTTGGATCATCCCCCCCCCCTTTGCACTTTGGGCGGGAAAAGGCTGGGCCAAGCTTGCTGGTTTCATTTCTCTGTGTTTGCATTGCACTGTGGGGTGTATGTGTTCTGGGGTGTGCGTGCTCCAACACAGTATGCCTTCAAAGTGCACTTTATGAAGAGGTCTGGAAAACAACCCCGGCCTTTTGCCTTTTTGGGGGCCTCCAGAACGGATTAATTGGTTTCCCATTTGTTTCAATGGGAAACCATGTTTCAGATAACAATGTTTTTTTGATAACATATTGCCTCGGAGAACAAATTAAATTTGTTATCCAAAGTACCACTGTATATGGAATATATCAACTTAAACATCACTTAATAAAGGCAATACAAATTAGTTAAACCCTTATAATTCACAAGCTTTGAAACGTGACATATTCATATGCACATAGTTGAAACTGCACTACTTAAGTTTTAGTAAATGCCAGTGCTAGCTTGACTCCTAAGACAAGGTAATGTACAGCACATTTATCTATTTATATACTTAGGAATAAATCTCACTGGTTCTAATTGGACTTGCTCCTAGATAAGTACATAACATGTCACAACGTTGAAGTAATATTCCCACATCCCTCATAAGTAGCTCATGCCCAATCTCATATTACATTACTTAGATCCCCTAAAACAAGCTTTTAGGGGGCTACAAGAGGCTGTATGGAGGCACAGACAAAGCACTAAGTTTTTGTTCAATTGAATTAGGGTCTATCCAGATGAACGAATTTGGAGCAGAACTCAAAGGTTCTTAACTTCAGTGTAAACAAACTTATCTTGCATGTGAGCGATTCTTCTGTTCACACTGGAGATATTTCTTCTCCCACGAGACGACTTCAGAAAGACTGTTGGATCACAGCTAACCCACAAGTAAGATTTGGCTCATTTATTCATGAGTAAGAAGGCAACCACGGTGACATGGCAAGCTTGAGGTGGCGGCACTGGCACAAGAAGAGAAGGCTAGGGAGATGGATAAGAGGTTTTCTCCTCAAGCAGGGTTTGCTGGGTCTGTATTGCCTCGTGGAGGCAAAGTCTATGGAGTCAGTTAGTTAGTCTCCCTATGAGATGCAGCAAAGAAGCAGTGGAGCCTCCATTGAAGGGCTCTAAAAGCCTGAGCAGGCAACCCAAAGATACAGTGAAATTCAAAAAATTAGATTACAGTGGCCCCCGACCCTTTTGCAGTTCATGTACTGTGGTCCCGCTGTATCATGGGACCACAGTACAGTGGTCCCCCCAAAGGGCTTGAGATAAGGGAGAAAAGGGTTTTAAAAGCCCGGGCTTTTTAAACCTTTTCCCCTTCTGCAAGCCATGGGCTCCAGCTGATTGGCGCTGGGGTAGGGAAACAAATGGTTTTCCCCCACCACCCCAGCGCCAATCAGTTGGAGCCCCAGGCTTGGGGAAGGGGGGAGGTTTTAAAAGCCCAGGTTTTTAAAAACTTCCCCCCTCTTCCCCAAGCCCCAAACTCCAGCTGATTGGTGCTGGGGTGGGGGAGAAAAACCATTTGTTTTCCCACGCCAGCACCAGGCAAGCACTTGGCTCTGTTGCTTAAAGACATTTTAAATGTCGGGCCTGTGAGGGGAATTTCTCCAAAGGAGGGAGAGTGACCCCTACACCCCGTGAAGCGGAGAGGGACAAGTGGCTGGAAAAGCAGAAGAGAAGAGAGAAAACGAGAGCTACATCCACCTTGGAGGCTGGGGAGTGAGAGATGTTGTGGAAAAGATGTAATGACTCTGTAAAGATTTTAGAAGAGGAGAAGAGAGAGAGAGCGGGCAAAAACCCTGTTAGGGCAGAGAAAGGGGTTGCGGAAACGGCGGGAAGGCCACACCAATCAGAGGTGGTGGAGGTGGGGTTTGTAGACTGTAAAAAAGGGAAACCACGTGATCTCCCTCCAGATTGGGAGTGGGTATGGATGGAGGATCCATGGACTGGAAAGTGGGAGAGGATGATGATGCCTAAAAAGGAGGCCGAAAGTTATAAACGCCGAGTTCACAAGCAAGGTTGTTCTTATTGGGGAGAGAGGGAGGCTCGAGAGTACAATCGGAAGAGGAAGGAGATAAGACAGCAGTTGGCCTTGGAGCAATGGCTGACCAAGATTCAAGCAGAGGCGGCGGCCGGGAAGCTGAACGTCTCGATGGACTTGACCCAGAGAGAAGACTATCCCTTTCGTTCCCGCCAGCAGAGACGCCCTGGACCCAAAACCACCTCCGAGGTTGGGGTACAGGTGGGGGAACCGCGTCTCTCCGAGAAGGAGGAGGGGACCAGTGGTGGAGCCAGCTCTCCCCAGGTGGAGGTGGAAGACTTGATTTCTCTATAAGAACTCCCAACGATGACTTTAAGAATAACCCATTTGTTACCGAAGTTAAAGATGTTGAAACTGTTGTAAGGAAAAGAACCTCTGTTGTAGTCGAAGAACCAAATAAAAGTTCTGTTTATTCATTTCAAGATATGCCTTCTTTGAAGTTGGAAGGGCAGGATGCCTGGGCAAAGAGTGAACCCTCACAGCCCCTCCCCCACCCCGGCTCGACCCAACCTGCATCCACATATCGCGGATTTTCAATGATCGCTGGTCAGGTTGGGTCCCCAACCCCCACAATAGACGAGGGATATTGTTTTGTGCAAATGGTCATTTATTTCAGTAAGTCAACTCAAAAGATGAAACTAACATATGATAAAGACTCATTACATGCAAAGTGAGATATGTCAAGTCTTACTTTGGTATAACTGTGATGATTCTGGCGTACAGCTTATGAAAACCCCATATTCACAATCTCAAAAAATTAGATTACATGACATCAATAACACAAGGATTGGAAATAGAACAATATCGAACCTCTGAAAAGTTTAAGCATGCATATGTACTCATACTTCGTTTGGGTCCCTTTTGCATCAATTACTGCCTCAATGCAGTGTGGCATAAATGCTATCAGCCTGTGGCACTGCTGAGTAGAGATGGGCACGACTTGAAAAAATTTTTTTTCGAGTTGTCGTTAGTCGGGCCGGTTCCGTTTCGGCTCGTTTCCATTTTTCGCGAAAATTCGCAAAAATTAGTCGGTTCGTTTTCTCGTTTTCGTTAGTACTGGTTTGTTTTGGGGGGGTAGCGGGCTCCTGGAGGCACCTCTGTGGGGTGGGTGCCTCCTCTGGCCCGCTAGGAAGGGAAAGCGGGCTCCTGGAGGCACCCGTGGGTGCCTCCTATCCTCACCCACTAGGAAGGGGAAGCAGCAGGCTCCAAGAGACCCCTCAACATGGGGGTCTCCCCTCCTCACCTGCTGCTGCAAAATGGCATGCATAGCCATATGGATATGCATACCACTATTGCAGACAGTGAGACCAGTCCACTGGTACGACCCTCCGTCAAGGACTGGGTCGCACCTGCCATGTCCCACAAAGAAGGGAATCGTACTTGCGTGTAGTGCAATGCAAGTAGATCTGGCTTAGGGTTAAGGTGGGTTAGTGCAAGGGCTAGGGTTAGTCTAGTGACGGGTAAGCTTACGGTGGGCTAGTGGGTTGCACCTCTGGGTGCCTCTCTGACCCACTAAGAAGACAGTCTGTGACGTATGGGTAAGGAGTCAAGGATTAGGGTTAGGGTTAGGGGGCTAGGGCAGGTTTTAGGGGGCTTTTTGGCACATCCCAGAAGTCTCCATGGCCAAGTGGCCATGCGATTGGTGGGATGGCTCCAAAAATTTGCATGGTCATCCACTCCCACATGGCTGGTCACTCGGCCAGCCCATCATTGCGCAGGTGTAAATAAAATAAAATAAAATAAAATCAATGGAGGACAGAGGAGGAGAGGAGAGACATTTTGTTGCAAGAAAAAACCCACTGCTACTGTGAAAAATCTGGCAGTTTATAAATTTCCGCGTGTTTCTGTTGTGCTTGTGTGTTTTTGGACCACAATTTCAAAAACAATATTGCGTTCGCCGCCCCATTTTGGATCCCCCGCCCACACCGCATGGCATGGCGACTCGAGTCCGGCTGCCCAGGATGGGGGGGAGGCGGGACCCCCCCTCCAGAAACAATCCCTCCGGTAGGTGCCCTGCGCCCTTAGTCAAGCAGGCATTTTTCCGCCTGCTTTTTGGCCCGGGAATGGGTGGGGGGAAGACCCGGAAGAGTTTAAAAGTTTTTTCCTGTGCCGCCCGTGCCGCTTGCTTGCGCTTTGGCGGCCGGTGGCGAGACTGGGCTTTTTGCTGGCTGTGAGCCTGCGGCGAGTCCCACCAGACCAGAGCAGCCCAGGATGGGGGGGGAGGCCGGGACCCCCCCTCCAGAAACAAACCACCCCTCCGGTAGGTGCCCTGAGGCACGGCAGGCATTTTTCCGCCTGCTTTTTGGCCCGGGAATGGGTGGGGGGAGACCCGGGAGAGTTTAAAAGTTTTTTCCTGTGCCGCCTGTGCCGCCTGCTTGTGCTTTGGTGGCCGGCGGCGAGACTGGGCTTTTTGCTGGCTGCGAGCCTGCGGCGAGTCCCACCAGACCAGAGCAGCCCAGGACGGAGGAGGGAGGCCGGGACCCCCCCCTCCAGAAACAAACCATCCCTCCGGTAGGTGCCCTGAGGCACGGCAGGCATTTTTCCGCCTGCTTTTTGGATGGGAACCGGGTTTTTTTTAACTTTTAAAAACTTTTTTTCTGTGCCGCGTGGCATCGCGCGATGCAAGTAACGAGCACGACAAATCAGACCAAAATTGTTCGTTCGTCGGTTCGAGCTCGAATTCTGGCGGAGTAATTCCCGTTACCGTTTCCGTAGAGTAACGGAACCGAGTAACGGAAACGGGAATACCGCTAAGTCGTGCCCATCTCTACTGCTGAGGTGTTGTGGAACACCAGGATGCTTCAATAGTGGCCTTCAGCTAGACTGCATTGTTCGGTCTCATGTCCCTCATCTTTCTTTTGGCAATGCCCCATTAATTCTCTATAGGGTTCAGGTCAGGTGAGTTTGCTGGCCAATCAAGCACAGTAATCCTATGGTCACTGAGCCAGGTTTTGATACTTTTGGCATTGTGGGCAGGTGCCAAGTTCTGCTGGAAAATGAAGTTAGCACCCCCATAATGCTTGTCTGCGGAAGGAAGCATGAAGTGCTTCAAAATCTCTTGGTAGACGGCTGTGTTGACCCTGGACTTAATGAAGCAGAGTGGACCAACACTAGTAGATGACATGGCTCCCCAAATCAACAAGAACTGTGGAAACTTCACACTGGACCTCAAGCATTGTGCATTGTGTGCCTCTCCATTCTTCCTCCAGACTCTGGGTCCTTGGTTCTCAAATGATACAAAAGTTGCTCTCATCAGAAAAGAGGACTTTAGACCACTGAGCAACAGTGTTCAGGAGCGGCTTGACAAGAGGAATACATTTAAAGCCCATGTCGAGGATCTGTCTCTGTGTGGTGGCTCTTGATGCCCTAACTCCAGCCTCCGTCCACTCCTTGTGAAAGTCCCCAACACTTTTGAATGGCCTTCTCCTGACAATCCTCTCCAGGCTGCTGTCACCCCTGCTGCTTGTGCACCTTTTTCTTCCACACGTTTCCCTTCCACATAACTTTCTATTGATGTGCTTTGATATAGCAGTTTGAGAACATCCAACTTCTTTTGCAGTCTATACCTTGTGGGACTTTCCCTCCTTATGATGGTTTTCTGCATAACTGTCGGGTCAGCAGTCTTTGCCATGATTATGATTCATACTGAACCAGCCAGAGAGACTTAAAGGCTCAGGAACCCTTTGCAGGTGTTATGGCTTCATTAGCTGATTAGAGGGGACACTTTGAGCCTAGAATATTGAATCTTTTCACACTATTCTAATTTTCTGAGATTGTGAATTTAGGGTTTTCATAAGCTGTACGCCAGAATCATCACAATTATACCAAAGTAGGGCTTGACATAACTTGCTTTGCATGTAATGAGTCTGCCTCGTTTATTAGTTTCACCTTTTGAGTTGACTTACTGAAATAAATGCCTATATTCAGCTTGCTACAGAGGAAACTTAGTTTGAAAGACCTAAGGCAAGAGCAAATACACTGAGGCCAATTTGAAACAAGCGTAGCAGGTAAGTCTATAAGGACAGGCTTTTCCACCTGTGTGTCCTCCAGATCTCATCAACTGCAGCCAGAATGGGCTTGGGTGATGAGGATGTATCTGAACAGATTTGGAGGGCATAAGACTGGGAAAGGATGTTGTGTATGGTATTTGTTACAAGGGCATGTCCAAACTTTGGCCCTCCAGATGTTTTGGACAACAACTCCCACAGTCCTTTGTCATTGGCAATCTAGGCTTAGAATTCTGGGAGTTGTGGTCCAAAAAATCAGGAGGGCTGAAGTTTGGGCATGCACGGCATACCTTTGTGGCAATTCCTATGACTTGTGGGGCTTGAATACATTGGGACGGTTAGAATTTTTCAAAATCTTAAACGCATTCATAGACAATCAACTGATCTACTAAAAAAGGCAATGAAGCTTTTCAACCCATTTAGACTTGTCCGGCATCTCATACTCACATATCAACTGAGCTTTGGACCACTTCTCTTTACAGCTGTATTCTTGAGAGCTCTCTTGTAGTTTTAACCATTCCTGAGCTTGAAACAAGTGAAGCTTGGCTTCTTTTCCTGCAGCTGTTGCTACATTGTTGATTTTGAGATACAGGAGAGCACCATCACCTTGATGTTTTAAAAGAAATCAAACTTTATTAGACAGGGAAAAACCAGAAATATAAAAGTAACATTGTATACCTAGAAAGTCATCTGGGCTGCCAAAGGAGTCTCTTAACATGGAGTGCCACCAAAACTTCATTATCTAGTGGTGGTCATCCTCCCCAGGACACTAATGCAGAGAAGTAACTTCTTCCTGGGTTTGAATACTTGGCTACTACCTGATAGATGAATTTCCATTGGGACATACTCAATTCAGATCTATATTCCAGAAGATCATCAGCACCTAGGCTAGTCAACAGGGGAAGGGAATGAGGTCCAGATTCAGTCCTCCATTGGCCATTTGTTCTGTCTTTGGTAGATGAATATCAGCTGAGAGAATTCTCCAGAAGTTGAGTCACCACAACTAGACTTCTTGTGAGATTGAAACGTTTGGATCTCACAAGGAAAGAAGTCCAGTTCCCATGACTCAGCTTCCAGATAACCTCACCTGGATGACTGAGAAACTTCACAGACAGCAGAAAGGATGCACTGCTTCATTAGTTGACAAGATCAACTTTTTTTTTTAAAAAAAACATGCATTATCATGGTTATTTTTAATACAAGAGCTTAGTACAAAATATCACCAACAAATGCCATCTTAGGACAATACATTTCTTTTGTTTTACGTTTGGGACTATCCCAGAGAAGAGGGAACACTGACTGACACAGCCATGCAATGTTCCCATGATTTACTACCACTGGGACTAGCCATCAGAATGGGACACAAAGAAAAACCGCATCACCTACTGTCTATAAAGATAACACATTTTGGCCAACCCAACAATTAAGAGTCTTGTGGCACCATTAACACTAATGAATTTATTACAGCATGCTTTTGCAAGAAATATAAACTTCGCCAAATGAAGAGGCACTTTGACAATCACAGATATAACTGCTAGCTTTCCAGGTTATTTCCGTTACAGATATGAGGGGTTTTCTTCCTGAAAACAAATTGTAACTTTCTCTAAGCAATACAGGTCCAAGAAGAGGACTTCCGCTGGATGTGAATCACAAATAATAAACAAATAGTATGCAGATCAGAAGATGGGAGTCGGGCCTGTGTGTGTGTGGGGGGGGGGGGGAGCAACAAAGAAGGGTTTGGATGGATAAGAGACGCCACCCACCAGGTGCGATCGAAGGGGGGGGAGCGGGGTGGATCTCCTGCCGGCCCTCCTCGTGGAGATCCTCCGAAGGAGGCTAAGGAAGGCTCGCCTCGATCCTGGGGGGGGGGGGGGGGCGGCGGCGGCTCTTATTCCGGAGTAAGCCTTCGGTCCCGTGGCGGCCGACCTGGGAGTGACGCCCCCCCCCACCCAAGAGATCCAAGGCAGGCCGGGCGGGGGCCCCCGAGGGGCGCCCAGGGACCTCCACCCCAACCGGGACCGGCCTCCTCCTCCTCCCCGCCCTTACCGTGGAACTGGAACTGGGCCACCGCCCGGCCGGCCCCCAGGCTGGAGGAGAAAGCGCCTCGCACCGTCTTGGCTTCGGCTCCTGGGAAGCCCCCGCCACGAGGGCCGCTCCAGGCGGCCACCCAGGCCAGCAGCCACAGCAGCCGCCGCCGGGCCTCCCCCATCGCCACCGGCCTCCCTCGCTCGCTTGCTCGCTGGCGGCGCTCACGGTCCCGCCATTCCTGTCCACGTCGGCAGAGCCCGGCGGCCCCGCTTGGAAAGGGAAGCAGCGGCGCAGCGGGGCGGGGAGGGAGGGAGGGAGGGAGGGAGGGAGGGAGGACCTCTCCGGAAGCGGGTGGGCGTGGCCGTGCGACAGCGCGGGGGGGGTGTGAGGGAAGAAAAGGAAGGGAAGGGAAGCGATGGACGAGCGCCTCCCGAAGGGAAAAGCGGGCGGAGACAGAGCACCCGCGTCCCGCCTTCCGCCGGCCTGCCTTCCAACCGGAGGAAGGAAGCCGTTGCTCGGAGATGAACGATCCAATCGTGTAAGTTCGCCGGAGAAGACGAAGAACTGGGCGTGGCTAAGGAGGCTATAAGAGAGATTGGGCGGCGGGCACAACCCTAGGCGAACAACGCGAGGGAGGCCGCTGGTGATGTTGCTTTTCGGGGCAACGCGGGGACGGGGAGGCGCCACCGCAGGATGCTCACAGATCTGTGCTTTGGGAGGGGGTGGGCAGCGTCGCGTTGGACGGATGCTGTCGGACTCCAGCTGCCTTTTACTTTTAGGCCGTTATAGCTCATAGAGAGGGGTGATGGTCACTGCAGCCCAAGAACAAGTGGAAATTCCACACGCCTCAGGCACCACTACGTCAGCTTCCAGGCAGGACCAACAATGGCGGAAGTAATTGGGCAAACGCAACAGGCGAAGATAGGACTGCATTTTGGTGGCTGGCTGATGAAGCTGTTTGCATGAGCAGCAAGATATTTCCATCTCAAGAAAAAGAAGTCCAGTTGCCGTGACTCACCTTCCAGATAAACTCACCTGGATGACTGGGAATCTTCACAGATGTATGCTGGACTTAAAATCTGAAATGACAGTGACCAGTTAACTGAACTGTCTGCACATAGGTTATGCAGCTATGACAAATGACACTGCCATTAAAGGTTTAAAATTAAAATGATAACTGTCAGCCATGAGTGCTAGAAAAGCTCAACTTAAAAAAACTCTACACAAAATTTTAGGGCAAAGATGGGAAATGTTCTCTACACCGCCAAAGGCAACCACCACCACCACCATCAATAATATAAGTATTTTGCAGGACTTTTGGATTATACAAAGCACATTTTTATATCTGTCCAATAATTGTTATAGCAACCACGTCTGACTCATGTCAGCATGATTGTTCATATTTTGCAAGCTGAATGTGGGCACAAAGCGGAGCACAGGTGTAGGCAGGATTTTCTAGGGTGTATACAGCTTTGCTTCACAAAGCTCTGGTTGAACGGAGATATTTTGTGCAAATCGCAGAAGCCTCAGAAGAAAAATACACGGTACCTTAACTTATTATTGGTCAGAGGGCTTGTCGTTAGCTAAAGTTCAGGGCCATGAATGGCAGGATGCCTTGCCACTCTGCTTATCGCCTTCAAGGTGTGTCGGTTCCATGAGCTGATGCCGTATGAAGGATGCAAAGGGCAACTGCAATTTGCCGCGGTGTTTATAGTTATATACTGTAGTTATACAGTATTCCATCAAGATGAGTTATATTATAACATACACAGGGAGTCCTGCTGCAAAAGAGAGTCGTTTTCTAGCTAGGTTTGATAAATTCATTGCAGAACAGGGTGATGAAATAAATCCTCTACTCTTAGTCTTCCACTTCTTTCTTTCTTTTTTTAATACTCAGCAGCTTGCGATGGGGGTCGGTTTTATTGAAATTATTTTACACTGCCACCACATTCACGTTTGCTTGGAGGCAATTTCCCTTGCTTACACCTTCGTTTAACGCACACAGCGCTGAACATCCCACCAAGGCTTTTTTTTTTTTTTTTTGGTCAGAAACGTCCGAAATACCACGTCGGGACGATGAAGCAAAGCGGGTCCAGCTCCGTGGGCTTTACAATAATAAATTAAATTGGGCCAACATAAGGGTCAGGCAATATACAGGATCTGGAATTTGAACTGTGGATGTGAGTGTCTGTGAAGATTCTCAGTCATCCAGGTGAGTTTATTTGGAAGTTGAGTTACGGCGACCGGACTTTTTGAGACTCCCAGATATATATGTGTGTGTGTGTGCGTGCGTGCGTGCGTGCGTGCGTGCGTGCGCGAGAGAGAGAGCGCGTCCCGAGGGCTGCCTTTGGGGGTGTGTGTGTGTCCTTGGAAAACGTTGCCCATGAAGAAGAGGCGGGGAAGCCAGGCTGCCACGGGGCACCCACCCAGGAGGGGGGGGACGCCTCTCGCGGCCGAGACCTGCAATACCCAGCGGAAGTGACGTCAGGACGGGGGAGGAAACTCCCCCCTCCCCGGCCGCGGCTGGAGAATGTCCGCGGGGCTCTTGGGCGCAGAGGCAGCCTCGCCCTCGGGGGGTTTCGCCAAGCGGGTCCTGGTGACCGGCGGCGCGGGCTTCATGTAAGTCGCCCGGTGGGAAGCGAAGGTGGGCTAGAGGGATGCCCGGTTTGAACGCTAACTACTAGGCAGTCAAGCCAGTTTTTTTTGGGGGGGGGTTGGCGTCTTGGGAAGTGCGAGGGAAGCCTACGGTGGGCGGCGCTGTTTGTTTAATTTTTTTCTCTCCTCTTCCGGGGCTCCTCCGGCTGAGAGGGCTCAGTCCCAAATAATGGCAACGCCTGGCGCGCTGCTCCCTCCTCCAGCCCTGCTAATTGGTTGCTACGAAATTAAGCGAAAGGGAGCGCCACGGGGGGGGGGGTGTCAGGCCGGGGGCGCCCTTTGCGGGTTGGTGTGTGTGTGTGTGGGGGGCAGGTCTTGCCTCCGTTTTAGGAGGGACCCACGTCGCTTGGTTTCACTCGAGGCGGGGGAATTATGCAACGCTTTGGAAGAAACGCTGGGGTTTTGAGGGGAAAGAAATAGGAAGTTTTTTTTTTTTTAAAAATTAACTCTTTCTTGAAGTCTTACACGTTTCATGATTGGGCAAAGAAAGGAAATCCTGGTATGCGGGATCCAGAAGGGGCAGCCTTGAATCTACCGTGTTTCCCCGAAAATAAGACAGTGTCTTATATTAATTTTTGCTCCGAAAGAGGCACTAGGGCTTATTTTCAGGGGATGTCTTATTTTTCCACGAAGAAAAATACGGTACACATTTATTGTTATCTTATTATGGGGAGGCCTTATTTTGGGGCGATGCCTTATATTTCAGTGTGGGGCAAAACTGTAAGTAGGTCTTATTTTCAGGGGATGTCTTATTTTGGGGGGAAACAGGGTATAACTGTCCTGATTATACACGGATAGGAATGTCTATTATTGAGAGCCAGGGTAGATTCGATTTAAATTTTTAAAATCGGGTTTTACTCCACTGGCTACCTATTGCCTTCTGGACCAGGCTCAGGGTTCTGGCTGTGGTGCATAAAGCAAGCCCATGGTTTGGGGCCACAGCAGGGCCGAGTTCCTTGCCCCAATATCATCTGCCCCTCCCACTACTAGGGGCACTGCAGCCTAAAATGCTCCTGGTGGCCACCCCAACAGAGGCTCACAAGTCCGCTACATGAAATAGAGCCTGTTCAGTGATGGCCCCAATATTATGGAACCAAGTTCTGGTGGAACTTCATCTGGCCCCGTCCCTTATAGACTTTCCTAGGGAGTTAAAGAAAGACCGTATGGTTTAGGGAGACTTTAGGGACCAGCCACAGCTGATAGTTCTCCTTCTCAGTCCAAATTTAATGGCCCTAGTTTCTGCATGTCTTCTCTTTTGCATCTTGTTATATATTATGCTTTTTGTTGTCCTATTTTATTGTATATTATATTTCTTAATGTAATGTCTGTCTTTTTGCCATTTGTAAGCCATCTCGAATAGTGTGTATGCACCACCTGGGCAGAGTAAATAAATAAATAAATGTGCACAATTACAACAGTATTTTATTTATATACTAATGGTATTTATTATACTGCCCGTCTAGCTAATGGCCACTCTAGGTGGTTTACAACATGGGACAAAACAGAGTAACAAAGCAATAAAAATCCTTAATAATATAAACAAATGCTATATATTAAAGCATAGTAAAAAAGCCCACAATGTTTGAACATTTAAACATACAGTATAAGCATTTAAAATGTCAGTGGAACAGCCAGGTTATTAAAAGCATTTTAAAAGTTGCCAATAAGTGAAGGAGAAATGAAAAAAAGGAATAGGGAAAGGCATATTCTAACACCCTAAGTTTTGTGATCAATCCACTTAAAACCCCATACAACAAGTACTTAATTTCACTTGTTAGGTTATTATGGAACAGTAAGTAAAATTTAGGAAATGAGGGTAAAAAACTCACAGAATGCAAAGGCTAATTTGCACAACATTCCCTGGAGCTCTGCATAACTGTGGCATGGTATATTAAATGATCTCCTCAATTTTTAAGCCCTCCCTACTGTCCCATTAAAGGGAGCATCTGGAGAGATCATGATATTTATTTGGAGTAGTGTGGTGTAGATAGGCTGACAGATTTGAATCTTCACTCATCCATGGATGCTCGCTGGGGGTATGGAACCAGTATAGCCACTCCTTAAATACCTACTGTAACTTACCTTAAAAACCCTGTTAGGGTTGGTGTGAGTTGGTTCTAATTTGCTAGCACATAACTACAAACTGCAGCTTCAGACAGCAAAGTTAGAAGCCATTGTAGACAATCATTGTTTTGCACTGGCTAGATAGGTAAATGGTTTAGATATAGGTCTGTGGAGTGAGAGCCTGGGAATTTAGATCTGCTTCTGTGTAGAACAGCCAGCCTGAGAAGACTTGGGCAACCAGCTGAGTCCCAAGTCACCCATAGAGAAGGGAATAGTAAATCATCTTCTGGGTACAGCATACTGTATGTAGGAAACCCTGGAAAAGAAGTTCACCATAAGTTAGAATCAATATTATTTTTATTAATCTGTCTCATCCCTTCTCTTTTAGCACTGGCAGCTCAGTCTGCTGGTACTTCTGATTTCCCAGATTCACACTTCAAATTGTTGATCTTGTAAAATGTTTAAATTCTTCAATGGAGAATGGAATCCCAGAGTATCTATACATGCAGGTCTCTCTCTGGGGGCAAATAGAATCTTGTTGGTCTGCACTATAGACATCCCAAAATAACACAAATACTCCAGATTAAATCAGTTTTTGTACATTTGTCCAAAGGCAGTACTCATCACTAGTAGAAATTTTGCTTACTTGGCATTGCAGGAAGCTTTCGCTGTGGCTGTGTTCTGCAAACTTTTCAAATCCACACCAGTGATAATACACTCTTAAGATATGTCTTTACTATGGCAGCTTCTTTAGGAGACAATGGACTGGAGTATTCACAGTGGCAAGACTTGTTGGAAGATTCATGTGTTAGGTGCAGCCAGTCCTAGGGATAGAAGGAGGCAATTGGGGTGATCATGTAGGAACTGCAAAAATGAGAGGAATGACAGACTGCAGATGGATATAGACCTGTTTTAGCAGTGCTGCTGAAATGTTCTATGAGATTTGTTGTTGATTTTCTGTGTTTTCTCTTTCAAAATCCTCAGAGCGTCTCATGTGGTAGTTTCCCTTGTACAAAAGTATCCAAACTATATGATTATTAATCTTGATAAGGTAAGATATTTTGGTTAAAATATACACTTAATTTAATTCCAGAGTTTGAAAACTTGTGTCAAATATGCCATGGAGTTCCAAAAGATAAATCAGTGAAACACTGCTGCATTTGTGACTGGCACATTAGGCCAAAAAAATTCATGTGAAATGTTGACATGGTGTAAACTTGCGAAAATCGAATTTGAAATTATTTATCACACAACAAATGTGCTATTGAGATGCATACACAATATATTAAAAACCATCAAATGAAAATATGCACTATGAAATTAAGAAAATAAACCAGCAAATGGTAACATATTTATTTCCTTTTCAGCAGAATTATTTTTAACTAAAAATTAAATAATTAACATTTCCTTTCTAAACCTAACTATAACTTGGTTTATATTCTACATCAATTTTCTTACATAACTGTCAGTTATAAGTATTACAGTACATTCTTGGGACAGGTATGCTTGTATTTGATTGCTAAATATTTACTCTGCTTTTCCCTATAAGTCCCAAGCCAACTCATAATGAAATATATAATGTAATCAATAAACAATAAGAACAATAAGTAGTAATACATTTAAGTAGGGATGGCCATTTCGTTTCGAACCAGTAGGTTACAAAATGAACCACACGAGCCCAGGTGGTCCTTGGAACTGGCTGATACACGCAGATCCAATTGCTTTACCTTACTCTGTCTCGCACAGGGTTAAAATCCAAGAAGGAAGCGTGCTGCTGGCCAATCAGAGAGAGAGGCAGGATGATGCTTGTCCCTGCACAGCTCCTGATTGGCCAGCATCCCTCGTTGGATTTTAACCCTGCGTGAGACAGGGAAAGGTAAAGCAATTCGATCTGCATGTATCAGCTGGTTCCGAGCACCACCTGGGCTCGCGTGGTTCGTTTCGTAACCTACTAGTTCCAAAATGAAATGCCCATCCCTACATTTAAGTGGTCTGGAGTTGGATAAGATCATGAAACTGATATAGGTTGTTAGAGAACAGCAGATGAAAACTAATCAACTAAGAGGAGCATGGAACTTGTATGCTACACCCCCAACATGTGTTCAAATAAAAATACTTTATATGTAAGTAAGTTAGTGAGGCTTTTAAAGGGCTTTTGAAGTGTGGCTGCAGCTGCTAAGAAGACACTGTTTTAATGTATTCTGGAAGGCTTTCACAGCCGGGATCTGATAGTTCTTGTAAGTATTTCGGACTTTTTGGCCATGTTCTGGAAGTTTTTCTTCCTGATGTTTCGCCAGACTCTGTGACTGGCATCTTCAGAGGGCAAGGAGCTCAGGAAACTAGGAGTTTCTCTCTGTGCTCTGGGGTATAGAGTGAGTGAGACTGGGATTCTTAAAGTTATGGGAAAGAGGAAGCTAGAGTAAGACCTCTAACATATTGATGGTTAAAAACCCCTTTTATTTGTAACTTAAAGGTTGTTAAAATCTAGGAGACTGGCCCCCAGCTAGCCTGTTAATTTAGCAGGAATGTGAACAGTTACTTCATTGAATTAGAGCAGTGGTTCTCAACCTGTGGGTCCCCAGATGTTCCTGGACTGCAACTCCCAGAAACCCTTTCCAGCACAGCAAGTGGTAGAGGCTTCTGGGAGTTACAGTCCAGGAACATCTGGGGACCCACAGGTTGAGAACCACTGAATTAGAACTTCAGAATGCAACAGTCTTATCAAGTTCTGCTTTAACTTCTTTTGATGTAGGCTGGATATGATTGCTTATTTTGCTTGGTAAGATGTTTTCGGATCCAACAGAACTGCAGAAAAGTAGTCATTCTCAAAACCTTGTCCACATGCAGCTGCATAAAAAGAATGACCACCTATTTTAGTGGCGTAAGAGCATCACATGTGTTTCTTTGTCGAAGGCTGAATAACATGTCTGTCCTCATTCTCCTTTATCGTTACAACAACTCTATGATGTGGCTGAGAAACTAGAGCTGATCAAAGTCACACAGTGACGTGCAGGCTAAGGGGATCTTCTGAGTGTTAGACCAACCAAAAAAAAACCAAGAAAAAATAATGCTGTGCTTTTATTTATTTATTTAAAATATTTAAAGTATTTTACCCTGCCTTTCTTCTTGAAAAAGAAACTCAAGAGAGTTAGCAGATGATTATCTGAAGATATGGACACAGAATGAATATTTTAAACTCTTACATCAATATGATTGTAATATGTCAATTTAAAGATCGCAGCATAGATTTCTACATAAGCAGAACTATATTTAAATTAGTATTTTGCAAAATGTTGTGCTTTGAAGTGGAAGGATTGTGCAGAGATGCTATTGTAAATCCCCCAAAATAGTACTGAAAATATCGCTTACGTATCATATAAATATGGGATAGAAATGTTTTTTTAACTGAACAGGTTATTGGTAACAGATCTTAAAGCAGGAAAATTTAAACAGTTTCATTTGTACCATTGCTTCCTCAATCTCTTGTTGTTGTTGTTGTTGTTGTTGTTGTTGTTGTTGTTGTTGTTGTT
>JAHTLZ010000348.1:10432481-10482361 GCA_023846285.1 Phrynocephalus versicolor
CTTTCTTTCTTTCTTTCTTTCTTTCTTTCTTTCTTTCTTTCTTTCTTCCATCCACCCACCACAATGTTGAAGCAGGGGGAGGATAGAGTTGGATTCAAAGCTTCACCTAGCAAACCCACTTTTTGGCATTATTGCAATGATTACCATGAGTAAAACAGAAAATCTGGTGAATGTTATTACACCCACAGCTGTGTAGTTATTGAGGGTAGACACCGCCTCCCCTTTTTTAATTTAGACAGGGGGGATCATTTTATCCTATAATTGTTGGGACAGCCTTCTTGAGTTTTCAAAAGGAACATGTGGTTTTGGGAAGGTGATTTTTATGTTTTCAAACAAAATCCAGTTTCAGATCTGGAACTCCCTCAAAACAGACTAGCTGTGTTCCTTAGTTTATTTATTTATTATTTATTTATTTCATTTTTATACCGCTCCATCTTCCATCAGGAACTGTGGGCGGTTTACAAGATAAAAAACATTAAGTTAAAAATACCAACATGAGCAAAAAAGAGGGGGAATACCCTCAGCAAGATGCATCAAGGATGTACGGGGAAGAAAGGAAAGAAAAAAAAGAGCAGGAATAAATTAAATTAAATTAAATTAATTTACTCTGGCTACCCATGTTGAAGGCTTATTTCATTTATTCTTTCTATTTCCAACATAGATCTTTCATTCTGGCACAAACATGAATTCAACTATGTTAATGTTTATGGAACTTATCTTCTTGTTGGTGCTGCCTATGAGGCTAATGTGGAAAAGTTCATCTATGTCAGCACTGATGAGGTTTATGGGGGAGGCTGTGATCAGGTGAGCTTGACTCAAATGGCTTTATTGTGTATGTCCCTTGTCTGTTTGCCTCTGAAAAAATTGAGCAGAACGAGGTCTTGTGACTACTCTGTGTGAATGAAAAGTGATTTTGTTTGGATAGCTTTTTTTAGTTCTCATGACCAACCTAAATAATTATGTTCATGTTAAAGCTAAGGATTTTTGTGTGCCGCACAGGGATGATTTTGTCTTCCATTTATAGCAATAATTCGGCACTTAAAATCCTGGAATGAAAAAAGTACTGTATTATAATGAAGGGGATGCACTGGTACATTCTGTCCCTTTCCACCCCCCCACCCCCCATGTGACAGTGCTTTCTAATTTGATGCTTGACAGCATTTTTGGTTTGAGGATTTGCCTTTCCCTTTTGTAGGAACTATTTTTAATCTGATAAATCTGTGTGGGGAAAAATTAATGCACTGAATATCCAGAACATTAAAAAGTTGTTGTTTTAGGAATTTGATGAATTGTCGCCTAAAAAACCTACAAATCCTTACGCAACTTCCAAGGCAGCTGCTGAATGCTTTGTGCAATCTTATTGGGAAAGATACCAGGTAAGCAGAAATGATTTTTTTAATCTTTATGTTATTTATTTCCTGAACATGTGTGGTGGACCTGAACAGAGCCCCCAGTCGTTTTACGGACCATTGGCCTGTACATGCCTTCTTTTTACTCTCACTGCCACCATTCAGGGTTATCCAGTTGAAATAACGTAAGTCTCAGTCAAGTTGTAACATTAATAAAGTAAAATAACTTTTATTGAATTCAACAAGCTGTCTCAGTTTAAGGTTTTCTTGTGTTAATTGAAAGGTCCTCTAACCAGATTACACTCAAATTCTGTCCTTTTACTATTCTCAAACCTCTCTCATATGTCTCGTATCTCACATCTCATCTTAACTTTTCTTAAACTTATTTCAATTTTTCTTAACCTTATCTCCCTCACACATCCCTCAGGCTGAGCCTTTTAAACACGTGTGCTCCGCCTCCACACTCCCTCATTGGTCCAAAGCATTAACCCTATACATCCTCCTCCACAAACACATTTAACTATGGAGAGGTAAATGCCACAGCATGATTCTTAATTTTAAAAAAGTTTATTGGAAACCATATGGAAAATAATACACACATGAGAATGTAAATACAATACTTCTGAATTTTTCATCTATCCATATTTGTGTGAATTAACTGTGGCTGAAATCCTGTTGTTTAGTAAGTTTGGGTTTCATCAAGGTCCATGAATCACAAATGGTCATTTCCCCCCACAAACGGATGAATCGATTCATTGGTTAGTTAGGCCTTAAAACCCTATAGAATGCTCCCCCAGCCACTGAGAGACACCAGCATTGCAGAGATTTCCCCCCTGACTCTCATGCACAACCCATCCAAGTATATTGAGCTTTGGGTTTCAGATGTCCAAATTATACACTCACAAAGTAGCATTACCCGTAAAGTCCCCACCCCCACCCCAGTAGTTAGAGACATCAAAATAGTAGAGAAGCTTCCCTTGACTCTCCTTTACAATCCCTCCAGCTTTGATGAAGCTTGAGTTTTGGATAACCAAGTTATAATATAAACCAACAAAGAAGATCCCCCCCCCAAGGAATGTGCCCTTTAGCAGCTGGCTTGGGGGAAATTCTAGCACTAGTTTATACTAGGGACAGGGAGGATAACTCCCAGAGGTGGCATAGAAGTATTCTTCAGCTGGTTCCTCTTTGACACACACAGGCAGTAAAGAGGTAGGCTTAGGCAGGAAACACCTTATGTTGTTGTTCAGTCGTTCAGTCGTGTCCGACTCTTCGTGACCCCATGGACCAGAGCTCACCAGGTCTTCCTGTCTTCCACTGCCTCCCGGAGTTTTGTCAAATCCATATTGGTTGCATCGATGACACCGTCCAACCATCTCATTCTCTGCCGTCCTCTTTTCCTTTTGCCTTCAATCTTTCCCAACATCAGGGACTTTTCCAAGGAGTCCTCTCTCCTCATGAGGTGGCCAAAGTACTGGAGCCTCAACTTCAAAATCTGTCCTTCCAGTGAACATTCAGGGTTGATTTCTTTCAGGATGGATAGGTTTGATCTCCTTGCAGTCCAAGGGACTCTCAAGACTCTCCTCCAGCACCACAGCTCAAAAGCATCAATTCTGTGGCGATCAGCCTTCTTTATAGTCCAGCTCTCACTTCCATGCATCACTACTGGAAAAACCATAGCTTTGACTATCCTTGCCTTAGTTGGCAAAGTGATGTCTTTGCTCTTTAGGATGCTATCTAGGTTTGCCATTGCTTTCCTCCCAAGAAGCAGACGTTTTTTAATTTCGTTGCTGCAGTCGCCATCAGCAGTGATCAAGGAGCCCAAGAAAATAAACTCTGTCATTGCCTCCATTTCTTCCCCTTCTATTTGTCAGGAGGTGATGGGACCAGTGGCCATGATCTTAGTTTTTTTGATGTTGAGCTTCAGCCCATTTTTTTTCACTCTCTTTCACCCTCATTAAGAGGTTTTTTTAATTCCTCCTCACTTTCTGCTATCAGAGTAGTATCATCTGCGTATCAGAGGTTGTTGATATTTCTTCTGGCAATCTTAATTCCGGCTTGTGATTCATCCAGACCTGCCTTTTGCATGATGTACTCTGCATATAGTACTCCTTTCCCAATTTTAAACCAGTCAGTTGTTCCATATCCATTTCTGACGGTTGCTGCTTGTCCCACATAGATTTCTTAGGAGACAGATAAGGTGGTCAAGCACTCCCATTCCTTTAAGAATTTGCCATAGTTTGTTGTGGTCCACACAGTCAAAGGCTTTGGCATAGTCGATGAAGCAGAAGTAGATGTTTTTCTGGAATTCTCTGGCTTTCTCCATAATCCAGTGCATGTTGCTGATTTGATCTCTAGTTCCTCTGCCCCTTCGAAATCCAGCTTGTACTTCTGGAAGTTCTCTTTCCACATACTGCTGAAGCCTTCCTTGTAGAATTTTGAGCATAACCTTGCTAGCGTGTGAAATGAGTGCAATTGTGCGATAGTTGGAGCATTCTTTGGCGTTGCCTTTCTTTGGGATTGGGATGTAGGCCGATCTTTTCCAGTCCTCTGCCCACTGCTGGGTTTTCCAAATTTGCTGGCATATCGTGTGCAGCACCTTTACAGCATCCTCATTTAAGATTTTAAAGAGTTCAATTGGAATGCCGTCACCTCCACTGGCCTTGTTGTTTGCACTGCTTTCTAAGGCCCACTTGACTTCACTTTCCAGGATGTCTGGCTCCAGGTCAGCAACTACGCTATCTTGGTTATCAGGGACATCCAGATCTTTCTGATATAATTCCTCTGTATATTTTTGCCATATCTTGTTGATCTCTTCTGCTTCAGTTAGGTCCCTACCATTTTGTCATTTATCATATCCATCTTTGCATGAAATGCCCCTTTAATATCTCCAATTTTCTTGAATAGATCTCTGGTTTTTCCTTTTCTGTTATTTTCCTCTGTTTCTTTGCACTGTTCGTTCAAGAAGGCCGCCCTGTCTCTCCTTGCTATTCTTTGGAAGTCTGCATTCAATTTTCTGTATCTTTCCCTTTCTCTCTTGCATTTTGCGTCCCTTCTCTCCTCAGCTATTTGTAGGGCCCCGTTGGACAACCACTTTGCTTTCTTGCTTTTTCTTTTCTTTGGAATAGTTTTCATTGCAGCCTCCTGCACAATGTTACAAGCCTCCATCCATAGTTCTTCAGGTGTTCTGTCCACCAAATCTAGTTCCTTAAATCTATTCTTCACTTCCACTGTGTATTCATAAGGGATTTGACTTAGATTATACCTGACTGGCCCAGTGGTCTTCCCTACTTTCTTCAGTTTAAGTTTGAATTTTGAAATAAGAAGCTGATGATCTGAGCCACAGTCAGCACCAGGTCTTGTTTTTGCTGACTATATAGAGCTCCCCCATCTTTGGCTGCAGAGAACATAATCAATCTGATTCTGGTATTGTCCATCTGGTGATGTCCATGTGTAGAGTCGCCTTTTGTGTTGTTGGAAAAGAGTGTTTGCAATGACCAGCTGGTTCTCTTGACAAAACTCAGTTAGCCTTTGCCGTGTTTCATTTGGAACTCCAAGGCCAAACTTGCCAGTTACAGTATTCCTTTTATCACTTGGCTCCCTACTTTAGCATTCCAATCCCCTATGATGAGAAGAACATCTTTCTTTGGTGTCAGTTCTAGAAGTTGTTGTAAGTCTTCATAAAACTGGTCAATCTCAGACTCTTCAGCACCGGTAGTTGTTGCATAAACTTGGATTACTGTGATGTTGAAAGGACTGCCTTGGAATCGTACCGATATCATTCTATCATTTTTTTGGTTGTATCCCAGCACTGCTTTTCTCACTCTGTTGTTGACTATGAGGGCTACTCCATTTCTTCTATGGGATTTTTGCCCACAGTAGTAGATATGAGAGTCGTCTGAACTGAACTCACCCATTCCTGTCCATTTAAGTTCGCTGCTGCCCAATATGTCAATGTTTATTCTTTCCATCTCACGTTTGACCATATCCAGCTTACCCTGGTTCATAGATCTCACATTCCAGGTTCCTATGCAGTATATTTCTTTGCAGCATTGGACTTTCCTTTCTCTTCCAGACATGTCTGCAGCTGAGTGTCCTTTCGGCTTTGGCCCAGCCACTTCATTAGCTCTGAAGCTACTTATACTTGTCCTCTGCTCTTCCTCAGTAGCATGTTGGACGCCTTCTGACCTGAAGGGCTCATCTTCCAGTGTCATATCTTTTAGCCTTTTGTTTCTGTCCATGGGATGTTCTTGCCAGGGATACTGGGGTGGCTTGCCAGTTCCTACCCCAGGAAGTCTTATTACAGGCCTTAATTTCACCAGTGTAATTAGCCTTACAATGATGAAAGCATAGTTCAGCCTGTTTTATTTTGTAGCCTTACTGATCAACTGGGACACAAAAGTAGAAATGTGCCCCATTTATAAGATATTCTAGACTGAGGCACTGAAACACCTTATAAAGGCTTTTAAAGAGCAACTCCTCCAGATCCCTTTGAGCTGTGCGTTCAGCTGTGTGACCTGTAAATCCAGGAGTCTACGTCCCTCCCATGGTCTATCTGGATTTTCAAAAGGCTTTTGACACAGTCCCTCACCAGAGGCTGCTGAGAAAACTGCACAGTCAGGGGATAAGAGGGCAGGTCCTCTTATGGATTGAGAACTGGTTGAGATCCAGGAAACAAAGAGTAGGTGTCAATGGGAAATTTTCACAGTGGAGAGAGGTGAAAAGCGGTGTGCGCCAGGGATCTGTCCTGAGACCGGTGCTTTTCAATCTGTTCATAAATGACCTGGAGACAGGGATAAGCAGTGAGGTGGCCAAGTTTGCAGATGACACAAAACTTTTCCATGTGGTAAAAACCAGAGAAGCTTGTGAAGAGCTCAAGAAGGATCTCTCCAAACTGGGGGAATGGGCTACGAAATTGGAAATGTGTTTTAATGTAGCCAAATGTAAAGTAATGCATATTGGGGCACCTGGAGTATTGTGTACAATTCTGGTCACCGCATCTCAAGAAAGACATAGTGGAACTGGAAAAGGTGCAGAAGAGAGCGACTAAAATGATTCCTGGGCTGGGGCACCTCCCTTATGAGGAAAGGCTAAAACATTTGGGGCACCTGAGGGGGGATATGATTGAGACGTACAAAATAATGCAGGGCATGAGTAAAGTGGATAGAGGGAAGCTCTTCTCCCTCTCCCAAAATACCAGAACTAGGGGATATACACTCAATTTGAGGGCTGGGAGAGTAAGAACAGACAAAAGAAAATATTTTTTCACCCAGCGCGTTGTTAGTCTATGGAACTCCCTGCCACAGGATGTGGTGATGGCATCTGTCCTGGATGCCTTCAAAAGGGGATTGGACAGATTCCTGGAGGAGAAGTCCATCACAGGTTACAAACCATGATGGAGATGTGTAATCTCCAGGCTTAAAACTGGGGTACTTCAAGGACCAGATGCAGGGGAGTGGTATCAGGAGACAGATATCTAGTCTCATGTGCTCCCAAACGCATCTGGTGGGGCCACTGTGACATACGGGAAGTTGGACTAGATGGGCCTTTGGCCTGATCCAGCATGGCTCTTCTTATGTTCTTATGGTTGCCTAGAGATTCTGATTGACAGGACTAGGTTGCAGATGGCAAGCCCCCCCCTTGAAAAAGCCATGGACCTGGGTGAACAAATTAGCTCAAATTGCTAAAAATCCATTGAGTTGTATGTATTGAATTGTCACACTTCTGTTGAATTGGTGATTTTTGAAAATGTCTCAATTTGCTTTTTGGGTTTGTGCCCATATCTAGTATCTACTCTAGAGCAACTGACCACACTAAGCAACAGGATTTCAGCTTGTATGTTCCAACCGTCTGGCAATACAAATAGTTCTCACATTATTTTCTTGCTACTTTTCCATATCAGAAGCAACCCCCCCCCCAAAAAAAACCCAGAAGACTAGTTTCTGGTCCCTCCCTCCCAAAATGCATTTATATCATGTTTCTTAATTTTTAAAAAAAAGCAATGGAAACTGGTTGCACAACTGGAAACTGTCAAATGTCTCCTTTGTCCATAGTTGAGGATTCAGTGTGTACTAAAGGTATTGCCTGGTACTGTATTGGCCAATGCTTTCTACAAACGTTCTTAACATGCAGAATAGGAAGATAGGTATCATTTAGATACATTTCTCAGAAAGCAAGAATTATTTAGTTTGTACACTTGATGGTAATCCTACAGGTGATGCTATGTAAACATGAAATGGCACAAAACTAGATAATTCTCTTACGTATTATTTTGATCTTGGCTGTTATTGTTTTGAAATTCAAATAGGGTATGGGTTATATTTTCTTTGGTTTGGGGGGAAATCGCTGCAGATTTTTATGGCAGTTCTGATAGGGTTTGTTCTAATAACACTTATTGTATATACTTTAAAGTTTCCAGTGGTTATCACACGGAGTAGCAATGTGTATGGACCTCACCAGTTTCCAGAAAAAGTAAGTCAGCTGAAGGTGTTATTCTTTCTTATAAAGGAACTAACAGTCTCTTTACAAAACAACTTTATGGATATGTCTGTTCTATGACAAACTTCATGGTAGTGATAAGATGACTGTTTTATCTAAAAAGTCATATAGTGATAATAGAGTAGATTATGGGTGATAGCTCCTATACTGGGATGTTTCATTCACACTACAATGGGGCTGCTCTGAGAAATAGCTTAAAGTTGTATTATAAATTGATTACTTTACAGGCAACTAAATCCCATTATTAGGATGTTGATGTTTAGCACAGAGCTTGTAGAGTCCTGCCTTTGAGCTGCATGTGTTCTTCCAGCATCATCAAACCAATGAGGGGCCTAAGGAATAGTTTTCCCAACAGAAAAGAGCAAAAATTTGGTCCTTAGATTGCTGAATTTTCCCACCAATTATGTATGATTATGACTGGGTCATAATCACTAATCCACACTGCTCAGACTTTCTTGGTGTGAGTAAATTCCAGGAGTGCCAGATGAGCTGATGACTGAGGGAAATCTTCCTTCCCCATATCCCTCCTGACACTTTTACTCTTGCTGACTAATCAGTACTCCACGGAGTTACGAAGAACTCATAAGATTATTTTAGTCTGTACACCAACCCTGACAGGAATACCAAAATAAAAAATGTAAGGAATCAGAAGGTGATTGAGGTGATTATTTAATACCTACAATTTTCCTTTCCCAAAATAACCAAACTGCTGCAATATTTTATTATTTTATTATGGATGTTATAAAAAGAAGTCAAAAGGAATAAAATTTCAGTTTCAACAAATTGTTTTGAAAGTTCCAAAATCAATAAAAAGTTGTGGAGCAAATAAGAATTCAAAACATACTGAAGCGAGGAAAATTCCAGAACAGTTGCCACAACAAAATAAGAATGGTAACTATCCTAAGCTAATTCTCACATTCAAGAAGAACTTCAGCATAATTCCGCAGCATATACAGAGGACAAATCAAGTAGCAAAACACCAGGTGAGTATAGCATTCTCCTTAGAGAGACTAGGATAAACTAAGAAGATTCACTTTCCATTTTTACTGTATATCCATCATTTCATTTCCTAGACGCAATGAGAAGATGCAACTATCAGGCGTGAAATTGCTGCAGGCTTTCTCAAAGAAGAATATAAGTTCTCCAAAGTAATGGTGCTCTCTCCCTTCCCCTTTAAATGAAACCATCTCCTCATCCCACTCTCTGTGTCTTCAGTGCATTAATGCTCAGGGGCTAATCCTGATCTCATCTTTAAAAAAGAGGAAAGGAAAATGGTGGAGGGAGTCATTTCAGCATACAAAACTCTGGATACACCAATTGGTGGGGCACAGGGGCAGAAAAAATTTAAAAAAATTTTCGAATGAACTGAGTCTTTATAGAAGATTTCATAAGATGAAAATGATGTGCATAATTCTGTCAATCCACTGCTTGTGTTGTTTTGTAAAATGACAAGATTGTTACTATGCAAGTAGTGATCACCCCATTAAAAGAATAGCTTTAAATTTCCGTAGGGAGATAAAAGTTCAAAAAATGTTGATCTGCATTGATGGGTCATTGATTGAGTGCAGGGTAATGCTCAGTTTGATTTACATTGGGTTATAAAGTAGCCTGAATTTTAACAGTTGATTCTGTGTTACCTTTTAGGTTATTCCAAAATTCATTTCTCTCTTGCAGCAGAACAGAAAATGGTATGTGTCATGGTGTCATTTGTTTTCCTTTTCTCAAAAATATGTTTGTCAAAGCATCATTAAACACTGTGCCATTAGATGCATGAAATTAAACATCACAGTTAAAAACAGAACCAATAAGGCCAGAGAAATTAGTTCCATAAATTGGAATTTATTTATTTATTTATTTATTTATTTATTTATTTATATACCGCACCAATTTCCCAAGGGAACTCTGGGCGGTTCACATAAAACCACAAGAGAGCCACAAGGCAATAAAAGTAAATGAGAAAACAATAATAATAAAATAAAGGGGATTAAATAAAGATGGATTAATCAGCATGTACAGTATACTACTTTTGACCAAAGGGCATTAGCTCTCTCACAGGCTTTTGACTTTGACATCATCACTGTTTTGCCCCCTCTAATACACAATGCACGTACATAGGTGAGATGGAAAGGTAGCTAGATTTTTCGTGTTGTATCCCAGCTCACATGGTTTGGATCTGTTATGTACATTTTTATCATTACTAGGTTGCAGTCTGAAACACATACTTATGGCCACATTTTCCTCATAAATTCCAAAGGAAGGGAAGGTAATAGCGTTATTATAGACAGGTGACCTTTTGCGTTCATCAACATTATTTGTCCATTGGGACATTGGAGAGCTCGTGTGGGTGGAGACAGAAGCAAAATATTCCAAAGTTCCTCCAGATCAGGTGTGACAGTGTGAGGATCATAGATAACAATTATGTTTAGGTTTGGGATTACAAGCTCATTATGCCAGTTTGAGAACCGTGGTTTTACCTCAGCTAGTATTGGGAGGGGGCAGGGATGAGTTGTCTTTCCTCTCTTTTGTAGACAGAGGGTTCCCAAGCCTAGGACATACTCCACTGCACTGTGTAGAAACCCAAGTTGGCTAGGAACAAAGGGATACAGAATCATGGCAATCCCTGAATCACCAGACCTGATGGTTAGATTTAATGGACACATGAGTTAAAATAAGGGAGTTGGAGCCAAATGAAGGCTGTTATTGCAAAGAATAACAGCTTGAATCAACATTAAAGTGTTACAGATCTCCTTATGGTTTTGTTTGGCAAGTTATAACTTTGGCAGTTGGTCTAGAACAATGGATAATTAACAACTGCTACCTTAAAAAAACCCTCATGCTAAAGTTATCTACTGTTTTATTTTTTTCCCTTTAGTTGCATTCATGGCTCAGGACTTCAAAAGAGAAATTTCCTTTATGCCAGTGATGTAGCAGAAGCGTTTCTTACTGTTATGAAGAAGGGAAAGCCAGGCGAAATCTATAACATTGGGACCAATTTTGAGATGTCTATTGTTCAGCTTGCAAAGGAATTGATCCATCTCGTGAGTAGTAAATAATACTGAACACTGATGGCTAAACAACAAAGTAGCTGGCTGGATTGCTCAGTGAATTAAGGTGCTTAATTACGGAGCCAGAGATTGGAAGTTCAATTTCCCTCTGTGCAGAAGAGCCAGCTTATGCAGTGGTGGGCAAGCTGCACAATTCTAGGGGAGCCCCCCCCCCAAAAAAAGTAAGGAATAGTAACCCAGTTCTGAGTATTCGGTGTAGTGTTAACAAGCTTTGTCCTTGGCCCTTTCACAGGCTATTGACAAGCACCCCTTATATAATTTTGGTCTTCTGCTGCCACCAATATCGTCTCTAGTAAATTAATGCTTTCAGACTGATTTTAAATTGAATAAAGATCAAATAAGTTTATCTATTAAAAAGTAGATTTAAAAGCATAAAGGGTAACGTGTTTAGGTACAAACAAAAGGAGGAATATACTGTAGCTCAAACACACTAAAGTTTGATTACAGGTAAAGCTGATCACTTGCACACCCTGTTCTTAGCTTTACAGACACTCACCATTTAATTTTCCTCGCAGAAGTTCTAAAATCCTATATCTTCTCTCTCTAGTCCTTAATGGTCTCTCAGTCAGACCCCCCTCTTTCTCTGTCTCTCTGTCTCTCTCTCTCTCTGTCTGTCTGTCTCTGTCTCTGTCTCTCTCTGTCTCTCTCTCTCTCTCTCTCAGTAAGTCCCTATCTGACCTGTTCAGTGCTGGACTGAGCCTTAAAGCCACTCTGGCTCCTCCCCAAACTCTCATTGGTCCACAAACCACCAATCAACATAGACACATCTCATAAATTATTCAACACAAAGGGATAAATGCCACACTAGGTACTTAGGAAGCTCTGAAAAGGGGTCACCATATTTTGAAATTGACTTGGTGGCGTATAAGTACTGTAGTATTATGATTAAGCAGAAGCATATCTAAGCTGAATCAGTTGAACAGATGCATTTAATTGAATGAATCATCTGAGATAACACACCTCTTAGGGTGTGAACAGATGCAAGTGACAACAGGAACAGAAGCAAGGTTACAGATTTTTGGTAATTTGTTTTTGTAGGATGAAGTCACCTATCACACAGACATTGAAAAACTATTATCACATGCAGATTTCTTGGCCTAAATTCAGTTGCTGTTCCAAAGTATTAGGTCAGATTAATTAATTAATTAATAGAGAGTCTATAAAATCACACTCGCTTTTGTGTGTGTGCTCTAGTTGGGACTAGCTCTTGATTTAGGCCATTGATTTCAGTGGCTGTGTTCTAAGTACAGATGATCTTGGATCCAGTCCTTTGTCTGAAATTCTGCAGCAGATGTATGTAAAAGGTATAGCTTTTATAGGCAAATTGCCTCAAATTAAGAAATATCTGTAGACCTTATCTGTTGCATGCTGAATTATGTGACTCAGTATGCAACAGAAAATGGCTACAGAGACTTCTTAACTTTTAATGATTAACTTCCAAAAATTATTCCATTTACATAAATAACTCTATACCAGGATTTCAGCCAAGGTATTTTATTTTCAGCATTCAGAGGTTTCTGTTATAGTATGCCAAATTTATGTTAAATTTATTCCGAGAGTGCCTTTATTCATTGAAATATTGGCTAGATCCATAGAAAATATATTAATGTTAGTTCATTAGTATAGCTCTACACATAACATTATACAAATGAATATACTGTATGTTTTCAATATTTTTCCTTAACTTGTAATCTGTGTCTTTTCCTCATTGGCAGATAAAAAATACTAATTCAGATGCTGAGACAGAATATTGGATGGATTATGTTAAAGACAGGTAGGACATGGATAATTTCTGGGAGTAATTTTCATTTCAGATTATCAGTTTTATGCTTTCTTCTGTGCATGTAAAATGTTTAATTGTTGACACTGAAAAAGTTTCATGTTTGTTTATTTATTTATTTATTTATTTATTTATTTATTTATTTATTTATTTATTTATTTATATTTGTCATTGCCCATCTTTCCAGAGGGACTCTGGGCGATCTACCATATAAAACAAGATAAAACTGGATTTAAAAATCTAAAAAGCATCTAAAACCAACATATACATATAAATAATTATCAGGAGCAAGCAGTGAAGCTTTAAAAGACAGAGGATCTAAGATGTTAGCCATCTCCAAGCATGACGGCTGCTTGATTCACCCCAGGCAAGCTGGCAGAACCAGGTCTTGAGACTTTTCCGGAAGGCCAGGAGCAAGGGGGCGTGTCTCAGCTCTGGGGGCATGCTGTTCCAGAGGGCTGGGGCCACTGCAGAGAATTTAGCTCCATATTCAGGAATCTGCAGGTTTTGCTTGTTTAGTAGTCAGTGGTTCTCTCTCTGTTGGTGTGGTCTGCCTGGACTGCAGCTAAAACTGTGCTCACGACCTGGGGTTCAATCCCAAGTAGCCGGTTCATGGTTGACTCAGCCTTCCATCCTTCTGAGGTCAGTAAAATGAGTACCCAGTTTGCGGGGGAGGCGGGCAATGTGTAGCCTGCATACTGTAATTAAAACTGTAAACTGCCCAGAGACTACTTGAGGTGCTATGGGGCGGTATATAAGCAGAAAACTTTGCTTTGCTTTGGTTTTGTTTGGTCATGAAAAGAGAGACATTGAGCACCTAAACCACTCTTCATTTCTCCCCCAAACCCTCACAAGAAAGTAGAGTGGGGGAATAGGCTTGTAGATTTGGTTTGCATGGCACAGATGTTCCCCAAACTCCTAACCTTGTACCACAAGTGAGATTCCCACAGCGGCTTCGGCCCTTTCTCAGTTCATAGCTTAGAAAGAAATCTGGGACTTGTTACATTTATTGTGGCAAGTGAAAAAGTGCAACATAACTTGCCTTATATCTGTAGCTTAATGTTCACAAGCAATCAACAACAGAGCTATTCAAACATTCCAGAAAGATATGCGCTGAAATTCATTGTTAGAAGCTGTGTGGAGTGAGACCAGTGTTCCCTTTACGGAACACACATAGAGCTTAGTTAGTGCAGTGGCAGACGAAGTCAATGCCTGTTTACTTCCTGGTTTCAGATCAAACCATGCTTCCCTCATGCAGCTGGACAAGGTTCCCACACAGTGGAGAAAAAAGTCAGAGGGAACATTGAGTGGGACTATATACAATATACTACTTTAATAATTCCTTGCTTAGCAGTTGCATTGCACATTCTTTGCGGGGGCTGGGGGGAGTCAGCATCCCCCCTTTTAGTAAACTACCAAACCATCCTCACCTTTTTGCTGCTTATTATTTCATATGAGCACAGATATTCTTCTGATATTTGCTCCTTTCCTCCTCTTGGTAATCCTTCCTTGTGTGTTACTTTTTATTTATTTATTTATTTATTTATTTATTTATTTATTTATGTCTGTAAAGCACTTAAATTTTGACAGGACAGGGGAATTTCTGGGAACTTTTTATTTGGTTTCGACAGAACAGAATGCATGCTTTGAACTGTAAAAGGATCAGATGATTTGCTTGAGACTACAACTGTTAAAACCATTTCTCCCTTTAAACCATTTTAAAACTAGTGTTTAGATATAAATAAATGAGTTGAACTACCCACTCATTTTATTGGAATACTTCATAGTTTTATAAGCCCTTGAAGCAATTTGGCTGTATACTGCAGTAGAATCTGACTCCTTGAAGAACAGAACAAAAACACATTCTTACTTAATTGGTCTTGAATGTCACTTTTTCCTTGCTTGCTGCCATTTTCTTACTAATAAAGTGGTTTCATCTATATCCATGCCAGTGCTTCAAACCATATAGTGGTGTAGTAAAAAGTATTGGTTTCTGCAGTAGGTTACAATAAGTAGGACACCTATATTTGAACTATTTATCATCCATGAAGCTTACTGGAATTGTTGGGCCACTTATGCTTTGCCTTTAACCTGTGGCACAGTATTTCAGGTCACAGTGTTTGGCTACGTTTCCTAAGGGCAGGCACCCCAGAGAGCTCAAACTGACTGGTATTACATTCCTAATTAGTTTTATGAAACTGTAATTGAAACGGAAACTTCTATAGAACGGTAGATCATTATGATTATTGGTCTCTCTTGTGATTATCTCAAGCCTATTTCTGTGGCTACAATAATTCCCAGGTTAGGAATTATTTGGGCAGCAAACATGTATAAAAATCACACCCCAGATTTTATAGTGGTGGCAGGCAGCAGGAACAAGAGGTGGCATCTGCAGTGGATTGATCCAGAGGAAGTGACTTATGACCTTCTCGTTGCCTTTCAACGATGATGCATATGTAATTCTTGAAAATTGGGTGTTTTCTACGATTGGAATGGGATGAAAAAGAGAAGGAATGCAAGGAAGGATAAACACGTTTTGTAATGGTAATAAAAAAGCTAATATTAATAAGGGTCGCAGTGGTGGTGAACCTCTGGCACTCCAGATGTTTTGGACCACAACTCCCACAGCCCTTTGACATTGGCAATACAGACTCAGAATTGAGGGAGTTTTAGGCTTGCCTAATATAAAGTTATATTGTATAGCTAATCAGTTAAGACATATTCTAGATATAATAACATAAAATGATAATTCAATTTGGAGAGGATTAGAACCTTCGCGGAAGGAGAGTAAGAAGGAATATATATATAAAAGGAAAACATTAAAGAAGAGTTGAGAAATATAGATAATCCATTCTGGAAAAATTTGATGGAATGTTGGAAGAACTATAGGGGGAAATTAAGTCTGCCAGTATCACCTCTGATTCGAGTAACAAAAATTAAAAATGTCCTAGAAAATTTAAAAGCGAAATTAAATAAGGTACTGCAAGATAAGGAAGTTATAAATTTATGTGATTGGCTGAAACAAATGCAGAACAGGCAAAATATAAAATAAAAATTCGGAGAAGAAATTTCCTGATTAAACATTATATAATTAGAGAAATGGACTAAAGAATGGATAACCAAAGTAGGAGGTTGCAGAAAACTGACTAGGTTTGAAGAAATTTTAGAATGAAGAAGCAAGATAGAAAATAAAGAACTTAGAAAAGGTATGGTAAGTGAGATATATAAATTATTAATACAAGAGGAATATAAAGACAGTAAGTTAAAAGAGATAGGGAAAAAAGACATTAATAAAGAAATAAAAATAAGAATGGGGAAAATGTGAAATTGAAAAATATGTCAGTGAGAATAAAAGAAAACTTTTATAAAGTACAGTGGTACCTCGGATAACGAATTTAATTTATTCTCTGAGGCGATGCATTATCTGGGAAAAAAATCGTTATCCGAAATGTGGTTTCCTATTGAAATGAATGGGAAACCAAATTACTGTAATTTGTTCCATATATCCGAAAAAAGGCAAAAAAGCTGGGGGCAATTCAGACCTCTTTATAAAGTGCACTTTAAAGGCATACAGTGCTGGAACACACACACCCAGAACACCCCCCTGCAGTGCAATGCACACAAAGAGAAATGAAACCAGCAAGCCTAGACCGGCCTTTTCTCCCCCAAAGTGCAAAGGTGTGTGTGTGTGTGTGGAGATCCAAACAAACAGAGGCAGCAAGTAAAATCCAGCCCATTTTTGCCTCCATATCAATGGAGAAAGGTTGCAAACACAGAGAAAATGAAAGAAAGCTAGAAGCCTTCCCCAGCCATTTCCTACCCAAAAAGCAATGGAGGAAAAAAATCCAAACAGAAAAACAAGCATAAAACCAGCCTTTTCCCACCAAAAGTGCAAAGAAAAGCAGTGCAAAGATTAATAAAAGCTAGCTCCCTACCTTTTCCAAAGTCCAAATCCTCAGCAAAAAAAAATGTCCAGAATGCCTCCAAAACACCAAGAAAAAAAGTTCTAGCTCCTCCCTCCCCTCCACAAAATACAGGGGCTGCAATGCATCTTGGGTACACTTTTTTGCAAGGCATTTTGAAACATTTGTTATTCGAGGCAGCCCATAGGGAACATTCGTTATCAGAGGCAACCCTATACCCGGAAATTCCCATTCATTATCTGAAAAATTCATTCTCAGGGGTATTCATTATCCGAGGTATTATCCTATATTGGAGATGGTACATAACACCTGTGAAGTTAAGTATAATAAATAAAGAAATATCCCCATTATGCTGGAGGTGTAAAAATGAAAAAGGGACATGCTTACATATGTGGTGGTTGTGTGAGAAAAGAAAGAAGGAATGGACATTAATTTTTAAGGAAGTTCAAGAAATAATAGGGGAAAGGATGGTACTGTTAAATATGGTTGTGAACACCCAACTGAAGAAAGAGGAAGTGGAGTTGGTAATTATAATGTTAATAGGGCAAAGTTCATTTTCCCTAAAAACTGAAAATTCAATTATCAAAAAACATTGGAGGAATATATAGGGGATTTTGGAATATAGTTATTAATGATAAATTGACATATGAAATTAAAATTAGGAAGGGACTGAAAAAATCTAATCATTTTAATGGAAAATGGGATAAATTGTTGGCATGTGTATTTCAGAAAGGTACAGGGTACACGCCAGAAGAAGATTCAATGTATTTTTGGAGAGACATGGGATGGTCAATATCCTATGTCTTGTAAGCCTGGTCTGAGTCCCGAGTGGGAGGTGGGTTGCACAGGGCTTATTTTGTTATGCTGTGTTGTGATTATTTTTTCTTCCCTTATATATATATATGTTTTTTGTTTTTGTTTTATGTTTGGTATTGTAGATTTTATTAAATTCAATGAAAATTGAAAACAAATGAGGTGTTTGCCTTGAGACTATCTACTCTTTCTCTCTCTTTTCAAAGACCTACAAATGACATGGGATACCCAATGAATTCTGGGAAAATGTACGGCTTAGGTTGGAGACCTAAAGTGCCTTGGAAGGAAGGAATAAAGAAGACAAGTATGTTATCAATATATCTGGAAAAAGGAGTGGAACAGAAAACCATTGCTTTTAAAGGAATTGGTTTTGTAGATAATCTTGGATAGTAAGCTTGACAATTGTCAAAATTAGTTAAAGTAAGGTACTTTTATCTATATATGTTTTTATTTGCATGTAGCAACGGGAAAACGAATTGGACTTCAGTGAATTTGTGTGTTTAAATTGCATTTTGGCAGGTAGTGGGGAAATAGTTGGAAATATAAGAATACAAATTAATCACATTTGCAGTTTTGCATTAAGAATGAAGCCATATAATGCTGTCTTCAGTTTGATCTTTCCCAGTGTTTGCAGTTTAGCATGAAGGACTAAATTGGTAATTGACATAACAGCAGAAGGGAGCTAAATTACAGTTTTACATTCAATATATTTGTTCAAGATTATTCCTAGCTAGGTCTCAGGTGGTATAATTCCATTGTGCAACTTCTATTGTTAGTTTAGATTAGAGATGGAGGTTTCATGCCCCTGGCCAGGTGTTGCCAATCGTCCTCCTTGGCAGAGGTGTGCCAATCATCACCAGAGCCCCGACCAGCTCTTCCTACGTCCGAGTGCAACCGACCACTTTGCCGCTCCAAGCGGGGACTGTTCTTCCTTCCTCCCACTTCCCTGACGGACTATTTGGTTTCACACAGAGGCGGGAAAAGCTGGCTGGGGCACTGTTGATGATTGGTGTGCTGCTGCAGGGAAAGGACCCTGATGGTGGGCAGGACCCAGTGAGTGGCCCAGCTGGCTAGGAGAGGGAGGAGGGTGATGGGCCACAGCAGTCCTGGGGTGCTTTGTGCTTCATACGAGGCATGAACCCCCCATCTCTAGTTTGAGGGCTTCATTAAGTTCCCAAGTTGTTCTAGAAAGTCAGTATTTATTCAATTTTATTTATTTATTTATTTATTTATTTATTTATTTATTTATTTTTGTTATACCACCTATATAGAATAGTATAGTATAGAACTATAGTTCTTGAAGTTCCATAAAGCAAACCTTTGTTCATAAGATTCCAATAGCTGGCAGCCAGAAAGGGTCCTTGTTTAAGTAATTTTACTAATGTTACTTGATATAGTTGCCCCCTGTGTCACATGGCATGCCATTGCAGAAGGTCGTAGATCCCAAGGATGAGCTTCGTGGGTTGTACAGGAAGGCTTACTGTGTCAGCTGAGTTCTCCTTTTGTTTGTCTGGCATAAATTAGTGTGATCAAATGAGCTTCTTTGTCCCTTTAGGTTATTTCATTTTCTGAAAGCATCACTGTTCCTGGTAGTCATTCAAATGACCGACATGGTTGCCATTCTGAAGTTACTGTATTTTTGCTGTATAAGATGCACTTCCCCCCTCAAAAGTAAGGGGAAATGTCTTTGCGTCTTATACAGTGAATACAATAGGACCCCCATACCCACTGATTCATTATCCACGGTTGGCAGGGGGGGAATTAAATAATTCAGCAGCCACAAAGCAAGCTGTTGTCAGGAAACAGCAGTTTGGGGTGGGTGGGCAGGCGTTCTCTCTTATCCATGGTTTTCATTATCCACGGGAAAGCCTGGAACGATTCACCAGCTGATACCGGGGTCTTACTGTACAGCTTGGCGGCCGCTGCTGTCGGGAGCCTCCAGGGCAGTCACTGCAGGCTCCCGGCAGAGGTAGATGGGGTGCTACTGTTTGGGAAAGCAAGGATCGAAGGGTGGGCTTTTGAGAAGATTCAAAAGCCTGCCTCTTGGATCCTTGCTTACCAAAGGGTAGCACCCGATTACCTTGAAAACACCCACCTGCGCCATTCAAAGGTGGACATTTTAAACGATTCTGCCCTGACTGAGCAGCAAGGATCCTTTTTAAACACCTGCCTTTGAATGGCATGGGCGGGTGTTTTCAAGCAAATCAGGTGCTGCACTTCAGCAAAGCAAGGATCCACAAGGAGGCTTTTGAGGAGATTCAAAAGCCTGCTCTTGGATCCTTGCTTGCTCAAAGGGGAGCACTGAATCTGCCTCTCAGAGAGGGGGGTGTGATGCTACCCTTTGGCAAAGCAAGGATCCAAGAGCAGGCGTTTGAGAAGATTCAGAAGCCTACCCTTGGATCCTTGCTTTGCCGAAGTATACCACCCAATTTGCTTGAAAACACTTTCCTGTGCCATTCAAAGGCGGGTGTTTTAAAACGATTCTGCCTGAGCAGCAAGGATCCTTTTAAAGCATCCGCCTTTTCGGGAGCTGGTGTTTAAAAAGGATCCTTGCTGTTCCGACCCCAGCTGTAGAAGCACCCAGCAGCTACTGCAGAGACCTCTGGACCGATGCAGTATGATTGTGTGAATTTTTTTTTCACACATACACACGTCTAAAAATTAGGCACATCTTATGGCCTGGTGCATCTTATGGAGTGAAAACTACGGTAATTATATTCAAACCATCAAAATCTGGATGCATTTTTCCCATGTATTTTGGTTTCTGAATCATGTCATATTGTTAGTGTAGCTTGAAACTTTCCTACATAATCATAAGATAGAAATGCTTCAAACTGAAAAAATATGTCCATTATTGAAATAGATAGTGAAGCCTGGAAAGCTGTTGCATTCAGTTGTAGCAAAATCTATATACAGTATTTTTTTAAAATCAAGCATTTGTACTAAATGTGCATAGTAAGTATACTTTATAATGCTTATTTTCTTTAAAATATTCATTTTCTTATTATAGTTGAATGGTACCAAGAGAACTTCCATAACTGGAAGAATGCTGAGAAAGCTTTGGAGCCTTTTCCTATTGCTGAAGAATCTGTTTGATTCTGCTCTGAAGCAAAACTGGAGAGAAAAATGAAGGGAGCCATTCTACCTCAGGACCACATGAAGAAGAAAAGTGCTCAAGCATCTCAAGTACAGATGCCTCGTGTTCAGGAAATGTCAATCATTGCTTTCAAGAAAGAAAACAGAACAGAATTGTAGATCTTCTTTGGGCCCCAGCCCAACATTCCAGTGCAGTGTTGATGCTTTAACATGAACTTTTTAAAAAGAATGAATTAAAGCAGTTTTTTTAAAAAATTAAACATGGTGATCATCATTCATTAACAGTGTTATTTTCAAAAGTCTAGGGAGCAATTTTAATGAAGAGACATTTTCTACTTGTAATGAATTTGAAGACAAAAGCTGCCAAAAGCTTCCTGACTTCCCAGAAGTTATTGTTTGATCATTTGTTCCTTTCAAAACACTGTACAGTGCTGTATAATCTTAGATTCATTGATCAGAAGAGAAGAGATAATTGTCTCCCATGATTGTTTTTCAATGATTATTTTTGTAGGCAACAAGATTTCATTTACTTCAAGGGTAGGTTTTAAACCTGACTGCTGATGCTAAATGTTTATCTTAAAATAGGTAGAATAACAATGCTTATTTTCTATATACTTTATTGCCTTCCTTATCTTTGGTTCACATTGGTGTTTTTAATTCACTGGCCAGAATTCTGTAGCTTGGTTCTGTTTCTGCAAGTGCAGTGGTCTGAACTGTAGCAGGGATTCGCTGCTCGTTAATAAGTTTCTATTTGTATCATTCTGCACCAGGGTATGCAACTGGCATGCAAAGAGGGGTGCAAAGAGCAGTCCAAATAGCTTATATACTGTTGCACATACAGTATGTTGGTGTAACTATCCATTAAGATCCTCATCTACAAGTCTGTGAAAAGATTCAAATAATATTGAAGTGGGTATCCCTGTAAATTTAAGACACATTCAGTGGTGTATCTCCCCCCCCCCCCCCGCCCCAGTGCTTCTTGTTTCTTAACTAGATTTGAAGCAGTACATTCAAAGGACAGAATGCTGTGATTTCAGGCCAAATTGCCACTATTCTGCAGTTCTTCATCAGTTTGACATGTTTCCAACACCTGCTATTCAACTGTACCAAAGTAGCATCTGCAAAATCAAAATATATGTGTGTGGAGTAACGACAGATCAATTTGTATCAGGATGGATTTGATTTAAGGCTTGATTTAAATCATGATTTTCTACATAAAAGACTCATTTTTCCTGGAGTTGTTTTGATCTTAATATTTACAACCAGATGAAGGTTTCATTTTTAGAATAATATATTTTCAGATTAGTTGTACAGTTATAAAATTACTGATTTGCTGGTTATATCCCATTAGAAATACATATATAATCATGAAATTATTGCAAGGTGAACTATCTCCAGTTTAATAGGTTAATCAGTCATATTTGGACAATTGTTATGCTGTACTTTACTGGAAGGAGAAAAATAACCATTAGCTTACTAATAATTTAAATAGTTTTATTTAACCAAAACAATAACATTATATAGCATTATGTATGCATTATGCATACATCTTCATGATTGCACTTCTCTTACCACTGATACTGTTTCATTTAGGCCACGCCTTGCATTTGTTGCAGTGTTTGGATTTTGCATGCATTCCTGCCTTACCTATAGGTCAGGCCTGCCCAAAGTCCGGCCCAGGGGCCAAATCCGGCCCATCAAGCCATTCTGAGTGGCCCGCGGCTGGCCGGCCCACCCCTCCCTCCCCCTCCTTTGCCCCATTTTTTTTTAAAAAAAATCTTCCACCAACACTGACACCACCAGGAACCTTGTGAAGCTCGGCACACGCGCACAGGGCGGCGCATGAGCGGGCCGCCGCCACCGGCATACCTGGGAAGCTTGGGCGGCACCGCAGGGGAATGTGTGAGGTTGGGCGCACGCGCGGGGCAGTGATCAGGTGGGCCATGCCACCGGCACCGCAGGAAAATGTGTGGGGGTGGGCTGGCCAGCGGGTCTCTACCACCGCCAAGGAGCTTTGGGGGGCTGGCGGGCGAGCCGTCGCCACCGCTGGGGAGCTTGGGGGGGTGCAAGGTCGCAGAGATTGCCTCTTCCAAGGGGCGACCTGTGGCCACGGCTCCCTGTGTTTCCTTTGGTCCCCACCTTCCTTTTTTCCTCCCTCCCTTGGTCCCCACCTCCCTCCCTCCCTTGTTCCCCACCTTCCTTCCTCTCTTGGTTTCCACCTCCCTCCCTTGGTCCCCGCCTTCCTTCCTGCGGGTGGGGTTGCAAGGGGTCAGTGGGTGGGGCTTATAGGTCAGTGGGTGGGGCTTGCAGTGGGGTGGCAGGGTCGGGGAGCAACTGGCCCCTGACACATTCTCAGCCACCAAATCTGGCCCTCCTTACAAAAAGTTTGGGCACCTCTGCTATAGGTAGAGGAACTTCATTAAAATATTCCCAGACTGGCTGTCTTTTACAGCCTGCTGCCATTACAGGTGTTTCTCAAGGGAGAGAGTGAGAATAATATGATAGCCCTCATGCCGCTATACATAAAGATCTCAAGATGTGGAGTACTGTGCTCAAAAGGGTTCACTTTCATTTTACTGCTTGTCCCTCCCTCCTCAAATTTTGCTCTTTGTGCAGACTTTTCCATTCCAAACAACCTTTTATTCATTGAACTTCTTGAAATATAGCACTTAAGAGGTAGGGGGATTGATTCTGTGTACATAGATTTGCAGAGGAACAATGGGATTAAGGTTTTTTCTCAATTCTGATGTTTATTTTATAACATTTTTTTGCTACGAAGGATGCATGTTATCATTGCAGAGCCAAATGCAGTTTTGAGAACAGCAAAACCAAGCATTGATAATATCTTCTAGGTAGAAAAATTGCCCCAAACAATCAGAAACCTCTGAGAGAGCATGGCATTGTAAATGGATTATTACAGCCTTATTCTGCATAATTAAAAGCTAATTTCATGATCAATAACCTTTGGACTATAATATATCTTAACTAGAAGATAATCTTTAGAGAAATTTTTCATCAAAAAGCATTTAAATTTAAAAAATCAGATTTAATTTTTAAAAATATGATTTAAATAAAAAAATCTGATTTTTAAAAAAATCATTGCTTTTTTATCCATCCTGATTTGTATCAAAAATTGTGACAGTGTACTTCATCACAGTCTCTGTTCACAGAAACACCCTGACAACTCCTTCACCATCAACGCCAAAAGCACTCAAACCACATACTGTAAAAAAAAAATTATTATAATTAATTTATTGTCATTGCATGTATATACACAGTATACACATACAACGAAATTCAGACACCCAGAGACTAGATTCAACACACACACATACACACACACACACACAAATCCCCAAACACTCTCACACACATTAAAAAAAACCAACACATACACAAAAAATCCCCGAACACTCCCCCCCAACCCCCCCAAAAAACCCACAAGCATCTACACAACAGACTAGGTAATCCTGTCCAAGTGCTCACTGCTGGTGGTCCTTGAGTTCATTATTAAGTGCAATTATAGCTCTGGGATAAAAACTGTTCAGAAGACGTGTGGTCCGAGTTTTAATTGTTCTGTATCTTGTGCCAGAAGGCAACAGTTCGAAGAAATTGTGAGCAGGATGAGTAGAGTCTCTCAGAATGTTGTGTGACTTCTTCAAACAGCGAGATGTGAAGATGTCATCCAGGGTTGGTAGCTGGAGCCCGGTTACATTCTGGGCAATTTTAATTATTCTCTGTAGAGCTTTTTTGTCCGCTACAGAGCTGCTCCCATACCATGATAGCATGCCATAAGTTAGGACACTCTCAATGGTGCTGTGATAGTAAGACAGAAGTAGATGCTGAGATAAATTCATCTTCCTGAGCATTCTCAGGAAATAGAGCCTCTTCTGTGCCTTCTTCACAACCATATTGGTGTTTGCAGTCCATGAGAGGTCCTCTGAGATGTAAGTGCCCAGATATTTAAAGCTACCAACCCTCTCCACCTCCTCACCATTTATGTACAATGGTAAATGTACATCTTTCTTCCTCCTAAAATCAATTATAAGTTCTTTAATGAATTGGACATTACTATTTTGCAGTTTCAAGTGTGCAAGGATGCAGAGTGAGTGACCTTTCACATCCATATTAGTTCAGTTTAAATGCTGCACTAAGGATTGGTGAAGTAGTCACCCATGTAACTGTTCAGTGTGGCACTTCACTTTATTTGAATGTGCATATTGCCTTTGTTTGGTCATTTGCCTGTAGCGTTGGCATGCTAGCAGCAGCTCTGCAAGGGCTAGAAGTCACTAGCATGATGTTGGCTCAGGTGATAGGAGATTAAGATGCTGGCTATGTGAAATGCTCACATTGTCCAAGGTCAGTGCAGCCTTGAAAATCCAGATAAACTTCATGGGGAATGCTTTTATAATAACAAAAAGAAGTGTGTGTGGTGTGTGAGACTATTATACAGTAAAAAGTAACTACTGTATAGTATAATCTGGTTGCAAATGAAGTGGCTTGGGTATGATTACTTAAACAAGAGAGTTTCTGAGCTGTGACATAATTCCCTCAGTCTACTTTCTCAGACATAAGTGTGGAAACAATTCTTTTTCATGGTTTCATTTGCTTTAATACAGGCCTGCCCAACACGTAGACCTCAGGCTACTGGTAGCCCATGAAGGGTTCAAAAGTAGCCCGCTGGTCATCAAATAAAAAAAGTGAGGGAATAAGTTCTCCACCCCTCCCTCCCCCATCCCAAGAACCACCACTGCCCCAGCAGAGTTCTGGATCTGCCAGCCCACTGTCTCAGCCGAGCAGGGCAGTTCAAGGGCCATGGCACATTGAAATCTGTTCCCTCCAGAACAGATTAATTGGTTTTCAATGCATTCCTATGGGAAACCACTGCTGTACTTACAATTTTTTTTAGTTATGAGCACGTGCTCGGAACAGATAAAATTCGTAAGTAGAGGTTTTAGTGTAGTAGCCCTCAGGCACTTTGGGCCAGAAAAAGGAGACCTTGGCCTGTTCAAAGCTGAACAGCCCTGCTTTAATAGATAAACTGGTGCAAAAACTACTGTAGTTAGCTGATTCTGCCAAAGGCACATTTGCATTAAACTGATCTGAATTCTGTAGAGCAAATCCTTCATTAGGGTCAATTATGCCAGTTTGGAACTTAGATGACTCCTGATGGAAGCGATAGTTCATTTCCCTGAATTACCTCCATAATTGAGTCTCAAAACTAGACATTACATTGCGCTGGGTGTATTTTGGGTATTGTGTAATGTGTATTGTCTTGAAATCATAGGTTGTCTACAGGATAATAATGTGTATTGTCTTGAAAATCATAGGTTGTCTACAGGATAATTTTAATGTTCAGCACTGCATTATGCTCTCATTAAATGCCCCCCAACACACATTTTAACCATTGTACTTGAGCTGCAGTAATCTACATACAGCTCTGGTACATGCCTATGCATATCTATGTACAGACTAGAATCAGAGATTGCCCCAACCTGTTGAAGGATGCTCTTCTATCAGCTTTGTCATATTTTAAATATCAACATATTTATTATGGGATAAACTTCTTCCATTGGAAGGTGTATGCCCTGTTAATATTAGCAATGCCTCTAAAGTGCCCCAACTAATGCACTTATTAAAGTGCCCCAACTTCTGCCCATTTTTCCTTTGGCAGAAAAAAGCTGTTAGAATCTGAGCGTCACAGGCTTCACCTCAGGGATTCCTGTGGCCTTTTAAGACAACAATAATTACCATGAGAGTGATGACAGAGCATCCTTTACCTCTCCTAATCAAAATTGGAATCACCTTTTGATTGTCTATTGACAGCCGATCAATAGGCTCTGGTTGTTTATCTAACGTCCCAGAGAGGCCACCGACCAACTTTTGTTGTAACTAGACAAAAAAACCACTTCTTTTATGCTCCAGTATGTGTACGTTAATTAATTGTCACAGTGCTCGTCTTTAACGTGCTTTAATCCGCGACATTCTCTTCAAAAAAGATCTGAGAGGAGAATCAGAGCCGCTGGCGTTTTTTAAAAAAAAGGGCTAGTCTTACAGGCAGCTTTGGTGTTTCTGCCATTTTAAGGTAATGCCACTGGAGTTATTAAAAGACTATTGAGCTGCAGTGGAGAACAAAACACGATCAAATTCATTTTTGAAAACCTCAGATGGAAACTAGTTTGTGGGGCGGGGACAGAGGGAGAGAGAGAATGGAGAAGTCCTTTTTGTAGTCTGCTGTGAAAGGCAACCAATCAGCTGCCGAAATAGCTCAGTTGGGAGAGCGTTAGACTGAAGATCTAAAGGTCCCTGGTTCGATCCCGGGTTTCGGCAGATAACATTTTCCCCCCTCAGGTTTTCTCTTCCGAAAATCTGCTTTTCTCTTCCCAGAAAATCCCCCCTTTTCTGTTCTTCACAGAAAATGCCCCCCGTCTCTATTTATTTAAAGTATTTCATCTAAAATAAATTCAGTGTTTCCCCTGAGTTGAAAGGGGGGTGATCCAGCTCCCCCTCCGCGCGCGATCAATAGGATGGTAGCGGTCGTCGCTAAAAGCTGGGGACATCCCTGTAACGTTGCTCTTTGAAATAGAAAGCACGCCTTGGAGAGCTCCCTTTTTTTCCTCTAAGGAAGTTCAGGATTTTAATTTTGAGAAGAAAAGGATGCTGTAGAAAAGGTGGACAAGGGCAAATCTCCCAGTTGGTGACGATTCCAGCGGACTTCGAGACCCTTATTAGTGCGGTTCCTAGCAAACTACGTAATTCAAAGCTGCGAATCCATGCATTTTGGACGTCTGGATAAGACCTCATTATGGCTCTTGTAAAAAACTGGCATATGGACCCTCCCGGGTTTTTGTAGGAATTCAGATTCCCCTGAACCTGACCTGCGATCCTAGCGCTCATCATGGAAACAAGCCTCCCACCGACCCGGATTTATATGCCCCACTCCTAAATTAGGTGCAGTTAACACGTTCTCATTAGAGACAAGCGAAGTATAAAACTCAGGTTGAGGAATGTTTTCAGCGATGCAAGGAGAAAAAAAAACCAAAACGTTTCCTTTCTCCTTTCTGTAGTTCCCTAAGCTTGAGGGAGAAAGAAAATAAGATCCATCCTTAATATCAGCCAAGAGTTCTCAGGGAGATGAGGATGAGTTGGTGATTAAAACTACACAAATGGACCTGGGAATATATTTCCACTGCTTCCCCTCATTGGTCTAATTCAAAAGGAGCCTTCAATTTAAAACAAAACACAACAAAATCCAATACTCGTTGTACTTCTGCCTTTTCCCTCAAACTCAAAGCAGTATATAGCAATAAAAATACAATGCAATCCTACAAAATATAATCATTATCAAAATGCTTTAAATCTCTTTCTCTCTTATGCAGACACACACTCTCCACTATCACAAAGCACCAACTATAAAGGAAGAACACTAAAATAAGAAAACCACACACTGAGGAGCCTTTAGTGCCGGCTTTCCCCACTCCCCCCTCCCCTGCCTCTTGCCAATACAGTTTTATCAGCTATAATTGTTATTGTTTTTAATTTGTGTAAACCGCCCTGAGTTCCCTTAGGGAAATAGGCTGCGGCATACAAGTTTGAAAATAAATAAATAAATAAATAAATCTTTTGCAAGACCCCTATTTAGGCCATGTTCCTGAGGAACTTTCCTTCAGGATGGCATTCCACAAGAAAGAGCAGCTACCAGAAAGGCATCAAGATTTTTCTACAGAATTTTGGGACTGAACAATGGGAGGCAGAGTAGCTTAGTGGTTTAGTGTGCCTCCTGTGAGTGAAGACGGCTCTTGCTGCCTTGAGCAGTGCAGGATGCCCTCAGGAGAAGGGGATTATAAACCACTTCAGTGTACGGTGTACCTAAAAAAAACAGAAAGGGCCTCTATAGGTCAGAATTGATTTGATGGTGCACAATTATTATTATTATCATAATCCAATGGGGTAACTAAGTTTTCCCTAAATTATGCCCATCTGTATTCCCTAAATTACACACTGATACAAACCCACCTGGGTGTGAGAGAGCATGTGATTATTCTTGAAGAGTTATGAGTTTCCTGCAGGACTTTCTGCTTCCTGAGTTCATTAAGATTTCAACCCAAGAAAATAAATCCAACCTACCAATGAACACAACAAAGCATTCAGTGTACAGATGGTCTTTCCTTCTGATACTTGGTGCCCCTGGCTTGCCTATTTCATTAAATGGCTCTTTGTGCCTGCTTACTCAATTTATGTACTTGCAGAAAAGTGCCTGTCTTGGTGTTCATTCATTTCCTCAGATCATTCTTTGAAGACAATTCTCGGGGAAGGAAAACATATTCTAAAGACAGGCTAAGAAAATATTAAGTTATTTAAAAAAACTTTTGGTTTTATGAATGTGGGGTTTTATACTTCGATTCAAAAAGCCAGGAAATGGCCCGCTATTGCTGCATAATATCATGTCTGCATTGCTGGCAGGACAAAGGATGGCCAAGCTTTACATAGAAAAGGGGCAGCCTAAATGTTGATAACACCAATGGCAGCAGTCAAATGGTCAACAGGATACCCTCTTCCCTTACTAGCATGCACCCTTCTTTGTGTTTAGGTGAGAAGTGGTGAACTAATAAAAAAGGGAGTCAGCTTCCCTTGTGTGGTGTCAGTTTGTGAATGGTGATACTGTAGTGCTGAGGGACTCCTGTTGAACACCTTATTTATTTATTTATTTATTTATTTATTTATTTATTTATTTATTTATTCATTCATTCATTCATTCAACTTTTATGCTGCCCATCTAGCCCTAAGGCTACTCTGGGTGGTTTACAACATAGAATAGCAATACAACAAAATAACCAAAATGCAAACAATATAAACAAAATATAACTACATAAATTAACAACAATAAACTAGAATAAAACTAAAACTAAAAATAGCTGGGTGATTGTTTAAATAAGAAACAGAAAAAACGAGAAAAGCGGTAAAAAGAAGAATAGCGTCTTACTAGATGCTTGAGAAATCAGGAAAGGCCATTGAGGTAAAGCCAAGTTTTCAATAGTATTTTCAAAGTTTGAAGTGAGGGTGCCAGGTGAATTTCTGGAGGTAGATGATTTCGCTACTAGGGAGCAACCTCTGAGAAGGCTGTACTCCTTGTCACAGCTTTTCAGGCCTCCCACAGGGTTGGAACTCCCAAATGTCCTGCCTGGCTAGCACGGCAGTTCTTCTTGGGAGGAGTTGCTCTGTCAGATACTGAGGTCCCAAACCATTTAGGGCCTTGTATGTTAACACCAAAACCTTAAAGTCATTGTGGTAGCATATCGGCAACCAGTGCAGAGCTGCCAGCACGGGGGTGATATGATGGTGCTTTTTTTTTTTTTTTTTTTTGCTCCATTAAAAGTCTGGCAGCTGCAATCTCCGCATTAATCTCAAGGGCAGCTCCACGTAGAGAGAACTGCAGTAGTCTATGTGTACCCTACATAATTAATTTGTAAACCGCTCAGAGAGTGCTTGGAGCACTATGGGGCAGTATATAAGCAGAACACTTTGCTTTCTTGAGATTACAAGCACATGAACCAATGCAGTTAACACCCTGACATCAAGGAGGGCCTGTAGTTGGGCAATCCTCCGCAGCTGATAATGAGCAGAACGGACCACTGACGCCATTTTTTTTCTGAATGGGCCTAATGAGTGTCTCCTTGAAGGCCAGGAGAACCCTGCCCTCAAGGAGAGACACATTATTGCTGTGGCCCATTCATTAATAGTCGGCCTGGCTGCTTTTATTAACCAGGCCAGGCAAGGATCCTTGATTGCTGGCCTGACAGGGATCAAGGGCTCTGTTCACTTCTGTCGGCATTACTGGTTGAAAGTTAGAAAGCAATGCTGGGCAAGGCGATGTGCTGGATATCTTGGCTTGATCTACTGTTTGTAAATGGTGGTTCAGGTCCTGGTGGATGCCCTCCATTTTAGCTTTAAAGGTGTTGTAAAGTGGTCACAGGAGATACCAGGCAGAGGCCTTTCACTGTGACCAACCCCGGATAGATCACACACTATGCGAAATAATTTGGCCTGATGATTTTGGGCTTTGCTTATCTGGGTAGCGAAGTAAGATCTGGTGGAATTGATCTTAGCTTGGTAAATAGAAGGCATGGTCTTAATGGCTGATAAATTATTCTCCACCAGGGCCTGCCTCCAGATGCTCTCTGGCATCCTCCAATTTTGTTTTAAAGCCTGGTTTTGTTTTAAAGCTTCTGGTTGAACCAAGCGGCTGGGCAGACCCCTCAATGGAGGGGTACAATCACATCCACTGCCCTGGTAGAAGCAGTGTACCAACTATCCACCAGAGCATTGACAGGAACACCAACCAGTTCAGTGGGTAACTCTCCCATAGCGTCCTGGAAACCAGTTGGCTCCAGTAGCCTGCATGGCATTGATCATTAGCCTGTGGAATATCTCAGTGTTCCATAATTCTCCATACTATTTCACACACCTTTGAACAATCTGGAAGAGGCTGCCCAGAATTTTGTGGTCTGGTAGCACTGGTGTGCCAATGCTGTCCAACTCCACCCACTTTTTGAGATCTTCAAGGAGGCCTTTCTCTTAGTATCTCAGGCTTCAGTGTGTGGTCACCCAGTGCCAGCATCTCCCCCCCCCCCGCCCCAATTTCACCATAAAGTCTACAAGGGATGAAGTATGCCATTTTAAATGTAATTTTGCCTTAAAGCCTATTTTAATTCAGAGTTAATTCAGTTTTTTAGAAACTGGAAGTGACCACTGTCTCACTTCCTATTTCTGACTAGCCAAGGTTCATGTGTTGCATTTAAAAGGGAAATTGTTCTTTCTTGGTTTCTGGGAAACATGAAAAATTGAGAGTCTGTGGTGCAGCCCATCAAACATTGAGGGTGGGCGTGGGAAACAATGGCTCCCAGGCCCTTAGAGGTTGCCTACCCTGTTATAAAACCCATTCAAAGAATCAGAAATTTTGAGTTTCTCAAGGATACCCATCAGTAAGTGCTCTTAATCTTTCTTTGGCTTTATCCACCAGAGACTTCTTCCCAGTGATCATGTGACCTGAAACATCATTAGAAGTGCTGTGGGTCAAGAAGAGGGGATTTTTTTTTGTTTTCTTGGCTGTCAAACAGCAAGTCAAGAAAAGGAAACAAAAAATTCGTCTCCTGTCTCCTGCTTCCACTGTAGCTGCCCCACTTTCACCTTTTAAAAAAGCCAAGCCCGAGGCAGACAGACAGATAGCGGTAGTTGCACGTACAAGATGGTTTAGCTTTTGAAAGACAGTCTTACAATACTGCCGTTGGAAATCCCCCTTCTGTCCCTTCCTGCTATTGCTGCTACTTTGCTTGCCTCTTTAAAAAGCCAAGCCACTTCAAGCTACAGACAGACATAGAGCGCTTTTACACGACCCCTAAAATCCGGAGGCAACTTAAATTTGGACCAGAGATCGTGGGGGCTTGTCGCTCTTCCTGTGTTCCCACCCCTCCACACTCCATTGTTCCTGTCTGCGTGAGGGTAGGGAGAAAAAAAGGGAGAAAAAAAATGCAGGCTCACCTCCATCTGCCAGTCGAGCCGCCCCGTAGTGATTCCTGTCTCTTAAAGGGGTGGCGGGGACAAAAAAACAAACAGACGGCAAGGGAGCCCGGCATTCACAACTTTACAATGTGCATCGGAAGATTTTTTTACCTCCTGGAGGCCAGGTACTTGAAAAGTGTGCTGGGACTGCGCTTAGGTGGGCGTGGTCGTACTATTTTTTTTTTTAAAATTCCGGAGCTCATGGGAAAACATTTTTAAGCTCCGGATCTGGGAGCCCTTTGCCTCGGATTTTAGGGGTCGTGTAAAAGCGCCCATAGAAAAACAGAGAGTATCTGCACAAGCACAAGGTGGGGTTGGCTCTTCAAAGGTAACCTCCCCACACTGCCTTTGGAGATTAAACACTTCCATGGAGACCTTCAGTTAATATCTTCTGCCCAGGTGTTGTCCTGCATTATTCTTCCTTAAACTGTTATTGTTTATTGTAGAGGATTAAGTCTCCTGCTATTTAAGAGGTTAAGGCTAAAACCTTGTTCATGTAAATCTTTCTGTGTAAGGCTGGTGACTTCATTAACCCAGCCAGTTTTTCCAAAATGAAATGTCCTCCTTTGGTCCTTAGTCTTTCATGGTTCCGGTGTAATATTTTTCATCATTAGGAAGTTGTGTGTGGTGGGGGGGCTAGAACACAAGGGGGATCTGTTTGTGTGTGTGTTGTGTCATTACAGTCGTTACCGACTCTTTGTGACCCATGGCCATTTCTTGGCAGGAATACTGGAGTGGCTTGCCAGTTCCTACTCCAGGCGCCTACAGCACCTTCTATTCCCTGGTGGTCTCCCATCCAAGTACTAACAAGGGCCGACCCTGCTTAGCAATCAGGGGAGATCGGATGTGCTTAGGGGCATCTAGGCAGGGGGCAATCTGTAATTACTTACAATTGTCCCCACCAGGATCAATTTTACTGGCAGTTTTTGTAATTAAAACTTACTTACTTGCTTGCTTGCTTGCTTGCTTGCTTGCTTACTTACTTACTTACTTACTTACTGTTTATCTGATATATTATAAGAACAATAAGTACAATAATAAACAATATTAGCTTATAGGTTTCTTGAGAAACCTGCTCTGGCCACTGTGGCACATGCCCTAGTGACATCCCGGCTGGGCTACTATAATGCACTCTATATGGGGCTACCCACAGGGCCGGTGCGTCCATTAAGGCAAACTAGGTAGTTGCCTAGGGCGCCAAAATGGAGAGGGGGAGCTGGCCAGCCTGCTGCCCCCTGCCCCCGGCGCTGCTGCCGCCCCACCCCCCGCTGCCACCGCCCCCACCCCCCATGCCTGTCGCCGTCTGCCCTCACATCTGTCGCTGCCCTCCGCCGCTGCCACCGCCACTGCCCGCCCGCCCCCCCACCTGCCACCCCCCCCACCTAGGGTGCAAAAAAACCTAGTGCTGGCCCTGGCTACCCATGAAAATTCTCAGGAAACTTCAACAGGTCCAAAATGTAGCGGCCAGATTGCTGACTGGGGCAGGTTACAGAGAGCATATTACACTCCTACTAAAGCAGCTCCGCTGGCTGCCAATCAGCTATTGGGCACAATTCAAAGTGCTGACCTTAACCTACAAAGCACAAAATGGCCTGGGTCCTAGCTACCTCAAAGATCGAATCTCACAGTATGAACCGACTTGGGTGCTAAGGTCATCAGGAGTGGCCACCTTCACAGGTGTGTCTCATAAGAACACATGAAAGGGCCTTCTCTGTTGCTGCTCCCAGACTTTGGAGCTCCCTCCCGCTAGAGGCCAGGGCTGCCCAATCTCTGCTGTCTTTCCAGATGCAGGCAAAGACCTTCTTTTTCAGACAAGCTTTCCCTGAATGAGGGACCACCTACTATGATTACCATGCATGATTACATTGATGGATTTCATAAGAACACCAGTGCTTTCCATTTTAGTTTCCACTAGACATGGGTGTTTTGTTTCGGAAGGGGTCTGGTTCTGAAATGAAACACGTGTTCGGTACTGAGACCCGCCTTCCAGGATGAAATCAACCAGTCTCTTACCTTGTGTGGGGCTAAACTTCAACGAGGAAGCAGCCTCTGATGTGTCATCTTTCACTCACCCTAGAGCTGGCCAATCAGGAATACTGCAGGGATATGCATCATCCCGCTTCCCTGTCTGATTGGCCAGCACCAGGGAGAAGGAAAGATGATGTGTCAGAGGCTTCTTCCTGATTGGAATTTCGCCCTGCGCGAGGTGAAGCAGGGTAAGAGACTGGTTGATTTTGATCTGGAAGATGGGTCCCGGTACCAAACGGCAGCTGTGCTGCTGTGTTTCATTTTGGAACCAGACCCCTTCCAAAATGAAACACCCATGTTTAGTTTCCAACCCTCAAGTTGTGAGGGATTTTTTCTTTTCGCATGCTCTTTGTAGCTTTAATGTTACCTTTTAATGTTCCAAGATGCCTCTTCTATTTCCCCATTCTTAACTTGAATATGTCTTAAATGTTCTGGGCTGTATATTGTCTCTCATTATTGTAAGCCACCTTGGGTCCTTTCCAAGGAGAAAGGTGGGGTAAAAATATTCAAAATAAAAATAAATAAATACATAAATAACAGAATCAGTATCAACATAATATAAAATAAACATATACTAAAATAATAACTTAAAACACAATATAACACAGAAACATTTAATAAAATCAATCGAGATGGCGGAGTCACTAACTTAGGGACTGGTAAATAATCAGTGTTCTGTAAATGGATTCTTCTGGAAGGTCTGTCTGAATAACCAGGCTTTCAGCAATCTCTGAAAGGTAGCCACCAGTGGTGGGGTGCGGGAGTTGAATCCAAAGGTCTGATGCAATTGCTGAGAAGACCCAATTCCTGGTCTCTCTCTGAGCCACTCCTGGGGTCAGTGGCCTTAAGTGCCTGGACCATGCAAGTAGGATGGGCAGTTCCCACTGGAAGAAAGTACTGGTAGGCATTGTGGCCCCACACTGAGAACTGCAATCCCTAGGCTTCCCAATGAGGAAAGGTATTGCGTGGAAGTGTTGAGATCTTTGGAAGTACCTAATTTCTGAAATATTTCTGCTGTTGCTGATGTAATCAGCCTTACACAGTATAAGTTATGGAACTGAATTTTAGCCATCATATACTAATTAATATATATATAGATAATCTGAGATTTAGGAATGCATGTGCTATGCAAAGTTAATTTAACAAGCTATATTTAATGATGTAAAATAGTTTATATGAGCAGAAATTTATTTATTTACTTATTTGTTAGATTTTTTTAATATTGTGCCATCTAGCCTGAAGGCTACTCTGGGCGGTTTACGAAAATAAAATAAAATAAAATACAAATTATAAACAATAACATTAATCCAAAGTTATATAAAACATACAATAAAAATAAGTATAATCAAATATAATATTAGCAAAATAAAATTATATAACCAAATAAACTAAAAAAAACCCAGATAAACATAACTAGAGATTTAAAAGCCTGGAAAAAACACGGAAAAATTGAAAATAAAATAGTTTTTTTCCATTTTTTTCCTGAAGCCTTTTCGTTTTTCCCCCTGAAAAAAATGGAAAAATTGAAAAATAAAATAAAAATAAAAATGATTATTGAATGTTTTATTTTAACATGATGAATAAAATATTTTAAAACAGGGTGTTCAAATATTTTCCAAATCATTTCTAAAAATATGCATAGTATCAGATAACTCTAATTTCTATGCCAGAAGGACAAGCAAGTCCTAGGTTACAAACTGAACTCTCCAGTACAAGAACAAAATGCATTTCTTTCCTTAGGTGCTGCTAGTGTCACAAGAAACAGAAAAAGGCTTCACTTTTGTTTTTCCATGTGGGTGGATATGTTTGGTTTTGTTCTTTTCACTAGGCCTCAAAGCACTGGAAGAAAATACAGAGCAACAAAAAGAACCAGAAAGTATATACTGCACTTAATTTAGGTGGTTACTTCACATCCTTCTTTGTTCTGTGACTAGTTTTGTATTGTGGCAGCGTTGGTCGCGATCACATGGTTTTGTCCCTGTTTCAGTGTTCCCATGGTTGTGACAAGTGTTACCTCACGGTCTTGTACCGTGTCAAATACTGAATTTGTCTAGCTTCCTTTTTCCTTTTCTGGGGGACTTAAAAATTATTTTTCGATATTTTGCTTCTGAAAAGTCAAAATTGAAAAAAAATGGACACAGTTTTCTGAGAGAAACAAATGTTTTGTTGCGTGACAGTCATGACTACATGGTGTCTTGTCTCGGAAGAGAAAGCGGGAACAAAGTGTGACAAGGGAAAACCCTACCCCAGCATCAGGTACAGTATTGTTGTGCTTAGCACCCGTTCTGGGGGCATGGTCGAGACAAATTTCAGTAGTTGTGCAATGGACGTGAAGTAACATTTTTGTACCACTCCTAAGCGCAACACTAACAGAGACAAAACAGAAGTGAAGTAACTGCCTTAATTTAATTAACTTAATTTAAAATGTAAGAGTTTACATTTATCTGATTCCAGAAAATCAAATCATTTAGCTACATTAGTTTATAAAAAAGTTAATTCTGCTTGTAATAATTGTTTGGATACACTATATTTTAATATGCTAGTTGTGATAAATTTGGGGGGAGTGCTAATGTAGCAATTTTTCATTTTTTCTGAAAATTTCAAAATTTCTGGAAATTTTACATCTCTAAAAAAGCTTTACAGGCATATAGATATACAATTAAGATTCCAAGAAAGCTGTCCTATAAAGTCAAGTTTTAAGGTGGCCTTTAAAGAAATAATGAAGTCTTTTATTTATACCAATGATATACATACAGAGGCATAACAAGGATTTGGAGCGCCTGGGGACAAAGTTTGTTTTTGCGCCCCTCCTGCTCCCCCACTGCATCATACCCACCCAGCAATGGGGGCCCAATCATGCAGGTGTGGGATGGGGGCGGACAGGCAGATAGGGGTGTGTGTGTGTGTGTGTGTGTGTGCGCGCACACGCGTGCACGCACACGCTTTACACCTCTCCTACGGTGGCCTGAAGGAAGGTGAGGAGGAGGAGGAGGAGGAGGAGGAGGAGAGGAGTGGGAGGAGGAGGGCGCCGCGGCCACTATGTGTCCCGCTTGCTTGCCTGCTTTGCCGCTCGCTTGGCGCATCTCTTTGGCAAGCCTTATCCGGGGCAAAGGAGGACTGCTGGCAGGAGGGCGTACAGCTTCCTCCTCCTGCTCTCCCTCCAGGTGCCCCCAGATTGATGCGCCCGTGGAAAATGCACCCTTCCACCCCCCTAGATACGCCCTTGTATACATATATTAAATGCATATCTTACATAAATACCTTGCTCTCTATATACATTTCTTTTTACAAATGGTAGCAATTTTTATATATTTTCTATTTCCATTAAAATGCTTGAATCCTGTAACCTACACAAAGGAAAGTGGCTGCAAATAATGAGGTTGTGTTGTTCTTCTCACAGCAAAAAGCAGAATAAGCTTGGAGGTACAGTGGACCCTTGTATAACAAACAGTTTGTATAACATAAAATCTGTACAACATAAAAAATTCCAGAGATAGGGGAAATTTGCTTAACATAATTGCCTATGGGGTGAATCTGTACAACATAAAAATGGGATTACTCCATTTTCAATGCATTCCTATGGGAAATTTGTATAAAGGAAATTTTGCTTCACATAATTTCATTTGGAACGAATTAATTCCTTTATACAAGGTACCACTGTAAAACATAAAGAGTAGTGTCAATTCCTGTAATTTGCTAGTTTGAACAATACCCATAGAAGTAAAATTGTTATCCTTTGTTATTCTCCAAAGTAGCAAATTGCAGGAATCAGCGTTGCGTCCAAGCTTTTTACAGTATGTATATGCATATGCGGTCATGTGCATCTCTCTGCATGTGTGTGCGCATGCACATAGAGAGATGCATTTTTTTTTAACTTAGGGAGGGTTTGATCAGTTGTAGAAGAAAGTCCTGGCTGTTAGCTCAATGCTTTATTTTGCACAGAGATTTTTTTGAACTGTTTTAAATTGTGTCTTTAATTTAATTCTAATGGCCCCAATTCTGTTGGCAGTTTTCATTCATGCAGGATCAACCCCTCAAGTCTTAGTGGCAAATTACTGCTCATTAATGAGGAGCTAGTTGTGTACCTGGATGCCTGCCCTGAAGGCAACCAGCACCTTCTTAACAAGTGCAAGTTGCTGCCAAGACTGGCATGATTTCCCTTCTGCCAAGTGGAAACTGCCAGTAGGATTCTGGCACCTGTTAAATGTTTAAAATTGTGTTTTGATTCTTTTATGCTTTTCATTTTTATCCAGTATCAGTTTGAGCTGTCTAGTGTCCTGTACTGGGAGAAATGGGGGTTCATACTGTAAATACAATGAAATGATTTCACAGCATATCTTATATTTTTCAAATGGAACCTTACATCCCAAAGTATGCAGCAGGAGAACGGATAGCAGGGTTGTTGTTGGTGTGTGTGTGTGTGTGTGTGTGTGTTTTGCCAAGCTCTTGAGGGGCAAATCAGGCAACTCAAAGACATTTGTCTCCCTGAAGCAGGGCCAAGTGCCTTCAGACATATCCCCCTCCTCCCACTTCTCGAGAGGCCTCTTTTTCCTCCTTCATGTCATGTGCTACACATGAAGGTTTGTGGAAGGCTAATCCTCCTAATCATGGTGGGCTGACCCCAAAATATAAAGCCCCCCAGCTCTGGCCTCTTGGCAGACAAAGAACTAAACTGTCTGCCCTTTAAGCACATTCTAGTCTCGGATTAAGAAAAAGCCCCCCTGCTTGAACCTTCTAGGCAGCCAGGAACAAAAGGCACCCTCTCACTCTGGCAGGCACACTCTGCCTCACAGAGGCAGTCCAGAGGCTGCTAATCAACATTGCCTTCCGTCTGTCACACAGGCTGACATATTCACAGGCTGAGTTTTGGAGACGGAAGACACTTTGGAACATGACACCGACAGTCTTGCCGCTGCCATCGCTGCTTTTCTGGGTCCTCCTTGGCTGTTCGAGCTTCTTTTGGCCTCCGGGAGCCAAGGCACAGTTCCCACGGGCGTGTATGACTGCGGAGATGCTTCAGACCAAGCAGTGCTGCCCAGCCTTGGGGTCTAATCCTGACAATGTGTGCGGCTCACAGCAAGGCAGAGGTGCCTGTAGGGAGGTGCAAGTGGACACCAAACCCTGGAGTGGGCCCTACACTCTTCGCAATGTGGATGACCGGGAGCGCTGGCCACTGAAGTTCTTCAACCGAAGTTGCCAGTGCACAGGTGAGAGGAAGAGGGACGGAGGCAGCCTCCCCAGCTCTGATGCTTCTTGAGCACTCAGAGAAGCCTGGATGTTTCTGGGACATTCTAGAAAAATCCTACAATTCTGCTAGATTCCATCTACTTCCCCTGTGTATTCAAACTTGATTGAGCAGGCACAAATGGGCAAGTCAGTCTGTGTGTCTGTCTTTGTGTCTACCTACCTACCTACCTACCTACCTACCCACCTAACTAACTAACTAACTAATCTTGTAAGCATCTGAAAGCCTGAATGGAATCTTGTTGACTGTTTCTTCTTCTTATTTTTTGTTGTTTTTCCCTGTCCACATTCTGAAAATACTGTGAAGGACACAGCATGGAAATGGCAGCAGGCAGACCCCTGAGATTTTCTACCTGAATCTTGAAACATAAATGACAGGTCAACTTTTTAATGCTTCTGTTAGATTTTGGTTGGATTTCTGTTTGGGCGATTTAGGTGGATCTGTGACCATCCTCAGATTTTCCTTCATTCATGAATCTTTTTCAGTGCTTGTCAAGAAAGGTACGGAAAGTCAACAGATAGGGTCCATGCTTAGCTATATTTCAAGTACTATAAATCCATTGAAATAAATGGTGTACTTAATTAAATCAATCACAAGAACCTTTATTGGCATACATTCATATAAAACAGAGGCAGCAAAATGTAAAATAAGAGGTAGGAAGTAAATCGAAATCCAAGCAAATTTGCTATTATTTATGCCCCACTCTTCAGACAGGTGGACAGTCTTGGGAGAAGAACAATAGACCTTAGTTGCTTTCAGTGCATGAGAGATGCATTATGTCCTTCCAGTATATATTTGATTTGTTAGTTTTTAGTTGAGTATGTTGGAAGTAAGTGATTCCTACAGCACAAAGCAAATTCCAAAGGTTGTCCCCTTGCACAGCACAGTGGTGGATTTCTAGTCAATATACAGCTTTACAACTCTACAAATTGGATCAATATATCAATGCATAGTGTAGATTCACAGAAAGGAATGGGTTAATTATTACTAAGCCCCATTTCCTTTAATACAGTATATCTGCTCTCAGGATGACAATGTTTGGATATGGCCCACTGTCTCTTCTTATAACAATACAATCCTATTCCAATCTACCCAGAGCCATTTCAGTGTGGAGTTGTTCTTGTCTGCTACATGGCCATACCTCCTTTCCACTACAAAGTAGTGTGCAAGGTGACTTTCAAGCATCACAAAACAGAACAGAAGGAGAAAAATAGAATGCTGATTCAACCATAAGATCATTGCCATCTGTTAACTTTATAAGCAGGACAATTCAAATAATCACAATAAATACTTAATGGTTTAAAAGGTCTGTTTGAAGATATTGCCTATTAATGCCCTTCCTACAAGTAGAGAGAGCAGGACTGGTAATAAGTCTCTGGAGTGGATTCTGCTGTCCAGAAGCAACCCAGAAAAAAGTCATTTTCTACACACCCATCAATCACCCTCTGCAGTTACTGGTATTCTGAAGAAGGACTCTTCTGAGCACCATGAGATCCAGATAAATACTTCATAAGGAATCCCCTGCAGTTGGCAGATATCTATCCTCCAAGCTTAAACAGCAGGACCCAAATAATTTAAGACTTTGAAAATTAAAACCAATCCCCATAATTTAGGGCTAGAATGCAATTGACAGATCTTTCAGTATTGTGGTGTAACATGAACTCAATATCCTGTACTACTTACCTGTTTACCTGCCACATATTTTGCCAGCTGAAGATCTCAAACACTCTTAAAGGGTAGCTCAATGTAGAGTGCCTTGCAGTAGCCAAGATAGAAGTGTAGTACTGTATTGCTTCTTGAATTGTTCAAGTTTCATACAGAAGAAAAAGATTCTTCTGCTCTTCTGCAGGTCTCTCTTTTGTTGGACTCTTAAAACCTTCTGCATATTATATAGATTCCAAAGGCTGTGGATAAATTTCTAGTTATCAGGAGATTATCCTCTATTAATAACAACGGAATATCTTAACCAGCGGCCAGACAGACAGAGGGATGGGTCAGTCAGTGTCTATAATAATATAGTCAAACATTTAACCACCACTAAACAATGATAAAGACACATTAAGATGAGCAAACTATAATGGGAAAACCTGGTTATGGTGTTCCTTTAATTCTGGAAGCTATACTGCTTGGGTGTTTGAAATACATTTTGTTTTGCAGGATAAGTTGGAAAGAGTTTACTTATGGCACTTAAAGAAACTACAGTATATCTTCATGGACCTATTAAGGACCTCTTTAAATCTGATCTTGGTATATTCTTTGAAATATTTTTTATTTTTATAATGCTTTTTCATTGTATCATATTTCTCTTGCTGATGATTTTGATATACAAGGGCACAAAAAGTTTGCTTTGTTTTGTTACAGGAAATGCTTTCTTTCTTTGCCAAGCTTGCTTTGGATGCCCTGGAACACAAAGTGCATTATGCTATGTACATTGCCTGAGGTCAAAAAAAGAAAAACTAACAAAAATGCAATACACTTCCAATAGATGTACATTTGTTTTCTAAGTTACAATTTCTACAATCATGCTATTCTTGAGCATTTGTGTATTCATTAAATCCACCCCAACTCTCTTTTGAGAAGATCAAGATCGTGTGTGTGGTTTCCTTTTTTATCCTTACAAATCTCACGCTCCCCCCCCCCATTCAGTACATTCCCCCCCAATGTGCCCGATGGGGCGGGGCAAGCATGGGGTTTTGAAACATTTTTGTTTATAGCCACCGAAGCAAGCGGTGTCCGCAGACATTGCCATTTGCTTTGGTGGCTAAAAAATGTTTTTTTTTTAAAAAAAAACTGCCCTTTCCTCCCAATTGAGTGCATTGGGGGGGAATGGTGTGGGGGTTTTAAAACCTATTTTTTAGCCACCGAAGCAAGCAGCAGCTGCAGACATCGCCACTTGCTTTGGTGGCTTAAAAAAAGTTTTAAAGCCTTGTGCCATTCCCACCTAATGTGCCCGATTTTTTTGGGGGGGGGGCATGGGGTTTTAAAACTTTTTTTAAGCCACCGAAGCAAGTGGTGGCCCCGGGCATTGCTGCTTGCTTCTGTGGCTAAAAAAATGTTTAACCCCCCCCCCCAACACTTCCCTCCCAATTGGGCGTATTAGGAGGGAAGGTGCGGGTTGTTTAAAGCAGTTTCCCATAGGAATGCTTTGCTTTTCAATGCGTTCCTATGGGAAACCTTGCCATTAACGAAAAACGAAACGGAGCGAACGGAAAAATTCCTGTTAGTTTCATTTCGTTTTTCTTTAAAAATCAGTTCATTTTTATTTTGTTCTGAAGTGAAAAAAAAATGAAAAACAAAAAAAAAATCATTTCGTGCCCATCTCTACTTGAAAGGCAATCATACAGAGGAGGGGAAGGATCAGTTCTCAATCATTCCTGAATGAAGGACACATGTAATGGGCTTAAGTTAAGGCAAACCTGATTTAGACTGAATATCAAGAAAAAACTTCTTAACTATTAGAGCAGTAGGGCAACCACCTCAGGAGGGGGTGAGTGCTCCCAAGCTGGAAGCATTTAATGAGACAACTACCTGCCAGATATACTTTGATTTCAATTCCTGCACTGAACAGGGGGCTGGACTTGATCGTCTAATAGACCCCTACCAAATAGAAGGTTCTATGATGTAATGATTTGATGAGTTCTGACTTTGAAATGCTGGGAGTTGTAGTCCACAGTATAGGAAGATTCCTGGTGGGGAAGGTTGACCAGCTGCCAGGATTAAAAAAAAAGCATTTAGGTGGATTTCCTTCAGGTGCAAGTTGGTTTGGTAGTTTGAAGAAAAGGTTTGATGGCCTTAGAGTGAGGGAATGGCATGCTGGTGGCAGTCTGACATTGAGCTAAGCAGCTAAATATTCTGGTGTGAGAGGAAGGAGAGTGACAGTCTGCAAAAGACAGAATGAGTCAGGAGGAAGTGAAATCTAAATGAATAGAAGAGGAATTGAAGATTTTGAACATACAGGAAGATGAAAGAAAGATTAAGGAAGATGCAGTAAAACCAGAGAAGAAACTAGAGGGAAATGAAGGGAAAGAGAGGAAGGTGATAGTTTTTATGTGGAGAGGAAAGAGATGATTGACAGAGGGGATGAAGAATGGGGGAGGAGTCAGAGGAGTTTGGCAGGTTATAAAAGGGAGATCTGGGAGGTGAGCTGTCAGATGAAGCCAGGGACCCGAGACATAGAGGTTCAAATAGCTGAACGGGAAAATAAGAAGACAATAAGAGTGACGGAAAGAGTGGTGCAAACCAAAGGAATAGAATTCACTAAAGTAGAGACAGGGTTGCCGCTGCCAACACCTCCAGGAGGGAGAAACACCTGGAGTGTGGAGAGTGCAAAGAGTAATCTACCGGTAACCTATCTAAAGACCTCTCAAGGGGGACTGTGGGGATGGATCCCTGGTTAGAGTTGGGAGAATCCCCAGGATTATGTTCGTCATCCATGTTGCAGGACATGATGTGCGGGACCCCTGGTAGCTCAATGTTCTCTGGCTCACAAATAAAGAGCACACATCCATTTTGGTGTGACATATCGTTGTCAAATGACATGTTAATACATTTAAGTTTGGACCGTTTGATGTTGCCAACTGTTGATGCTGCTTTAAGTAAAAACAAAGAAGAGTATTTAAAAGAAGCAAACAATAAAAAGTTTATTATATTTTGAGAAACCTTTGGAGTTGTTCAATGTTTCCATTGAACAGATCTGTTGATGCTACTTAACAAACCTTCACATCTGGCCAGCCAAAATTTTCTCCACAGATTCTACTTAAAATAAGCAATGCCTGGCTATGGACCACCATAGCTCATTTGAAATTAAATGTCCCTGCAAGGTTCATCCTGTTTACCTTCCCTTTCCTACGTCTGAGATCCAAAGGAGTGGCTACGTTTGTTGATGCAATTGCAGTGGAGTTAGCAAACGGGAAAGAACTCATGCTTGTTGGATCATTGGCTCCTTCCCTGATTCCCATGTATGGCTTGTCTCCTGGCTGTTTTAATCAGTGAAACCTATATACATAGAAATGTGCATGCTGTGGCCATTGCTCCACTTACAGCTTTAGCTTTATAAATCAGGAGTAATTAAGTAGAAAAGTATGGCCTATTTTGGGTTTCTTGTGTTAATGCTTCTTCTGAAGGATTACTGCTTGAATATGTTGCTCTGAGTCTGCTGATCTAGGGCAGAGGTTATGAATGCAGTTATACATGATTATAGCCAGTTATTCTATAATGCACATTTTGCACACATAATAAGCTCCCTTGAATGCTGAGGTTTACCTAGCAAATATTTGATCCAAATGCCATTTTTCCCCTGAAGGTGAAACTCATAGAACAGGGCTATTTAATTCTTAACATTATTTAACTCTTGTATTATAGTTTAATATTTATTTAAACAGACATCTCTGTGTTGTCCAAAAAAAAAAAAAAACAACCCATGAGAGTCACCCATGAACAAGCTTGACTAGGTTGCAGGAATGTAAGAAGCAGTGCAGTGGGAAACATTTCTCTCATGAGAATTTCAGCCATCCTCAATCTTGTAGATGCTTTGCTTTTGTTGCTTTGTGTTTTATCTGGTTGTTTTAACCCATATTGTTAACTGCCCGGGGTTCCCTGGGAAGACGGGCGGTATAAAGATAAATAATATAAAAATAAATAATAAATAATGAAACTCTTAGTCTGAAAAGAGTTGTAAAAGAGGATGCTTTTTGTTAAGTTTCTGGTGGCATTCAGGATTTCTTGTGCTTGCCTTACTTATGCTACAGCCAAGGAATATGTATGGGTGTCTTATCTTTTATTCTGCAGTCATCTCCATTGCACACTCTCACTCCACCCCCAGCTTTCCACAGTTAAAACACAGGATAATATATCATATTGCTAGATGGCTCCCTGAGTTAGAAACCAGTGGTTGGGAGTTTAGTTCCCCACTATGTCTGTCCTTGAAAGGGTCTTCTTAAATTAATTAAGACGAAAAGAGGAAAACAAAAGTTACAACATTCGGGCTGCCTTGAAGACTGGCCGGCCTTTCTGTATCCCATACTGACTCTGATGCCTTTAACCTGGCATCAACATGTTGATAACTTTGGAAACATAGTGTTGGATCCATCCCATGGAGCAAGGCAGAGTGAGGTGACTGCATCAGATGGGAGATGGCCAGCATAACAAGCAGTAGTGGGTGTCATATGGCCTTCCGTGTGCCTCCTAAATTTATATTCTGTCCTTGGATGTGTTGAAGGACACTGCCTGCTTGCTAAGGTAAGGATCAAGAGAGGAGAAGAGATGTGGCCGTCCAATCCTCTGTTTCAGATGCAGCTTTAAGATTAAGTTCCTGGCAAACCCCATCTTGCCATGTTTGGACTTGTGATACTTGAATGGCATTTATCCATGAACGCTTGCAATGATTTTTCATTTTTCATCAGTGGCCTATAAAGATATAACCTATTCTTGCATTGGTGACAATCAAGTGCCACTCTGGTTGGCTACTGTTCTAGAATTGGAGAAAAGGGTGGGATGTGGCACCATCTTGCCCTCCATCTCAGATACCACAGTGTCATCATGGTTTATCCTTTTTGACATTGTTGCATTGTTCAGCCATGTTATTGCTTCCGAATTACCCTCATCTGTGAGGCAGCTACTATTTCTGTGTCTTTCTGTCCATTTCCTTATTATGTGACATAAATGATGCTTTCCTTTAATGCAGGAAATTTTGCTGGCTATAACTGTGGGGACTGCAAATTTGGCTGGATGGGGCCCGCTTGTGAGGAGAAGAAGCCCCCGGTTGTCCGGAAGAACATCCACGCTCTGACTGAGGAAGAGAGAGAACAATTCCTGGATGCTCTAAACCGCGCAAAGACAACAGTTCACCCAGACTATGTGATTGCGACTGAGCACTGGCTGAGTTTGCTGGGTCCCAGCGGCAATGATCCGCAAGTGGCAAATTGCAGCATTTATAACTTTTATGTGTGGCTGCATTATTACTCTGTCAGAGACACTCTCTTAGGTTTGTGCCTTTCATTTTGGATGGATGGGGTCTCGGGAGGGGTGAAATGCTGGTCGCAGACCCCCATTCTCCCATTTAAGGGAGGATAGAAGGAATGATCCAGCCTGCTCCTGTGCTTTTCACAGCAGCTTGATCTGTGAGATGAGCAAGTGGTGGTTTTTGTAGCATGGGAATAATTATAGCTTGGGAATGTCTTCAGATCAAGTGGCTGTGAAAGGCACAGGAGGAAAGGGTGAACTGGGGGAAAAAAATCAGCAACTGTAAATGAGAATTGCTCCTGTATTGTTCACTATAATTCAGTCTGCCTGACTCATGACCCACACTCTAGCATGTTGGCCATGAATATTAGCTCACTGAATGTTCAACAACCCCCCTTTCTTCTGTGTCTGACTGTGGCTGGATGAATAAGGAGGTGGCAATTAGTTGGTGAGCTATGCTCCACTTGGCTGGTCACACGTATTGCTGGAAGGTAAAAATAATTTCCCAGTATGCTATGTAAACCTTCAGCTCATCTATCAAGGCAGAAGCGGCACTTCTTCTTTTGCTTAATCATCTAGATGAGAATGCATTTTGAGTTCAATGGATTTGGTATCCAGAGGTCAGCAGCTCAATTCCCCATTGTTTCTCACAGGAGAACATCCAACTAGAGATGGGCAGGAAATGAAAAATGAAACAATGTTTTGTTGTTTCATAACGAAGCGGTAGGACACATTTTATAACAAAACAAAACAAAACACCATTTCCCCCTCTAGGAATGAAATTATTTGTCCTAGAGGAACCAAGATCATAGCATAGCTTCTTTTGACTCTCCCCTCTAAACCCCCAAGGTTTGGAGAGGTTTGGGGTTCAGGGGGCTGAGTTTTTAAACTCCAAAGAGGGTCTGTCTAGGAAAAAAAATAATTTCCAATTGAATCAGGCAACCGCTAATAGCTCCCTACTGCATACAATATGTACTCAAAAATAATGATCCTGTGCATCTAGTGGCAGGCGAGCTTCCTCAAGCTCTTCCCTGTAATCTCCCAAAATTTGGAGAAGATCGGGGTTCAGGGGGCCAAGTTATTCAACTCCACAGAGGGTCTCCCTAGGGTCCCCCTAGTGAGTGTATGGCACATGCCAACAATATAAGGGTTTTAAGTCAATTTCCCTGTGAGGAGAGGATTTCTACCATCATAAATGTCTTCCTACAGCCAGTACATCCCATCCCATCCCATTTTATATTTATATTTACATTTATTTTGCTGTATCATACTTTAGTACCAGTCAAAATCCTCAGCACAACCACACCTCTTTGAGATGTACCCCTTTCTCATCCCCAGCAATAACCCCATCTTTTTAGAAGTACAGTAAACCCCCACCTATTGCAGGGGTTAGGGAACCGACCCGACCCGCAATTACTGAAAGTCCGCAATATGTGGATGCTGGGTCCGGTCAGGAATGGGCAGGCTCTCTGGGGGCTCTTGTATTTACCCCAGGCCTGACGCTGCCCCAAACAGGCCTGCAAGGGGCTTTCCAGTCCCCCAGAAGCCCCAAAAGTGCTTTCTAGTGATCTGTAGGTCACTTCTGGTTTACCGGAAGTCACTTCCGGTTTGCGTGGAAGCACTTTTGGGGCCTCCGACGGGCTTGGGAAGGCCTTTCCTCCTTACTCCAGGGGGCCTTTTTTTTCATATACTGCGGACCCATGATATACCAGGACCGCAGTATATGAACTGCAAAAGGGCAGGGGACAACTGTAAACATGTTTACAGCATATAGTTCAATGGAATGCTAAAATACAAAATAAACCAATGAAATAAAATACACAAAAGCAACAGACTCTTGCAGTTTGGCTAAATTCTGAATCATAACTGCAGATTCTTTTCTCATTTAAACAACCTTGGCCTTTTGTTCACAGGACCAGGCCGTCCTTTCACAGCGATAGATTTCTCCCACCAAGGACCTGCCTTCGTTACTTGGCACAGGTATCACCTGCTGCTGCTGGAAAGAGACCTGCAGGTTAGAGAAAAACACTTAATCGGGACACATAATGGAAGGGAGCAGTAGGCCAGCTACTAGTTTCCACCACACGGCGGGAAGGGATGAGTTCTCAGCACGGTGAGCCAAAATGGACAGATCAACAGATGGTATCATTCACACTTGTCCTGCTGCCAAGGGCAACCATGTCACAACGAGGAGGAAGGCAAGCTGGCGGGACACTAAGAACATAATCTTCTTGCAATTAGTCTCGCAGGATGTCCGTGTGTGCCGTGAGAGAGAATATGATTTTACTTTAATCACCCGTTCTATGTAATTCATAATTTTACCAACTTCTGCCAATCCCTCTGTCATTAGCTTATTTGCCCAGAGAGTGACAAGCACTTTTTAGCCTTTCTTCACAGCTTAAACATTTTTTTCCTCAGATCAATTTTGTGGTGTTTTTCTGTATCTCCTCTAGCTGTCATCTTCTGTTAGTGAAGCCGAGTAGCTCCAGGTTTTTACAATCACTTGGGAACCATATAGAATGAGCAAATCTGTCTAGTGTGGTCTGTGCAACTTACCCATGGTTGTATCCATAATTACATCCTGTTCTTTGTCAGTTGTGGTATCTTTCAGTAGGCTGTAGGTATATTAGAGAACAAGGTGGTATTTCATTTTGTAAATGAAATACCATTTTGTATTTCATTTACAAAATTCAATTCATTTACAAAAATTACAAAAATTACAAAATTCAATTCATTTTGTAAATGAAATACAATTTTGGCAGGTTCTGTAAAAGTATTACTGAGTTGTGATAAAAAGTCAACCACTATAACTGTGCATTGCATCACTGCATATCTGCATCTAATATCTGTATCTGAAGTTTTACCTCTTCTCTATCTTTCTCCCATTGTATGTTATTTAGCGGATGATTGGGAATGAGTCCTTTGCATTGCCTTACTGGCATTTTGCTACAGGCCGAAATGAATGTGATGTGTGCACAGATCAACTTCTAGGAGCATCAAGTCCAGATGACCCACAACTAATAAGTCAGAATTCAAGGTTTTCACAATGGGAGATAATTTGCAACAGGTAAAAGAGATGCAAGTGCTGAGATTTGTGCTGTAGTCCCAAAAGCAAACCTCTGGACATCTCTAGGAGGAAAATTGTCAGTTAAGCCAGTGGTCCCCAACCCCCGGGCTGCGGACCGGTGCCGGTCCGTGGACTGGTCGGCACCGGGCCTCCTGGGGAGGCCGGGGAGGCTCCTCCCCTTTTCCTCCGCCGCCCTCCTCCTCCTCCTCTTCTCTCCAGTGGCCGGCCGGTGGAGGAAGGCTAGAGGAGCGCAGGAGGAGCCGCCGCCGCCGCCTTTGCCTTTGGCTTCCTCCTCTGCCCGCCGGCGGCAGCGGCGCATCCTCCTCCTCCTCCGCCCTCCTCCTCCTCGCCCTCCACTAGCAGCAGAAGCAGCAGCAGGAACCCCGTTTGTTTGGCCCGCTTGCCCTGGGGGCTGGTGGGGAGGAGGGGGTGCGCGCGGGAGGCGCTGGCGAGGCCCCCCCCACGCGCGCGCACCGCCGCCGCAGCGTGGGGGCCCCCTC
>JAHTLZ010000348.1:10482371-10564381 GCA_023846285.1 Phrynocephalus versicolor
GGCGTCGCGTGCCGGCCCGGGTGTTTTCGCCGCCGCAACCCCCCCCGTGGTCGCCCCCGCCCTGCCCCCGCGACCCCCCGCCGCAATCGCCCCCGCTGCTGCTGCTGCTCCTCCGGCGGCGGCGGCGGCAGGAGGAGGAGGCGCTACCGCCAGTCCCCAGCGGCCGCCTCGCCGCCTCCCCGGGAGAGTTTCACAACTGGCCGGAGCTCGGGCTCCCTGCCCAGCAGCAGGTGAGAGAGGCGGCGGGAGGCGGTCGGGCTCCCCTTCTCGGCCCGGAGACCTGGCGGGGGGGGGCAAGTCTTGGTGGCGGCTCTCTGTGTGTGCGTGTGTGTGCGTGTGTGCACACACACACACGCGCGCGCACACGCGCCGGGAATGTCGGGTGAAGAGAAGCAGTGGAGCTTCTGCTGAGCGCTCACCGCCTGTCCTTCCAGGCTTAGGCACGGAGGGTCTGGTGTTTCTGAGTGGTGTTTCTTTCACACAGGGAGATTCCTTCTCTCCAACAAATCCTCCGTGCCTAAAGCCTGGGAAGAGTGGGGTTTGTTTAACACAAGAAGGACAGACAAACGGTGAGCGCCCAGCAACAGCTCCGCTGCTTCTCTCCACCCGTCATTCCCGGTTCCCTAGACTTGACGGGCAAACACACACACATACACACACATACACACACACACACCCTCCCGGAGACCTGGCGGGAGGGTGGGCAAGTCTTGGTGGCGGCTCTGTGTGTGTGTGTGTGTGTGTGCGTGCATGTGCGTGCGTGTGCGTGTGCGTGTGTGTGTGTGTGTGTGTGTGTGAGCGCACCCCCCCACCGGCCTCCCCTCCCCCTCCCGCTCGCCCGCCCAAAGGCTGCTGCCGACGGCGGCGGCGGCGGCGGCCGAACCCGAGCAGCTGCCGTGGACACCGCGGCTGCCGAGAGGAGGAGGAGGCGGGGGCCCACCCGCCCAGGAGCCCCGGGCTCCCCCCCGCCCGTGCGCGCGGGGGGGGAGCGGCAAGGCACACACTCCAATTCCCCCGCACCCCCCTCCCCCTCCTCCCCCCCCCCCCATCCCCCGCCCCCGGGCCACGGAAAAATCATCAAATATTTTCCGGTCCGTGGGGTTAAAAAGGTTGGGGAGCACTGAGTTAAGCCAAAGTTTTGTGTTACTACCACCTGTGGTCAGTTGTTGTAAAGAAAATTTGCTATAAATATGTTGAGCCTGATTATTTTTTGTACTCTAAGCTGAGAGAAGGAATTCTGGAAAAAATCCTTCTGATTCTCTGGTAACACAAACTGTCTCACCCTTATTTTCAGTGAGGGCAACTATTTGTCAGCAGTGGACAAATTATGGCTCTCGTCCCTCATCGCAGACTGTGGTGGCTAAGTCTTATGGGAGTTGTATTCCAGTGATAGGTTGCATATACCCTTTGAATCTATAGTTAGTGCCATCTAGTTTTCACACAGAATCTATACATATTTATATTTGTTTAAAGAAATTTTGTATCATCTTCTGTGTACCACACATCCAGACAGTATACAACAGTAACCACTACGGTGTAAAAAGGCATGGTAACTGAAATCAAGACACAGTTATATCTCCTTAGCATGCCATAAAGTTTAAATTTATCTTCAAAAATCATTAAATGCTGAGGTGAATTAAAGTTTTTGGATCTGTCTGAATGGCAACAAAATTGATGCATGCTCTGTTGGGGGATATTTCAGAGGGAAAGCAGTGCCACAACAGGAAAGACCCTAGTTTTCTTTAAATGCACATTTATAGGACATGACTATATCATCTTAGGGTTTTCATGGTAAAGAAAGTTCAGCAGAGTTTATAATTGCCACCTTCTATGCAGCATATACTATGCAGCATACTATACTATGCAGTTGTATAAATAAATAAATAAATAAATAAAATTTACAAAAGTTAGCTTGAGCATCAGTGCTGTTGCCATCTCTACCAGTGTCACCTTTAGCTACTGCTGGTGCCCATGAGTTGTTACTCAACAGCATTGAAGCTATCTATTCTCTTGTGCTTATGTGACCATTACCTTTGAAAAGGTTAGATGCATCTTACTCTGGTATTTGCACTATGACCATTCCACCTTCAGTAATCCTGCTAGGTTCATAATGGAGTATGGCCTCCTGGCAGTGCTACTCTTAGCTTCTCTGAAACACTCAAACCTTTTTGCCATGTTAAAGTGTGCTTCAAAGAAAGCACCTGATTGTCCTGATGCATAATAGTATCTGTGGATGAGAGTTTACCATTAGGGCGGAAGATGGAGAGAGAGAATGGTTTCCTATAGGCAGAGATGATGGATAAGGGTGCATGTTATACCCTTATCCATTCAAGCTATATACAGAACACATAATATAGAAAGCCAGACTAGATTCAGATGAAGGAGGAGTGATAACTGGTGGAAGAAACATCAATAAATTTAATTTAAGGTATGCAGATGACACTACGTTACTGGCAGAAAGTAGCAATTTCTTGAAACTACCATTAGTGAAAATGAAAGAAGAAAATCACTCAGCAGACCAAAATCATGACTACTGAAGAACTACACAACTTTAATGCTGACAACGAAGAAACTAAAATTGGTAAAGATTTTGTACATTCAAACCGTACATTCAAATGGAGACTGCAGTCAAGAAATCAGAAAAAGACTGAGGGCACGACTACACTGGAAAGGTGCTGGAGGAGAGCTTTGTAGATATCATGGATTACCAGTAGAGATGGGCACGACCAGGAATTTTTTTTTCGAGTTATCGTTTTTCGGGACGGGTCCGTTTCGGCTCGTTTCTTTTTTTCGTGAAATTTTTCAAAAATTTGTCGTTTCGTGGTGTCGTTTTTCATCTGTTGTTATACTGGTTTGGGGGGTTAGCAGGCTCCTGGAGGCACCTCTGTGGGGTGGGTGCCTCCTCTGGCCCGCTATAAAGGGAAAGCGGGCTCCTGGAGGCACCTCTTTTTTGGGGGGGTGCCTCCTCTCCTCACCCGCTAGGAAGGGAAAGCAGGCTCCTGGAGACCTCTCATGGCATGGGGGTCTCCTCTCCTCACCTGCTGCAAAAGGGCATGCATAGCCATATGGATATGCATACCAAGTTCCATGCAGAGACACAGCAGATTGGCAGAGGCACCCCTCTTTTTGGGGTGCCTTCCCTGCATCAGTCAGGCCTCGGGGGCATGGTTTGCATGGCACACATGCTGCTAAGCCGAGCCTGCAGGAGTCACCCAGAGCCACAAGTGGCGGACTGGCAGACTCTCTGCACCCGCTGTGTCTCACTAAGAAGGGAATTGTACTTGCGTGTAGTGCAATGCAAGTACAGATCTGGCTTAGGCAACAGGGTTAGCGCAAGGGCTAGGGTTAGGCTAGTTATGGGTGAGGTTAGGGTGAGTATTGGGGTGCACCTCTGGGTGCCTCTCTGACCCACTTAGAAGGACAGTGTACTGGCGTATGGGTTAGGGTTAGGGTTAGGGTTAGGGTTCGGGCTACGGTTAGTGGGCTTTTTATGCCCGGTTGGCACATCCCAGAAGTCTCTGTGGTCAACCTGGCCAAGTGGCCATGCGATTGGTGGAATGGCTCCAAAAATTTGCATGGTCACTCTCATGGCCAGCCCATCATTGCACAGGTGTAAATAAAATAAAATAAAATAAAATCAATGGAGAGAGGACAGAGGGGACATTTTGTTGCAAGAAAAACCCACTGCTACTGTAAAAATTCTGGCAGTTTTAAAATAGCAATTTCCGCATGTTTCTGTGGTGCTTTGGTGTGTTTTTGGACCACAACGATACGATTTCAAAAAAAAGATTGCGGTCGCCGCCCCATTTTCGATCCCCCGCCCACACCGCATGGCATGGCGAGACGAGAGCAGCCCAGGAGGACAGGAGAGGGGGGGGAGGCCGGGGACCCCCCCCAGAGACCACCCCTCTGGTATAGGTGCCCTGCCCCGAGCCCTCACTCAGGCAGGCATATTTCCGCCTGCTTTTTGGGCCGGGAATCGGGGGTTTTAAAACTTTTTTTCTGTGCTGCTTGAATTGTGGCGGCCGGCGGCGACTCCGGTCCTTGTTGCAAGCAACTATGACGAGGATTTCCCCCACCACCAGAGCAGCCCAGGACAGGAGGGGGGGTCAACCACCCCTCTGGTAGGTGCCCTGAGCCCTCACTCAGGCAGGCATATTTCCGCCTGCTTTTTGTCCGGGAATCGGGTTTTTTTTTAACTTTTAAAAACTTTTTTTCTGTGCCTCTTGGCATTGCGGGATCGCCGCGATGCCAGGAACGACAACGACAAATCAGACACAATTTTTCTTTAGTCAGTTCGAGTTCGAGTTCTGGCAGAGTAATTGTCGTTTCCTTTTCCGTTCCATAGCGGAAACAAGTAATGGAAACGGAAACGAGAATTTCGTCAAGTCGTGCCCATCTCTAATTACCAGAAAAGCAAAAAAGTGAGTCTCCATAAAATCAAGCCTGAACTACATCTGAAGGCAAAAATAATGAAAATGTAGCTGTCCTTCTTTGGGCACATCGTGAGAAAGCAAGGCAACAGTGCTGGGGAAGTTGAAAGGCAAAGGGGAAAGAGGAAGAGGAAAATATGGGATATACTGTTTTCAACAGGAACCACAGGCTTGAGTTTGCAAGAGCTGAACAGGGCTGCTGAGTATTCATAGAGTTGTGGTGTGTCAGAGGTAACTTGGCAGCCCATAAGAACCGGATATGACAGAACTAGCAGATAGGTGCCTATGTGGTCAGATGGATTCACTCAGGCCAAAATGATTGATAGGGAAGAAGACATTTCCTCAGGTGTCTCAGTCCTAGTTATTTAGGGCCCTGTAGTAAATAGTAAGGCCTTAGCTTTAATTACAAACACGGCCTTGGGAAATTTATTTAGTACCGTTTCCAGGGGGTCTTTCGGACTGGAACTCAAGACACTCAATGTCTTAGCATCGGTGATGCTCGCCAGGGCTGTCAGGACTTAGAGAGCAAAACATCTGGAGAACCAAACCTGTCTACCCCTAGTCTAGAGGCATTAAAATATTACCATAAGAATTATTTACATTTGCCTCAAGGGTTAATGAATAGAAACAGTGGTGAGCTGCTCTTTGACAAAGCCCAGTCACAGTTGGCACTCAGACTTTGCCCCTTTCTAAATCTATTACAGCAACTTTTGGCACAGACCTCTAGTCTAACGGCTCTTTGTCTCTTTGTTTTAATTCTAAGTTTGGACGATTATAACCGTCTGGTGAAACTATGTAATGGGACCAATGAAGGGCTTCTGAGGAGGAATCCATTTAGCAAAGATGGCGATCGGCTGCCAACCCTGGATGATGTCCGAAACTGTCTGTCTCTTCAAGATTTTGATAAACCGCCTTTCTTCCGGAACTCTACTTTTAGCTTCAGGTGTGTTCGTAGACATCAGTGATTATCACTCTGGCGTTCCTGGATGTTGTTGGATTAGAACTCCCTGATGCCATAGGCAGCGTAGCCAGAGATCAGGACTTGTAGGGGTTGCAAGTTCAATTACATCGTTGAGAACCCACACATGGGAATCACTATTATTAATCATTTTGCTCAACAGCATTTCTCATAGGCCAGGAACTGCCAGAAGATAATGCTTTACTTTGCTTACTGTCCACCACAGGAATGCTTTGGAAGGGTTTGATAAGCCAGATGGAACTTTGGATGTGCCTGTTGTGAGTCTCCATAACTTGGCCCACTCCGTTTTGAATGGGACAGGTGCTCTTCCTCATTCGGCAGTGAATGACCCTATCTTTGTGGTATGTCTTTTTATTTGGTTCCCTTGAAGCAGGGTGGGGAGTTGTGGCTCTCAGGTGTTTTTGAGCCACGACTCCTGTAGGCTGAGAGCACTGGCTCTACAAGGCTGCTGGAAGTTTTAGGCCAAAGGTACCTTGAAGGCCAAGTCTGCTCTCCCCTACTTTCAAAAGCACCCTCCTCATTCGTTTGCCCTATAACCTTTGGGACCCCAGTAAGACTCCCGGGATCCCCAACCAGAAGGACTGTTGGCTTCACACCTCAAATGAATGTGGTGAAATGGTAATTCATATATCTATTGTACGTTCAATTTACCACTTTTAAAGCTAAAGGAAGGCAAAAATCCAATAAATGTAAATGCTGTGCCTCACGGTTTTCTTTGTCGATGAGCTGTGCCTTCCCCCATCTCTTATTTTAGGGCCCAGAATGGCATGCAGCGCTGTTATAGTTGTCTCCTCAAAGGCCAACGTCACTGTGTCCCAAGAGCTGTAGGCCATGGCTCATGTGTTTAGGAATATAATTTGAGACATAAAGATCTTGAACTGAGAAGAACCCAGCGGATGCATGTCTGTGGGGGTTCTACATCCCGTTTCTGGTAAGGTCAGTAGGAAGAGGTGTTGTGCAGTGGTAGGAAGAGTGTTTTATTTAGCATGCCCCACACACCTACCCTGGCTCCTCCAGGTTAAAAAAGTATCTTAAACTTGGCTCTGGAAACCCATGACAAGCAAGAGACGTGGAATTGTGTTCAACACCAAGTTATGTATTTTGTAGGGGTAGGGAACCCAGTGCCTTCCACCTGTTTTGGTCATGATGCTGGTTGGGGCTGATAATAAGAGATGAAGTGAAGCAGGAGGCTGAATTATAGGGCAGAAGTAGTGAGGCTGAGGGGTCCAGGGGTCATGAAACAGCATGCGGTGTTCAGGAAGTGAAAGAATGGAAATGGATTGTGGTTAAAAAGGAAAGCTGGCTCAGGTTATTTATGTACCGGACAAAGATGAATGTGCTTTTAATTTTATAATGAGAAATCAAATTGTAAGCCATCATTGTTTTTATTATGATAAAATGCTGACATATATGTTCTGTGCATTACGTTTTCCATGCATGGTTTGATAGAAGAACTCATGAAGGAAATAATATTTTACAAATCTCAGTTTGATGACACCTGTGCAACACTGTCCTATTATTCACAAAATCTTTCTTCAGTGCTATGGGGGTATAGATGAGTCTGTTGGCTCCCTCTGGTGGATGTATTAAAGCTTGGTCCCACCAGCTGCAGCACTTTTACTAATGAAAATAGGAGAGCTAGCAGAAAATATTAGAACTCTAATTTATCACAGTAGAATTTGGAAGCCAGGCCGAAGAAAAGGGAGCTGCAGGCTGCTTTCTTCACAGCAGGCCTTAAGAGCTTATTTGATACGCAAAGAAAAAGGAAAGCATTCATGCCATGGGGACCAGATGTATGAAATCATACTAATTTAAAATGGAAATATTCAGTGTGCACCACCAAATTTGCCTTCTGGAGATACATAGCATAATTTGCAACTGTAGATTCAGTGACCCCAAAAAACCTTACTGCTTTTGGACCAAGGTTATGGCTATCTTGTGTCCAGCAACCTGGGAAATTTGAAGCTAAGGTAGATGTGCTGCTTATACATAATCCTGGACTGCCCAATTCATTTAACAGTAGCAGGTGTCAGAGAGAATACAATCCAAATCTACATTTTATTAGTGAGTCTATAGCTCAACAGAGCATTACGCGCATAGGCCAGGGGTGGCTACTGGCAAACCTTTGGCCCTCCAGATGTTTTGGACCACAATTCCCACAGTCCTTTGTCACTGGCAATCTAGGTTCAGGATTCTGGAAGTTGTGGTCCACAAACATCTGGAGTGCCAAAAGTTCAGCACCACTGGCATAGGCAATCCAACCCGAAACACTCAGCACTGACCCATTGTAGGTCAGATCTACTCTCAGCCATTTGACCACAATCTATATCATTCTGTAGTGTGTATATATATATATATATAGATGTAGCCACGCTTCAGATTCTTCTTCTTCCTAGCATTTCCCATAGGTATGGGTATGGGGTTTGCTTTTCAGATCACTGGTTGACCACATCTTCTGGGTGCAGGTCAACAATGTGCATGTCCTTATTGACTGAGTCCTGCCATCTCTGATTTGGTGGCCCACATGGCTTCTAGCCTTCGATTTCCACGTGGTACACAGTTTGGGCAATGGTGGAAGGTGATGTTCTGAGGATATGTCCATACCATCAGAGCTGGCTTTCTCTCATCTTCTCTGTTATTGATGCTACATCTAGTTGCTGCCAGGTAATATCATTTGTGATGTGGGTGAGTAGGGAGATACATAATATCCAAAAAAGCATACACATTTCCACGGCATGGAGGTGTCTCTCTATGCCCATGGTTGCTGCCCAGAATTCTGTGCCATAAAGTGCAACTGGGCAGACAATTGTCTTGTAAATGTTGGATTTCAGATGGATTTGCATTCATCTGTCTCAAAGCACACCAGCGAGTTCTTGCCCTCACAACCAGGCTGTATTCACCCTTCCTCACACGTTGTCGCTGATGTTACCATCGCCTTGGAGATGGGAGCCAAGTACAAGAAGATATCCACCTCCTTTAGGTTTTCTCTATTTATTTGGAGTGTTCCATCAGCGGTAACAGGCTCTAGGTACTTAGATTTCTTGATGTTTAGGTGGAGTCCAAAGTGGCTGAGGCAGTCATTCCATGTCTGAACGTGCCACTGTAGTTTGTTCCTAGTGGCAGTAGCAAGCATAACATCATCATCAGCCATAGAGCATGGTCCAGGGAACATTCTGCTACAGGTCTTGTGTGATAGTATCCATAAGTAGTACAAATGGGAGTAGTGACACTGCAGTGCCTTGGTGCACTCCAGCCATCTCCGGAAAACTGTTAGAAAGGCCAGTTGAGCATCATACATGGCTGCTGGTGTTCTTGTGTAGCATTTTGACTCTCTCAGTGAGTGGTTCTGGCACCTCATGGTTATGGAGGGAACACCAGATCAATTGATGTGGGACATGGTCAAATACTTTCTCCAAATCTAGGAATGTCATGAGCAATGATGGGTTTCTGTAGTTTCCAGAAATCAGAGCATTGGGTCCAGGGGTCTTCATATTCTTCATACTATCTACTGCACTGGTGACTTCTGTGGTGGTAGTGGCCAGAATTAGTTCATAGGTTGGCATGCTTTCAGGGATTGGTGGGTGTGGAAATTTAATGTTGGAGATCTTGTTGAAATGATCTCACCATTGCTGCAGGATTTCCTGTTTGCTCTAGAGCAATGGTGGCAAACCTTTGGCACTCCAGATGTTTTGGACCAAAAACCCCCCCACAGTCCTTTGTCATTTGCAATACAGGCTTGGAATTCTGGGAGCTGTGGTCCAAGACATCTGGAGTACTGAAGGTTTGCCATCACTGCTGTAGAGTCTTTTGCTGACTTTATCCTTTGTGCGCATATCATTCTTAATATCTTGGGAGGCCTTCTTTTGTACTTTGGCTCACCTGTAAATGTTCTTCTCCCCTTTTTGCATTTCCAGGTGATTGCATAGATCTTGGTAGTGTTCCATCTTGGCTTTGGCCACAGCCCTCTTGATTGCTCATTTGGCAGTGACATTATTTTATCGATTTTCATCTGTCTTTTCTGATTGCCGTTTCTTAAAGGTGCTCTTCTTCTCTTGCACTTTCTTCTGCACTTGTTTGGTCCACAGCCATGCTCATTTATCAGTGTATCGGCAGCCTGATTTCATGACACTGAGGATTTTGGTGGCAGCAGCAATGACAGAACTGTGTTTCAGATCACAACTTCCATTTTGTAATGTTCTTGTGCCTCCTTTCCAAGGTGGTACTGGACCAACTATATATAAGTCTCACTCTGGAAACACATACTCAATACTTAAATTGCTCTATATTTCAGATTTGGAAGGAAACCTTTTTAGAGGTCAAATGATAAAAGCTGGGAGATATTTGATCTTGACTCTTGTGAAAACAATAAGAACTCACTGGACAGAGACGATAACAGAACTTGACATAGCAACAAGCAGTGAGAAAGAAAAGGATAGTGTATGCAAATATAACCCCCACCTACCGACTCCTGATAGGCAAAACCAGTCACTCTGAGTGCATTGTTGTAACGCCTATCTGCAGCATGGTATGGCTACTACTACACTTGTATGTTGTGTCTCGTCATTTGTCTCATTGGCCATCTGCATTGCATTTACAGGTTCTCCATGCCTTTACTGATGCGATTTTTGATGAATGGATGAAACGATTCCACCCATCGGACAGCGCATGGCCTCAGGAGCTAGCGCCCATCGGTCATAACCGGCTGTTCAACATGGTGCCTTTCTTCCCTCCCATCACCAACGAGGAGCTGTTTTTAACAGCAGAACAACTCGGCTACAGCTACGCCATCGACCTGCCAGGTAGCACTGTTCTTCTAGTGCCACGTTCATGGCAGCTACCTACACGCTGTAGCTCCAGTGGGAACCACTAATTTAGCAAGCTGTTTGGGGATGATGGGAATTATAGTCCCCCTTCCTCCCCACTGGGATTGTTCCAGATGGGCAGCGATTTTTCTCCTGGCACTCACAGCCACTTATAAGCAAGGAAGTCAGGAAGCAAAGTACACCTTGTGAAGATGCTGTCAGCAGCAATGGCTTTTCCTTTGTTTTCGCTCAAAAAGTAAGCACAGGGGAGCTGATCCACATTGGGAACCTAGCATCGGGAGCGTGAACTCTTTCCTCCCTCATGATGTTTTCCATCTGGATCTAAGCGCGGCAGTTTACACAGGCATCACTGGCTTTGTTTTTTCTGCCATTACAGAATCTACGGAGGAGGCTCGTGCCTGGACGCTGATGGTTGGATCCACCATCGGAGGAGCCCTGATTGCCATAATTGTGCTGGTCCTTCTGCTCGTTCTTTTACAGCACAGGAGACACAGGAAGGGATTTGAACCTCTCATGAATGCAAGGTTTAATGTCAAGAAATACACCGAAGACCCCTAAAATATGGTGGCCGAGCTCTGCAATAGCTAGATCCAGGAGCCTATTGGGAGTAGTGTTTAACATTTGGTTGAGCTAGCAACAAAGAGCGGTATCTGGGCAGCTTAAGTTTATCTAGCTCTCTGAAATGAGTACCCATATCTTTAAGGTTTGGAGCCATGATATACATCTTCACCCTTGAGAAAGATAATTGGCAGTCCCAAGGGTAGATCTGGATTTCCAGTCTATGAGTGGCTGGTTGATTCAAGTGAGTAAAACGGTGTGCTCATATGTGGAAAGGAGGGATACTCTATGTTTGGCAGGCATTTATAAATCTTTGTGGAACTCAGGCGCCCACTCTGTCTCTAGGGTTGCCTTAAAAATTAGCTCTGCACAGGCGTTCTCAGATGTCACAGGTGGAAACCAAGAGGATTAATCTAAGGGCATGAATAGATTGTGAGATCTGATATATGCTTTTAGAATATGCGCCTGGGCATACACACAGTTTTGGACCAGTGGTAAGCCAGTTGACAGAGCCTGAGAACCAGTTTCCTACACATTCCAGATCCACCATGAAGGCCACCCCAACAAATCCCCTGGGAGCTACACCTGCCTGCTGAAAGTAGAAATAGCTAGAAGTCTAGGTAAAGATTCAGAACTCATCATATTTTAAAAATCCAGTTTTAGGTTAAATTAAATTCACTTTCTTTCAATTTTTTTTTAAAAAGAAGGGCTCCAGAAGGCTCGCTCCCTGCCATGAAAAAAAGATAGGTGGCAGGTACATGCTGCTCATGGCCCACTGCCTGGATATTTCATGCTTCCACCTGGAATCCATAACTGAGTCATCAAATCGATTCTGCCTTACAGTGACTCACTCTTCCCCCAGGGTTTCTAGGTAGAGAACACACATTCCCTTCTTCTGCCCTTGCTTTAGATCCACATAATCTGGATGTGCTGATTAACTCTGGACGCCTATTTACTGCTCCAGCTTTTCCAACATTTACAGTATTTAGCCAACTGTTATACAGAGCATGCCCATAGCATTTAAAAACCACTTCCCTGAGGAGGAAATACACAATCAGTACTATTCCTTTTCTACATATTTAGCCAAGGCTGACTGTTGATCATGTTGTGTTTTTAGAAGTTGCAGTGCTGCACTCGGAGTACTGTACATGGATATGCATCCACAAATCCTTGTGTGCAGCTGTTGAGTTTGATTGATGTGTGAGTGACTGCACATAGTCACCAAGCAGGTTGTGTTACTCCTATTAACTTTGCCACAATCCCTTAGCTGCTAGGGAACATGAAAGAGATTAGATTCAGTGGGTTCATCCAATCCCGTTTCCCTCCAAAAGTGATAATTAACACTTAACTTTTATTACATTTGTAGCCAGTATCCTCCATCCTTGTTCTCCTTACCGCTGCACTGTCAAGTAGATTTGTAGAGATATTGGCTGAAATTCTGTTGCACAGTTACACAAATGGAATAAAGTTCAGAGGCAAATTGGCATAAGGTAATAAATCTCTGTAGACCTTAATGGTGGCATGCCAAGTTATGCCATCATACAGTTCTGTGTGCAATAGATAATGTCTATGGCTAAATTTTATCATATGATAACTTGCTTCCCAATGTTTTGCTTTTTTTTTTTGCAACTACACAACATGATTTCAGCCAATGACTAGCTCAAAGTCACAGAGTGAGCTTCTTTGAGCTGCATTCTAATTGCGTTGTTTGTCAAAACTAATGCTCCCAACTTGTAGTCTGGGGATTCACCGCCTTATTTAGCGTGGGTACAGACAGCTTCAGGTGCTGGATTTTATCTTCTTCAATCATTTTTGCTCTTTGGTCATGTGAGACTCAGTTTCAGAGATCATTATCCCTTATTATCTCATCAACTGGCACCTACAGTCTCAACAACAAACTCTGAGACAATTGGTAAAAGAAATAATAAAATGTTCCACTTACTCCCAGATCAAATCCAGCATATTGTAGAAAAATGACCAGTTACCCCAGCCCAGAAAAGTCCCTTCTAGTCAAACCTCTTAAAGGCAGAATACAAGTTTGAAAAAATTTCCAACACCTTTTGGTCATATGAGACTTGGTTTCAGAGTTCATTATTATTTGTGGATGTCTGTTCCCATGTACTGTACAGCTGTTGATTGCTAGATATTAAGTTACATTTCCAAAACTAACTGACAGCATATTTCATGTACATATATATAAAAATCTAATGAAATTGCTGAATTAAATATTTAACCAACACATGTGGACCAGCTGTGCATTATGGGATGTTCATTCTCCTCTCAAGAAGCTCTCACCAGTCCACTTCACCACTGAAATGTAGTTACTGTATATCCTTTTGAAAATGCTTCTGTTTCTTCTTAAAGCTCTAAAAGATAGTAGATGTTACCTCGATAGCATAGATGTAAATGATGCTTATTCCAGGTCCTTCCCTTCTTTTCTTCACCTAATTTGGATCCACTGGGTTGCAAGTAACACTGGAATGTGTAATCAAGGTACTTTTTCAAAGTAATGTAACAAAGTAGAGTGGTGGTGTATGTTGGTGTAATGGTAATGCTTTCTAGTTACTTTTTAATGTTACTTTACTTTTAAAGGGCCATGTTATTTTAGGAGGCATTTGGGCAGCTATTTCAAGTTTTAGGCTATTATCGTATCAATTCCAACATTTCTTTTTAAATATATTTTAATCTGCCCATCAGTAATGAAAGAGCAAGGACAAACATAACAAGCAACAAAACAAATGTTTAAAAACATCTTAACACCGTCAAGGATAAGGACTTTTAAAACACAGTCGCACATAACAGGAATGAGGTGCGTTTACAGAAAACCACTGCAAGTTCTGACTTCCTCATCTCTGGACATTGATCAATTCAAGGATGGATTTAACAATGATGGAATGCTGTAGGAAAGGAGGCAATGCCCTCCTGTGGTTTATTGGAAAACTGCATGTGGTTTACAGTACATGGCAAGCCTTTCCTATACGTCTGTGAAGATTTTCAGTCCTACCAGTGAGGTTATCTGGAAGATGACTGACAAATCTGTTTGCACAAGTAGCAAAACATTTCAGTCTCACAAACAAGAGGTCCAGTTGCCATGGTTCAACTTCCAGATTTACCGTTCTCTGGTTTCTACATATCTCTGCATCTATTTACCTGCCATCAAAACTGAGAGCCAAATGGCAAGTTATAATTTTAGGAACTATATGCTTTTCCACATTGCCGAAGAAACATCTTCTGTCCCCCTCTGCTCAATATGGAGTGGGACCCTGGGCCGCTTTCTTGCCAAACATTGCTCTGCTCTTAATTTTCCTTACCCCCCCTTTTTATTCTGCGTGTTTTCTCAGGAGTAAATCAGAATGCAGATTCAATCTGGAGCAGAAATACATAGAGATCAGGGAGCCATAGAACTGTCTTTCCTGCAGAATAAAAATGGCCACCTTAAGTGCATATTTTAAAAACACGGACCAAGGGTATTTCCTAATGGTGCCAAACAAGATGCTGCCAGATCTATGGAGCAAAACAAATCAAGACAAAACAAAAAGCAAAAGTGAAAAAAATGAAGATAAAGCAGCTCTGCTACAATTACACACACTGAACTCATGAGCTGGTGATCACTTTGTTCTGGTCCCCGAAACGTAAAAACTTGCCTTGCAGAAATTCAAGCCTACAGTTCAGGCTAGCTCAGTGTTGCCTGCACTGGCTGGGAGCAATGGGTCTTTGGTGATTTGGGAGGCTGAACCTGGAACCTTCTACAGCAAAGTGTGTGTTGTGTTACCAAGCTCTTGGAACTTCCCTTGAGACAGGAGTGAAGAAACCACACCGCCACACAGGTCATTCTCACAAAGAGTTTTCCACAACACAGTGGTCAGGCCCATCCACCAGCTGCCGCTTTTGCTATTGGTTTTTTGAGTCATGGATGTGGGAAGAGATGTCCTTTTGCTTCTTATTTTATTTATTTATTTATTTATTTATTTATTTATTTATTTATTTATTTAACTTATATGCCGCCCACTACCCAAAGGTCTCTGGGCGGCTTACAATCCAAAAAATAAAACAATTTAAAATAGTTAAAAGTAAGATATCAATAAATCATGAATAAAACCTTACAGTAAAATCATTATTCTAACATTGTCATCAGCGGACCCACCATCTATATTATATCAATTAAAAACCTTCTGGAACAGGAAGGTTTTTACCTGGCGCCGGAATGTAATCAGTGTTGGCGCCAGGCGGATCTCGCTTGGGAGGGCATTCCATAGCTTGGGAGCAGCTGCCGAGAAGGCCCTATGTCTACAGGCCATCCCTCTCACCTCCTTGAGGGATGGCTCTTTCAAAAGGGCCCCCTGGCTCGATCTTAATTGCCGGGTAGGTTCGTATGGAAGGAGGCGGTCCTTCAGGTATCTAGGTCCTAAGTCGCTGGTGACACTGGCCCCACCTTTGTCCAGCAGGCAGGGCCAGATATCTCCGGCTAAGCTTTCTAGAAATGAGCCTTTCACCTGGTGTTCAAATGGGTAACACCATTGGATTGTGGAATACTAGTCTGTAAATAAAACTATGTTCCTAGAACAGTGGGGCAGGGCTGCAATGAGGGTGGAAAAGCTGTGATTTGGACCCAGAGCACCCAAATGTAGATGAGATCATTAAAATCTAGAGGTTAACGTCCTGGTGAGCATTAGGAAAATAAATGGCAACCCTTCCTTCATTTTGAAAGCACACATTTTCTTTTTAGATTGAGGGAATGCCACATTTTCCTCCTTCTTTTTTGTGAGAGGCTCACACTTGTGTTTCATAGAGAGAGTGGGTGGGGAGCAATGTTGCCTTTGCCAGGTGCCATTATGGTTAGTTAACAGCTCTGGATTCAAGCACAATACCAACCCTGAGGCCAACGCTTTGTCTTGCGTAATTACCATGAAATAACTTTTGTGTCACAGTGGACGTCACATATGAATGCATGGAATCCTTCTCTTCACGCTTATAACTGGAAAATCACTTTCTCTGGTGACTCTAGCAATAAAGCCCAAGGGGCATCATGAGGGGACAGTGAGGAAAAACATGGCCTGCCCACTAGGCCAATCTTTTCTCAATTAGAGGAAGAGCTTAGGCAATTTGCTTTCTTCAGAAGGTAACTCCCAGAAATGCCTCACCAAACGTGGCCAGTGGGGAGTTCTGAGAGGTATAGTCTAAAAATATCTGCAACTATTACTGGTGTTGGAAGTTGTCTAACACACAGTACAGTGTAGCAACCAAGAATTCCCACCCTCATGGAGTCCCCACTTGGGTGGATTGGATACTGCTGCTACTATTAGTTACTTTGGTAACTAATTTGAAACAGTACCTATCAAGTAAGGGGCTTGTCAGGGCACTGAACTGTAAGCTCCTGGTAAGGGAGGTTCTGCCTGTGCCATTTGGCCTTCCAAACAAGTCCTGGGTGTGCAAATGTGGTGACTAGGGATGGGCACGAAACGAACAATTTTTTGTTTTTGTTTTTGTTTTTTTGTTTTGTTACGTAACGAAACGACAAACGAATTTTGTCTCTAAAATGAAATGAAACGAACAGAAACACCAGAAATTTTGTCATGCGTTTCGTTTCCGTTACTGCAATATGAGTGAATTGCTTAAAATCCTAAAAAAAATCACAAAAATTGAAATAAATGGTAACAAAATGGTAACAAAACAAACGAAAATGAAAACAATTTTTTTTTGCAAAAATTCATGAAAAACGGAAACGAACCGAAACGGACCCTCCAAACGACAAACGACAAACGAAATGCCTTTTTTTAATTCGTGCCCATCTCTAGTAGTGACCTACTCTGTATCCTTGTGTAGTTCTGTTTTAATTTAACATAATCATTGATTTGCATTGCTTGGTTTAACCTCCTTGTGCTCCCAACCAAGAGATTCTGCTGCAGGCTGATTAACAAATTAGATTATGAATTCTAAGAAAGCTTATTGTTCATTTAATTGAAACCTAATAGGGACTTAATTAGAGAGTTTATATCTCAAGCTGATACTTAGGGTTATTTAAGGTACTGAGCAGCTCTCAAAAACAAGGTGCTTGAAAGTGAACCCCATTCATTTCAATGGCATTTGCCTCCACCTTAAATACGAGCTTCTGTTGGGTTGGTATGTGGTAGAATGCAGGATGCCCATAAGCACTATTTATGGAAGGTATTTCCCGTCCCTTCTTTCTGACACCAATCCAAGGCCTTAATGTCTATGGAAAGGCACTTGTCAGTAACCATCATCCTCATATTGGCAATATGGAGAAAACTGTGAGGTAAGAATTTCATTTCAAAAATGATAAGAATTTACCCTCATTCACACATATCATACCCAATAATTTGAGATATAAAAAGTATGAATGCGGGAGATACCTAACATCTAGGTCCGGGATGGTCAGGGCCACGTTTGCATATTTCTGTGTTGGGCCAAATTAGTGTTAACTGAAATAAGTCATCTCATTTTCTATAAGTAGCTCCTTATATTTTACACCAGCATGGTGCCATGTGGTTCTCTCCATGCTGGAAGTGTTGTGCTGGCAGTGGGAATTTTGATTTCAATCCATGTTCGAAGTATTTAACAAAACCTGCCAATTTCTTCACTATGGGGACAGAAAGAATGTGAGTTTTCAAAATGGGTGAAAGCAGGATGATGGCAGATGTCCCAATCTCTGCTGAGAAATGGCATTAGGACTTTAATGGCTCATCTGAAGTCACCTCATGTGCTTTTGGTTGATGAGACAGTTTGGCTGATGATGTTCTCCTCAGCTCTTGTCTTTAAACTTACCAGGATACCATAGGATGGCATACATAGGGATGTACTCTATGCAGTTGAGTCAGGACATGCAGTTTCAATCTGTGATCATAGCTATGCATTCCACTGTCACACGACACAATTTGTCAATCTTTTGGGAAGTCACAGCAAAATTCCTGTCTTGGCCAAGAGGGCTCCCAGTCAGAATTTGCTTAGGTGCGCCATTGGGCGTTTCTACAAGGAGTTCTCTGGGCAAAGAGAGCAACAGGCAAAGTGACTGCTTTTGATTCTCCCTCATTTTGCAGCAGTGTGACTTGTGAAAGAAAAATGTATACTAAGGATCTCTTCAGGCTGCAGATATGATACTTTGCTCTTGGCAATGTTGTTTGTAGTCAAGGATCAAAGCAGCAATACAGGACTCATCCAAATGATGCTGAGACGAAAACCGCAAGGTTTACGAGAAAGGTCCCCTGCTTGTTAGACAGACCCTTAAGAAAACCAAACTGATCTCCTTGGGGAACTTCAATTTTCCACTCTACATTTTATAAAAGTTTGCAGGAAGTGGCAAAGGCTACGCCAGCCTGGCAGATAAGTCTGTTCCAGGTAGGTCTACAGTAACATCATGATCTGTCAAGATCAATTCTTTTCTGGTGCCTAGGTAGCTGGAGGCCATTCTTCAAACAACCAGAAAACTGGGCTTTCTCTGCAGTGATGCCTTCCTTATGGAATGCCTATGGTAAGAACTATGTCAGGTGCCTTCTTTTCATGCCTTCAAAAAGCTATTAAAAACAGGTGTCTAGAGACGCTTTTGGAGATGTTCTCCCCAACAAATCATAGAGTTGGAAGAGACCTCAAGGGCCATCCAGTCCAACCCCCTGCCATGCAGGAACCCCCATCAAATTACTCCCGACAGATGGCCATCCAGCCTCTGCTTAAAAACCTCCAAAGAAGGAGACCCTACCACCTTCTGTGGCAGCATATTCCACTGCCCAACAGCTCTAACCATCATGATGTTCTTCCTAATGTTTAAATTGAATCTCTTTTCCTGTAGTTTGAAACCATTGCCCCGAGCCCTAATATCTGAAGCCATGGAAAACAAACCAGTCCCCTCTTCAATATGACACCCTTTCAAATAGTTAAACATAGTTATCATATCCTCTCTCAGCCTTCTTTTTGTAAGGCTAAACATTCCCAGCTCCCTAAGCTGCTCCTCATAAGACCTAAGACATTTCTTCTAGACCTTCAACCATCCTGGTTACCCTCCTCTGGACATGATTGAGGTTGTCAACATCTGTTTAAAATTGTCAACATCCTTTTAAAATATCAGAGCAGTAGAAAACTGTATTGGATATCCTGAAACTGAAACAGGGCACCTGTCTAACCTTGTTTGTTTGTTTGTTTGTTTGTTTGTGATATTTTGTTTCTTTATGTCTTTTGCTGTATACCAGCCAGAGTAATGATTGCAAGATTGGCATATATAAATCAGACAGACAGACAGACAGAAAGACAGACAGGTTGAGAATAAGTCAAAAGTACATGTCCATGGTGAAACTCATTCAACACCACAATACTTTGTATGGTGAGAGGATTCCTTGCTATTCCAGTATATTCAGTTGGATCTCTTTTTCAGATTTCCCACCGGGCTATCAAATACACCAAACTGCCTTGTGACTTTCAGCCTTTTTCTCACAATACATGTCATCACTGAAGTCATTCTAGTTGCTTTTGCTCTTGATTGTCTAACAAAATAAGCATGATAAATTTTAATGAGATCAAAATAGTGAGCGAGCATATTTAAGTAGAATGGAAAAGCTGTTCACTTTGCAGTTTATTCGCTGGTGTTTATTTGTTATCTCAATTTGTGCACTTGAGTGTCTCCTTTATCGGCAAGATATACCTAATCTTTGCTTCTGAAAGGGTAAATTTAACAGATTTTTCAAATTTAGAAAACACCAGGTTCTGATTAAATCTATATATTTGTTCCACCGGTCAAAAATTACATGTATCTATAAATTTCATTGGCATGGATCAGTTTTCAAAAGGATATTGGATGCTTATTGAAAATATCTCTTGGCTTGTTTCCATTTGCGCCGAGAAAAATGTCCTCTTTGCCTCTTTTTTCAAGTAGGAAGCTGTCTGAGCAGGGTTTCCGTTCCCCACCCCCAATGTACTTCTGAAAAACACAGTATGTAATGCAACAGCATTTGTAAAAGAACAAGTTTGTGCTACTCATACAAATCATGTGGATTTTCATCATCACCTGCTATTTGTTCCAATGAATCCTGTAGGCCAACTAAGTTGTGGTGCAGTGTATTTTTTCTGTGATGGAACAGGATGAGCTTCTGCTCTGCCGCTAGCAGGAGCACGGTACTCCTACCCTGGATCTCTCCTTGTTTGTTTGTTCAAACAAAAAACAAACAAACAAACAAAAATGAAGATGCGCAGGAGCTCACTCTGTATACCTAACTATAGCTGTTTTCCCCCAACCTCACACAAGTGCTGTAAAGAAGAATGCTCAACTTGATTGCAGTTTTTGGTCTAGTCAATTTTATTTCCAAAGGAAACTCACATCAGTGGGGGACTGCACATGGGAGCAACTGAGGAAATGCACACTATCCTACTCTCCTTCCTTCTTTTTGTCAATGTTTTTAAAAATAGGCAGATGTAATGGCAGGGATCTTTAAGATCCCTGAGAATCTTCACAGGTAGGAATCTTGTGTAACTTTCCCAACAAGGTGCATCTGGACTCATCTTGGAATGAATTCATGCCCACTGCTATGCATTCTTCTAGGGACTGGCTGCAGACAGCCTTTATGTGCTACAAATTCTGCCTGACCAGAAATCATGTGTGTTGTGTCGTCACAGTCGTGGCCGACTCTTCGTGAACCCATGTCCATGGAGTTTTCTTGGCAGGAATACTGGGGTGGTTTGCCAGTTCCTACTCCAGGCACCTACAGCACCTGGTATTCCCTGGTGGTCTCCCATCCAAGTACTAACCAGGGCCAACCCTGCTTAGCTTCTGAAATTAGGTGAGATCGGATGTGCTTAGGGCATCTAGGCAGCCTGACCAGAAATCATAGTTGTGCACAAAAAACAAAGATGGAAAGCCCAGACAGGGGTCACTCCACAATACAATTTTCAAGATAGGTGCCATTATTTCTAGCACCATTTATGGAGAGCTCTTAATGGCAATGGAGCAAGAATACAGCTGAGGCCCAACTGCTTTGGGAGGTAGTTGCATCCTATTCTGCCAAATGAAGAATCCTTGGATTTGTCTGAAGAGATATTCTGAGCACCATGGCTTAGTCCTATGAGCACATCCCTGGTCCCCATAGTTTTCCTAATAAACCCATTCCTATCTAATGAAGTTTCATTTGGAAGCAGCCCACAGTATTTCATCCTAGGGGGTGATTCTCCAGTTAAATAATGGCAGAATCATTGTATACTTACACATTAAGGACACCTCACTCTTAAAAGCATCACATATATGGTTGGTATTTTAAGATGGCTATCCTTGTAACTCCCTCTTTCGCTAGAAAAATATGAGCAACTTTAATGGATTTTTCAGTGATGTCCCATAAAGAAAGAGATGTGGTCACATCTCCTCATCTTCATTCAGTAAGATCCTAGATTAATGTACTTGCGTAGCATTCTGTAGCATTTCCAATGTGCGGCTCCATCTATTACATGTTTGCCAATACAACCTCCTCACAAAACTAGCACAGATTTTGTTTGCTGTAGGTTGTCATAAACACAAGAAGTTTTGCATTATGGCACAGAAATAACTCAGCTTTTTCAGTTAGATAAACAGTTATTATAAGCAGGGAAACGTAACGTAAGGCACTTCAAATGATATAGAAACTTGCCTTTAGAAGCACCAGGTTTTAAAATTTTTATTTCCTCACTCCAGAATTCAACACGCTCTGTAGATTTAATATCTCCTTCACATTCCAAGACAATGTGAGGTGTGAAAAAGAGACATTTCAAGCTTTAGGGAATATTTGAGAGCTTTGTGTACATCTTGGACAAGGTGATGTTCACCATAACTACTGTGCAAAAATAAACGGAAGTATGATTGGACAAATTCATCCCTGATTTAAATCACATGCTAATATGCAGACTTTCATGTTAATTAGCACAATTTTGATACATCAGTTTCAAGATGACACGGTGGAACAATGACTGTTGCGTAGCACCCAACATCTCCATGAAAACTGTCACAAATGAGCGCCATCATGAATAAGTTAAAAAAATAACAACCCTCTCTGGAAAAAGTTAGTATAGCGATGCACTCCTCGGTTAATCATCATGTACTCTCTTGAGGCTCAGTGGTTCAAACTAGATGCTACAGTAACCCATTGTTAGAACAGGGAATTCCTTACATGCTAAAATATGACTGATTGTCATAGTGGAAGCTTTTCTTATCTTCCATAGCTTCTGTGTCAGCTTGCATGGTTTTGTGATTGGTCATTGGGAGGTGGATTTGGGCTTTGCTTGCAAGTGATATTCAGGGATAATGCTTGGAGGGAACTGTGTTGCTAGAACACTAAAGTGCTTTTAGCATCTAATGATGTGCCACCTACATCATCTAGATCAGGCATGTCCAAACTTTGGCCCTCCTGATGTTTTGGACCGCAACTCCCAGAATTCCAAGCCTGTATTTCCAGTTGCAAAGGACTGTGGTAGTTGTGGTCCAAAACATCTGGAGGGCCGAAGTTTGGACATGCCTGATCTAGATTAACCTTTAATATACAGCTATACCACTATCTTTCCTTATCAATAATAGGACTAAAACCATAAATTCATTTACAGTATTATTTTCTGGTGCAACAGCCATTTCAATATAGTTGGATCTCATAAATCTGTACCATTTCTGTAGAAAGAAAGCTTCCATGGGATTCATATGAAATGGTTTATTTCTGCATCAGCCTAGCCACACTTTCAGGTCTGATAATGCTGGTAGAGAAACCAGCCATATCCATCACCCACTTCCAGGTGGAATGAGACTGTTCCACTGAGAAGCATGTCTCATGTGATCCTAGCAAGTAAGCATTTGGCTCTAAAGTAGGTTGTGAAAAGATCAGTGGTAAACAGTATTCTGTGAGAACCTCTGGAATTTGGAAGTACTCTGCCCCCCCTTTTCAACTTGCATCTGAGGTTAGTTAAGAGAGGAAGACACCTATCTGGCACTGACATTAATTTCTATAAAACAAATAGCCTGATTGTCCACATGTGGAAAAAGTAGGGAAGTATTAAAGAACAATCCTATGAGCCTTTCCTACATGTTTCAGTACGACTGATAGTTATTTTGGATGTAGGCAGCTCATATGTCCAAGTTCTGTGTCTTAGAATTAATAGTGTAGATCTTTCTGGAATTTCTGCCCACACTTATTCATAAGCCCCCATTATTCTCATTTACAAAGTCAACATCTCTTCTAGGATTGTCTCTAGGATATTTCAAAAAGACTGGAGAACCTTTTCTAAGGAGCTATTATTTGCTGGGGTATATTTTATTTGTTTGCCACCGTAAAATTAATATTTAAATTGAAAGCATATCCCTTTGCAGATGTGTGAGAGAGGACCAGATAAGCACATGGGTTCTAAGCATGTGGCTTCCTTCCTTGATGGAGTCGCTTGATTTGGGGTGGAAGAGAAGGCCATGAGGTTGAGCAGCCTTAGCCAACCACCCCTTGGGCTTAAAAAGAAATCCAACTGCATGGACCCTCATAGCACGAGTGTTTTTGTTTGCCTTCAAGAAATCTGTCAATTCTGATGTGTCTTATGTCCAGCCTTATCTCTGGGGGCTGCTGAGCTATCATTCTACATCTTTCTGAAAATGTTGCTTTAGACCATTATGTTAGAGCCTATTTATACATAGCTCACCCTGGGAGCTCAGGACCTGGCCACTGTGTGTGTGTAGCCAGCATACTGTAATTAAACTGTAAACTGCCCAGAGACTACTTGAAGTGGTATGGATGTTATATAAGCAGAACACTTTGCTTTAGTATATGAATAAACATGAGTGCCACTAGAAAAGTTTGTGTAAATGAAGTTACATTTATGGAACTACAGGCTCAGAAAACAACACATCCTGAGCCAGTTCTCAGGCTCCAGCTGTCATGCCAAAAGTCCCTATCAACTGCATTGATGGATTCATTTCCTCCATGGCCAGGGCCCAAAATAAGGAGACATCATGGCTCAGTCATGATGGGTCCGAGGAGAGGATTTCAAAATCCTTGCAGTGAGTATGGGTAGAGACCATCAAGCAACCCGCAGTGGCATGATGCAAGCTACGTCAGTTAGTACAGTATGGAGATCTTGGGTTGAGGGAAATGAAGCAAAAGGGAAGCAAAAAAGCAGCATGCAATTACAGTACTTTAATAGATGGCTGTAGCACTGGCCAAGAGCCTATTGAAGGTTGCATGTGGATGCATGGCACGAGGTATGTGTGGTGTCAGCTTTTGTCTTGAAGGGATCATATTCTCAGAGGTATGCTTTGGCAGCACAGGCAACATCTCATCATGATAGATGTCTTGCTGCCTCTGTAACTGGGCAAAGATGATATCGCTGGAGCTGAATGCATTTCTGGGAACGAAGCCACTATTTGAATATGTGTTGACAGGTATTTGGAGCAGGGAGGTGTGTGCTGTTGAAGGAAGCATAGGCTCCAGTGTTCTGCTCTTCTGTCATATGTAGACATTTCTATAGGTGAGAGTTTCCAAATCATTCTTTGCTGTACAACACAGGATCCTTTACCTCTCAGGGCCCCTCCTCTGAGGAAGTTCCTATGTTTCCATACTAGTCAGTGGGAGCCAGCCTTATGTAGAACAATGCAGGAAAGCTGTTGGCATGCCAGGTATCTTGGACAACAACTATGATCCCTTCGCATAGCTATCCTGGCTGAGGCTTCTTGGGGTTGGCATTAGAAATATCTGGGAGGCCAAAGCTTCCCTATTCTCACTGTAGATAATATCTCTCTGTGTGTGCATGTCTTTTCATGGTGTGGGTAGACATCTGCATGATAATCTATGTTTATTGTTTACAACTTGGGCTGTGTGGATTATTTGCCAAAGAGATGCTGCTTTGTTACATCCCTACATCCCTTAATTTTTTCTGTTGCTGTCAAGTGGTGGGAATGGGATTCAGATCATGGAGTGTTGAAGCATTGAACACAAATGTGGCTATATCTTGATTTGATCATGGTGGATACTCAAGACTAAGAAATCTATTGGAAATACAAGCTCTTGGTAGCACTTCTCTCTAATATTGTATACAAATGCCCTGGGTAGCTGGGTATCAGTCAAATTAGCAATATTTATAAAAATTGTTTCATTTTAATGAGTGGATGATGATAACTTGGTGGAAAACATGTTACAGTGTTAATTATAGCCTTTGACTTAGCACTACAGATTGATGCTTCATGCTTTGTATAAAGTACAAAGCGCCACTGCTGGGCTGTTTCTAATTCCCTACCCCTGACCCCTAGTGGTCTGTTCCACTTATTGGTCTCTGCATAGCCTGGAATCCTTCTTTGTTGGCAAGGCACCAATCAGTGATTGAACCTGGCCAGCCCTACCCCGCCTCCTCAGGCAGCCAAACACTCTGGCAAGGAAGCAGGAGGGAGAGCCTCCCAACACAGCTGATGAGTGGACAGCTCCCTGAGGAGGCAGGGAAGGGGTGGCTGGGATTCAGTACTAATTGGTGTGCTGTCAATAAAAAAGGACCCAGGCAATGCGTGGAGCCTGGTACAGGGACCGGGTGGCTGGGGTGAGGGGTTAGAGACACAGCTGGGGAGTGATACTTTGTGCAATGTATGCAGCACCCACCGCTTCCCAGCATTTTGCCTGCTGAGGGACTGCAGCTCAGTAGACCAGTATGTGCACAGACAACAACCCAACAGTTCAGTCCATGGGAACTCCAGGCCCAGACACAGTTTCTGAATGCGATCTTGGGGAGTTGCTGCCAGTCAGGCAGTGTCCAGAAACTGGCCTTTCAGTCTGAATTTATATAAGACACTCACTGTCAGAGAGACTGAGTAAACACATTTGGACAAAGTTAGTCAGTCATACTCAAACCCCTTGAAAACAATGGGACTCGCTTACTCAGGCCGCGCACCTGCAGAGGACTCTTTTCCAGATGTTGGGAAATGGGCGATGTTCAACCACAAATGTGCCTGCAAGCATGTGATTTGAAACCATCATCATTACCATCACCATCATTGTCATCGTCAAGAATAATTATATTTAACTCTTAGACAGCTCTGACACATTTGGATTGGAAAATATGTTAAATCATAAAAAAGAGGAATCCTTCTACCCTGGAGAACCAACATCTCTTTTCCTATTTGACACAGTATATAATCATTAGTTGTATATATGATGCATTTTAGGGGAAGGAGGTGTAAAAGTGCGTAACTATATTTATACATTTGTGCTGTGAGCTTACTACTTTCATTACTAAATCGATAGCTAATTATAATGAGATGACAAAACCATTATTTTGAAATGTGTACAGTTTACATGGTCAGTGCCTTCATGGCAATTTGAGTGGCTTCCTTGAAAATGTTTCACTAACTGCTTCTTTTATCAACACCAGAGCGATTATCAAAATGGGACGGTCTATTATGAACTACTGTAGGCTAGATCTTTTTTGACTAGACTGGTTTTGGTAGTAAGGGCCTGGCGTATGCCTGTGTGACCGAGGGTATCCTCTGGGTGGGAACCCATCCGCCACTACATGTGGGTGTAGAGGGATTCAGACAGAACTCCCTTCTCCCTTGTTATGCGTTCTGCATGCAAAAGCTTAGCAGCAAGGCACAAAGCTCATGCCATGCACTGGAATTTCCTTCAGCACCTCACCTTCCATCAAGCAGAAGTGTCTTAGACTGCTACCACACTCAAACAGCAACCACTTTTTGTTTTGAATCGCCTTTTGCCCTCCCCCGGTCATGTGGTTGCTTGAAGCGATTTAGCATTCCACACTTGGGCATTTTCTCAAGAACCAGTTTTCCCATCCACACTTTGCTAAACTGCTTTTTGTTCCGATTTAGTCTGACATTTTCCCATTATCTGGTTCAATTTCGGAAATTATATTTTAGATAATGTCATGCTGTTGTTCTTCCATTCAAAGTAATGTAGCTAATTTTTCAGTTCTCCCTTTAGATTACTTACAACGTGGCACATTGATTTTGATAGCCTACTTCTGTGACCGGAAAAAGCAAAATTGTACCCAAAAGAGGAAGTAGAAGGACCGGAGAAGTCGGTGGAAATGATTCACACTGCAGGAGGATTTCTTTTTTGGCTTTTCCGACGGCAGGATAAGGCATACAGAGGGGGAAACTCAGAAAAAAAAAAAAACGGTGCATGGTGCCCGCAGTTTGAGCCAAATCACTTCAAAAAGTAGTCTAGAAATCGGTTTAAAAAAACACCACCCCTGGTGGCCGAGACAAGAAAAAAACAACACAGCAGCTGAAAAGGGGCGTGGACAAGGGGGCTCCGTGGAAAAAGTGACTGGAAGTGCGGTTTTAAGGTGATTTGACTTTAAGCAAAAGGCAATTCAAAACCTAAGTGTGGTAGGGCTCTTTGAGCTCTTCTCTTACCCAGTCTATTCACAGCAGGAGACATTTTGATACCACATACTGAGGCCTACCAAACATCAGCTACTAGATGTTTGGCAGCAGGAGGGTCACGGCCAGCATAATGAGGGAGAGTGAGCTTTACACTTATCTCATATGAGACCAAGATCACAACTCCCTGGGCTATAAGCACATTCTTTCACGTCACATAACCATACAGAGAGTTAAATGGACTTTTGATGAAAGCACCTAAGAGTACATTTTTCCCTTATAAAGTCACACCATTTCATGCATTTCCATGTAGAGATTGTTTATGCATGAACAAATGCACTGACAGGAAGGAAGGCTAATATCCCTCCCCCAATATTTTGAATTTCCACGTGGAAAGGGACATGAAAACACAATGAATTATCTTACGTGGTCCTTCCACATGCCAATCATGAAAGGATGCCTTCTCCTAGGCAGCACAATGAAGATAAAAGCTGGTTGACAAAACATTTCCCCCCTACAAATATGTGTCAACCCTGAGCTTGTAATTAAGAAGTTAAAATCTGTGATATATACATATATATTTATAGATATTTATAGATAGATTCATATATATAAAAATAGATGGTCATACTAAGACTAAAAAAGTGAAAGAAATTTTGCATGTCGATAATATATATGTTGTGTCAGTGCTTTAGTTCCCTTCTGATACAGAAACTGATATAAACGATGCCATTTCTGTGCAAAAACTAACATATGGATCCAATTACCATTTTCATTTCCTTTGAAAACTGCATTTTTAGTTTGTTAATGAACACAGTTGCTGCCAAACAGGCAGCTAAAGAAAAAAAACTTTGTCCCATTGTCATAAACTCTTGAATTTAAATAGTTTAAAACTTGTTAAGACTTCACTACAAACAGGTAATGTTGGGCAACCTGGTGGACTCCTGTGTCAATTACATACCATGGATAACTAGTAAAGCAATTAGGAGACATGGTTATAATTCAAAGGAGACATGGGCTAAATGAGCATTCTGAGGAATTACATTACTCTATTACTAACAGCTTTCCTATTTTGTTTTGAACCTAATGGTAAAGATTTTGTTTAGGGCCAATAGAGTACAAAGCATATGTCTGTTCATGGCTGGCCAAAGTTGTTCTGCGGCATGAGGCGAAACCATGATGGTGCCTCCCTCCTTCTTTATTTCATCTCTGGTGATGGACCAGAGTCTTCTGTGGTACCCAAGGACAGCTGGTGGATGTAGGGGGGGGGAGTTGGCCAGGTAGTGAGGTGCAGCCATTTCTGTCCTCCAACTGTGAGGAATGTCTGGGAGGCTCTGGAAGAATGGCCACGCATCTGCCCCTGCGGCATCTCACCTCAGGGGCAGGAGGTGATGGCCTTATTCTATTTAACAGCATGGCTGATCTCGGAAGGGTTTCTGTGTTACGAAACAGAAGACAAAGCTCAAAGATATTCCCTCAGTGATGGACCACACTGTGTTGACCTGACATGCGATATGGAAGCACCCTGGGAACAAGGCCTCACCTCTTCCTCGGGTTTTGCATTTTATTTGTCGGTTCTTGGGCTTCACTTGATTTTGAATACCACACATTTTCTTTTGTTTCTCTTCTCTTTTTCTTTGTCATGAGAAAAAAAAACTGCTCCATGTACACTAAATAACAACTCCACCCTCCCCACCCACCTTTTCCTCCTGCAGCATAAAAGCAAATTAAGCTTCGAAAAGTCTCCTGTAATAAAAACGTGAGAAAGAGATCTCTGAGGCATGGACATTGTCTTCACTGCTATCTGAAAAAGAAGGGAAACAGTCCACCCTGACACCTGCCACTCTTTGGGAAAGCACAAAGGGGGAGCAGGCTGCTCTCTTCTGGTAGAAAACAGTCCATGGCACGGTCCATGGTCCAAGAGTGTAAGAAAAGGAGAAAGTTGGCTGTGGGTTGTTATATCTCTTCCCCAATAGCTAAAAGACAGTCATGATGAATCAGAGCCAGGATTATCTGCACTGTCTTTGCAGTAAGAGGATCAGGCCACTGAGGAGCCATGTGAGCCCTGATTGGCTAGGATGGCTTGCTGAAGAGTCCACTTCCCTTCGGTCTGAGTCAACAAGGGGGGCTTCTGTAGTAACAAATTCAAACTCGGTTGGACAAATGTCGTCGGTGCAACCGCTGCCGCTTCCTGAGCCACTGGTCTCGTCACCTGTGGGAAGTGGGAAGAGGGGGAAGATCAGACAAGTGGCATAAGAGAAGAAAGCACTTGGTCTCTCCCCTCCCCCGCACACACACGTTGGCCCCCCCCAGGGTACAAACGTTTTAGATCCTGAAATGGTGCTTGTCTGGAGCTTGGGACAAGTTCCTTTTTTCTCCAAAGTTACCTGACCAGTGAGACTTTAAAAGGTTGTTCCTAAGCTTGGAAAACCCAGATGCTCTTGGACTACAGCTGCCAGAAACCCCCACGGTACTGTAGCTGTTTGTGAAGGCTTCTGGGAATTGCATTCCAACAACACCTGTATTACTCAAGGTCGGGAACCACTGCTCTAGCACACTGTTGAAATCACAGAAAATGGCCAGCCTTGAAACAAATACTCCCTTCTTGCTTTCCTCAAGATATGAGAGCTGTTGCAGCAGCGTGGGACCACAGTTGGATTTTGTAAGAACAGATTCACTAGACTTTGTAAGAACACAATGCCCTAAAAGGATGATGCAACAACATGCTCTTCTCTCACAGCTAAGGACCTCTTGAGTGTGTGTTCAGTGGGGGGGGGATGAAAGATGTCTCCAGTGCCTTTAGGTGAAAGTGAAAGAGACTTGAAGACAGATGAAGACAATCCGTCCAACACAGAGTCTTACTTGTGTCCTGAAAGTTCACGTCATTTCCATTATATGCATTCTTGAGTTTGTTGGTCATGACTCTCAGGGCCATGATTTGTTGCCTTATGTAGGTGTCGGGCCTGGTGATGTCCACATCCACCTCAGGATTGTTGATCTGGTTGGTAAGTCCATCATTCATGATCTCTGGCAGGTATCTGTACATTGGAATGAAGAATTAAGATACATCATGCTATTTTTTTTAATTGAGTAATTTTATTGGGTTTTTTTGGGGGGGAAACAAGGGGGGAGGGGTATGGGGGGAAAGGAGTACAGTTTAAAAATTACATTGAATATATCAAGCCAAAAGTAACGATTTAACATATTAACAGATCACCAAATATTATCACAATACATCATGCTATTAAAAATTCATGATTTCACTGAGCCAAGCCTTGAAAGTTCCATTTCTCCATGCAGTTAGTGGCTAACATTTGCTGTGAAGATCTCTATCGGCCACTCAAGTCATTTTACTCTTTAAAGGATACCTGTATTTTGTTTAATCTTAAAATTGATGTTAACACCCAGCCTATGCTTCAGAAATGTCGCCTTAGCAGAGGAGCAGACCATAACCCACAATCTGAAACGTACAGAGAAATAATAATTGAATAGGAATAGGAGTGTACTCATTTATGCATTTATGAAGTGGTTTGCTTCTTCATACACCCCAGTCCTCTAGTATAAAAGTTCAGTTTTGGAAACATATTTTGACACCTGTAGATTTTTTGTTCTTCCTGAACAGGGACAGGAAAAAGGATGATCAAATCAACCATGTATGTCTTGAAAGAAGGAATCACTTACTGTTGTAATAGGGTTCAAGGTAAGCTAATATTGTCAACCTTCTTCAAGAAACCAGAAGGATTCTACTTAGTGTAGTAAATGCTACTTAAGACACAGAGATGAAATTTGCCAACTTACCGGTGCCCCTATTTCTTTGTCATTAATCTCTTCAGTGTAAGAAACCTTAAACCATTACTTAATGCAATGAAGTTTCAGAGAGGATAGCCGTGTTAGTCTTTTCAAGAATTTCAGGCGAAAGTCAAAGGGCCTTTTTACACGACCCCTAAGATCCACTGGTCCCTTAAATTCGGACCAGAGCTCTTGGGGGTCTGTCGCTCTTCCTTCCTCCCCACCACTCCGCACGTCCTGGCTGCTGGCTGCGTGAGGGGAGGGAGGGGAAAAAAGCCTTTAAAACGGACAAAAGAAAAAGCCTTACCTCCGGTGCCTGCTCCGAGCCCCGGTGGGAGCCTTTTTACTTCCTGGTTGCTCTTAAAGGGGTGGTAGGCAAAAGAAAAACAACAAAAAGAAGCGAGGAGAGCCGGCACTCTCCGCATCAAAATTTTTTACCCTCTTCAAGCAGGTACAAGAAAAGTGCGCTGAGTCGCGCTTAGGTGGGCGGGGTCGCACTTAATTGTCTGCAAACTCCAGAGCTGGTGGGGAAACATTTTAAAGCTTCGGAGCTTGCAGCCATTTGCGGCGGAGTTTAGGGGTCGTGTATAAACGCTTAAAGAAAAAAAAGACACAAAACATGTGGCCCCTTAAAGACTAACTTTCATATTTTAATGTAATGTTTCATGGACACGCCCACTTCTTCAGACATATAGCGGCAGAATGAGGTGTGCAATATAATATGTGATGGGGTTATCATCTCCCGCTGATAACCCCAGCTCCTGCCAACCTAGCAGTTCAAAAGCATGTAAATGCAAGTAGATAAATAGGTACTGCCATAAAAAGTGGGAAGTTAAAACAGTGTTTCTTTGCAGCCATGCCAGCCACATGGCCATGGATTTTCAGAACAGTGGCTCTTCGACTTGAATGTGGAGATGAGCACCGCCCCTAGAGTTGGCCACAACTAGCACGCATGTGCAGGGGGAACCTTTACCTTTACCTTTTTATACATTTCATACCAGATATTCATTCGCTGTAGTATATAGAGTTGGGGGGGTAGATAGGGGAGAGGGGAGAGGAGGGAGAGTTGATTAGTAGACATGGTGGGAAGGAGGATTTGGCCAGGGTGTGTTGATATGTTAAGTATCATTTTATGGCTCTGCCACTTTTATATTGCCACTTTTTCATGGACTCTAAGGCAATAACTCGCTTTCTCTCCCCCTTCTCTTCCACCCCCCCACTCTGATCTGATCTGGTTTCTGTCTCTTGAGGAATTTACCTCAGAGCCATAAAACCACACATAACATATCAAAACATCCTGGCCTCAGAGCCATAAAACTATACTTAATGTCTGATACATTGGCTCTGCATGTATCAGATGGTTCCAAGCACCACCTGGGCTCACATGGTTCATTTCATAACCTACTGGTTCCGAAATGAAATGCCCATTCCTATTGGCTACCCATGAAAACTGGGCTTCTCAAGAGCTCACAAGGGCTTTTGAATGAGAAGTTCAGGAAGAGGAGGAATTTCTCTGACGGATTAGCTAATAACACCCATCTTCCTCTGCAATGGATTGCTGCAGGGAAGTTTTGGGTGCCCTCGTGAGTCAAGGGGAGTGTACTACTTTGCTTTCCAATTAGACCATCAGAAACATCAAGTGAGGCTGGCTGAAAAACAGTGGCTCTAGGCAGACTAAGAGTGTGACTCTGTAGTAGAGATGGGCACGACTTGGCGAAATTTCCGTTTCCGTTTCCGTTCCTTGTTTCCGTTACAGAATGGAAAAGGAAACGACAATTACTCCGCCAGAACTCGAACTCGAACTGAAAAAAGAAAAATGCCAAGCGGCATAGAAAAAAAGTTTTTAAAAGCCCGATTCCCGGCCAAAAATGCAGGCGAAAATATGCCTGCCTGAGGGCACCTACCCGAGGGATGGTTTCTGGGGGGGGGGCACTCCAGCCTCCCCCCCTGTCCTGGGCTGCTGGTGGTACCAGGGTGGGGGGGCATCCTCGGCGTAATCCATTTGCCATGCGGTGCGGGGGGATCCAAAATGGCGAACGCACTATTTTTTTTAAATCGTGGTCCAAAAACCCACCAAAGCACCACAGAAACATGCGAAAATTAGCTATTTTAACTGCTTGAATTTTTACAGTAGCAGCAGTGGGTTTTTCTTGCAACAAAACGTCTCCGTTGATTTTATTTTATTTTTATTTTTATTTTTATTTTTTTTACACCTGCACAATGATGGGCTGGCCATGGGATGGGACCATGCAATTTTTTGGACCCATTCCACCAATCGCATGGCTAGGTTGTGACTGACACTTCTGGATGTGCAAGAGGGTATAAAAAGCCGGGGCACTCCCCAGAACAGTCGCAGTCCGGGCTTGGAGTGGGTGGGAGAGGGCTGTGTGTAGCTGGCTGCTCTCTGCTGTGCTAGTAGTTTCGATTTCGTGGTCGCGGAGCCTTTAGATTCAGTTGGGCAGGCAGGGAGGGAATTCAATTGAATTTTTAGGAATAGGAATTTGGAAATATTTCATTCCCTGTCTGCTGTGGGGAATAGTAAGCAACGCAGTTCATTTCTGCAGTTTGTCAGGATTTTTTTTCTGATATTGGTTTAGGTTTGACTGGGGGGTGGGGAGGTGTGGATTGAGTATACTACCATTCAATATTTATTTTCTATTTTCCAAAGTTCATTTTTTCATTTCATTGCTAGCAGTTTTGTTTATTTTCTCCTCACCTTTTTGTGAGACAGAGGGAGAATTTATTCCATTTAGTGCTTCAACAGGGGAGGTTTTTTGGAGGGGAGTGGATTTATATTATATATACCATTTATTTTCTATTCTATATTCAAAAGTTCATTGGCAGCAGGCAAGGCAACAAGTTGTTCCTTTACCCTGCCTCCATCAGTGCTGCTGTGGCTTCAGGCTGGGAATAGCAAGCAAGCCTATAGCAGTTCTCTCACCTTTTTGTGAGACAGAGGTGGAGGGGAGATGGGATGGATTAAAGCATCAAAACAAAACAAAACAAAACAACAAAAAAGTATAACAGGCACGGCAGCCAGGGTGGCCGGCCGGTTCAGCATCAGCTTCAGCACCAGCAGCATGATTGACCAAGAGGAAAAAAAAAGAAATATATTGCATTCTGCCCACTTTGTTTGCTTTAGGATGCACTAGTTTTGTGCAGCAAGTCCATCACCCAGTTTAACAAACTGTTTTTCGCCTGCTCTGGGTCATTTGCGGGACCCGCGCCCGCCGCCCGTGCGCCCGCTCCTCGCCCCTGCCACTGCCGCTGCCCGCACATGGACCCCCCGCCACCGCCGCCCACCCTGCGCCCCCACCTCCCCGCCACCGCAAAAATAGCGCCGGTCGCGCCGGACGTCAAATCCCGCGAAATCGCAGTAGAAATGACAAACGAAAAAAGACACGACAAAACGACAAATTTTTGAAAAAATTCACAAAAAACGGAAACAAGCCGAAACGGACCTGTCCCGAAAAACGACAACTCGAAAAAAAAAAATTCCTGGTCATGCCCATCTCTACTCTGTATTGATCTGCAGTGAATTTGCACTGGAGAAGTTTGGATTCCCCAGGTGAATTCGCTTTAACCAACCATACAAGAGTCAGCTGACAGAGAGGAAGAAATTGGCAATTAGCCCTCTGTGACGATCCCCTTTCACAGAGTGAGTTTTCTTCGGCACAACCAGGTTTATTTCGACATCCCACTGCTGTGCCACTAAATTGTGACGACACCTCCTTTTTACACACTGAATTCTGTGATGGAAATGGTACTGCTGCCACCTTTTATTCACTTAATAATGCTGCCACCTTTTAAACTCGTTGCCTCATGAATTGGGACAGACTCAGATGAATAATATAAAAATAATAACAAAGTTTATTGAGAAGATAATAAATATAACGATATCTGAGGATGGTATGCGTTGCCTTTAACATATACTGTAATACAGTAGATTTAATCAGCTCTACAAGCCTCCCTGTCTTCAATAACTAGTAAACTGTATAGCCCTCACTGCCTGACAGAACTCTCAGAGAACAGTGCTCTCTCCCAGCACTCACTCTCAACTTAACTGAACTCAACTGAACTGCCTAGGCTCCACCCCTCCTGCTGGGATTGGCTGATGATTTGTATATTCGTTACTCCTGTTTCCAGGGTTTTGTCACACCCTCACTTGCAGCTTCTTAAGCAGCTTCAGCTGTAGTCACCGAAATTTACAGGAGACACAGCTACAGCAGCCAACAAGGGCTGACCGCCAATTTTTGCTTCTCCTGTTCCCTCTCTCTGTGGTCACCAAGTCTTAAGAAAAGAAAAAAGAAAGAAATGGCATTATTCACATTATGAGCCAAGTTGAAAACTTTAAGGATCACCTGATGTTGTTTACAGCATTCTTTCCCAAAATAATTTCCATTGAGAGCCGTCGTTTCTAGTTCTGACTTGTCCTTAGTAGTGTCAGCAGTAATCAAAGCTGCATTTTCACAAAAGGACAAGCTGTGTTCCTTTTCCTTATGTTCAACAATAACTGATCTCTAGCACCTGAGAAGCCATTTTCCCACTCAAGGCCCATGCTTTCTTACTACATATAATCAGGTGAATCTTTGGCTCCGGTTGACAGAAATCACTGTGATTATCCATAATTTGGAAACATCATCCAGGTATTTTCAACTGAGTTGTTTGGAAATGGCACAGGTTTTATCCTGAAATGGCTGACAAGCTGTTGCTCTGTTTGACACCTTGCTCGACAGCTTTCTTTCCTCTGCTTGCTTCTTGTCAAAACATCAAAAACCGCCAGGCATTTTCAACAAGCTTAACGCTCCCATTTAGGCCTTCATTCATGAAAGTCATAGCAATGAGCAAATATTGAGGTGTTTTTTTTAATAAAGACAAATTAACCTGTAAATAATCCAGGGTCCTTTCCTATGTCTTGTAGTGGTTGTATACTGGCAGGACCACTATAATGCCAACGTTAATGTTACAGCAACAAATACCAGGCAAGAGAGTAATTTAGTTTGATTACAGGCCAATGTGAATGAACGGCCACTTGTTATTTTGGCACACAAAGCAGAGTAGGGACAGTGTGCGGAGATGCTGCCTTTGGGTGATGACTCCTTGTTATCTTCCACCCAGTGTCACCAATGTCCATACGAGGTGGAGGATTCTAAGAGCTGAGATCTGGTTGGGATCAACCAAATCAGACAGACATATCCAAATCCTTATTCTCATGTCATCTCTGTGGCTGGGGAACTGCTGGGGCAGGGTTTGAGCTCCTGCTGTCAAGTTGACTTAAGATGTTCCAAGAAGGAAGAACTAACATGTGAGCTCTTAGCCCCCTAAGCATCATCTCAACTTCCAGGAGAGAGCATGGCATGTCTTCTCCCACCTGCCATGGTACTTGTGAATATTTTCTTGTGATGCAAGGAATTATACTGCAGATTCCTAAGACAAAGGAAAACTGTATGCTCATTTTCATTTCATCTTCAGAAGCCAACTCAACTTGCAGCTGAGTCTTAGGTCAGGCCTGGCAATTGGATAACATCTTCCAAGGGCAGGCTCACCCAGGGAATGTAGGATCACAGGACTAAGGTGCCCATGGTTGTCCCCACCCTCCAAAAAGAGCACACAGAGTCCAATGAGTGACAAAACAACAACCACCATCCATCACAACAATGGAGGGCACATTCCTATTAAATCTGCACATTCAAATTTAACCTAATATATGCAAATAAAGTCATCAGTACTGTATCTAAATCAGCACAGAGCCAAGGGTTGGGCATTCAATTCCTCATTGTGCTTCCAAGAGAATAACCAGCCTGTTTAGTCTTAGGCTAGCTGCACAGTCTCAGAACACCTTCAGAAGAATGGAACAGTAAACTTCTTCTGTGTATTCTACCTAGAAAACCCTGGAAGTGTTGCCATCTGTCAGAATTGACTTGACAGCATGCAATTATTATATTACTGAGTTGAAATTCAATATAATGCACCACAGTGCAAAAGACCAGGTACTCATAAATGGAGAAAGATGGGCTATAAAATAATTTAATGCATAATGCTTGAGAGCTCTCTGAAAATTTATCTTCTCCAGTTCCTGGAATAGAAAAATGTATGAAAAATAAATATTTCAGGAAGAAAAACTTCCAGAACATTGCCAAACAGCCCAAAAAACCTCACAACAGCTATCAGATCCCGGCCGTGAAAGCCTTTGAGAATACATTAAATATTTCTGTTGTTGATTATGATGATTGTATATTTTTATTATGATCATATCACCACAATTGATAAATGAGAATGTTAAATAAAATTAGGATAGGCAGCTGCTTGTCTGCCTTTCCCCCCTCCATGACCTTCTCCTTCCTAATGCCTTGGTCTTGAAGATTTTACCCCATACCAGCTGCTGCTTCAAAGGTGTCCAGACAGCTGGTGACATTGCTTCTTTCCAGGCATTGAAAACGACAGGACTGGCAGTGGGTATGTGCCTAAAATTCAGTTAAAATTCAGTGGCAGGACTGCATCCTGACCTGGACGGAGAGTAGCAGCATTGCTTAAGGGGCACAGCCCAGAGCAAGCTGGGTAGCACACTCAGCGGTGTCCTCCACCAGAAACAAGCACTCATGGGATTCAAAAGGGCCTGGCGGGTTGTCACCACTGATATCCACATGCAACTGCCAAAACCTGTCTAATGGGAAGGTCAGTCCCATTATGAACAGAAAACACTGGAGAGAAGGGAAGGAAAAGGGCACAGATATTTTGTGTCAGGGACAATGAAGTGGAAAATTTAGTATCAGATCACTTGACATATATGTAGAACAGGATAGGCAATCCTTGGGCCAATATTCTGCCCTGCAAGGACTTTGAGCCCCTCATGAGAAGTTAAATCTTGCTGACACTTAAATTAATGTTGGGGAAAAACTGAAGGCAGAAAAAAGGGGGGAAAAAGAGGAAGACCAAGCATGAGGTAAATTGATTTTGAAAAGGGAACCACTGCCTAGAGTTTAGAGCTGGGCAGGGCTATTCATGGAAGGACATTTTGGAGGGTATCCATTCACAGGAATGGTATAAATTGGAGGTAATCTGATGGCATAGAAAAACAATGAAAGAAATGCATCGTGAGATAGGAAACCTTAAAAATAGCATATTTGTTTTAAAACAAGGCATGTGGGGAGCATGCATATTGTTCTGAAATGAATTAGTTCTACTGGGAGCCTCCCAGAAGCCATGTTTGTGAGGAGTTTCTTGGAGTTATAATTTTATATATATATGTATTCCAAGTGCCATTCAACAGTAGAACACACAAGATAGCAAAAGGAGAGAAGGAAAGGGCCTTCTACTGTTTGTCTTACTTCAAGGATTCCAATATTTTCACACCAACTCTTCAAGCACGAGCAACTTAACCAAGATTGTGTGGTGATTTTTTTACTTACAACTGCCTAGTTAAAAATCTTCATAGGAACCTTATTTCCACATAAGGTTTTCTATATACAGACAGTGACAGCGCTCGCACCATCGCATGTCTTCTAAAAGGCCAGAGGTTACATATGTTTTCATTTATTCATTAGTGTTCCATCTGCCGCAAACAATTTCTCACACCTCTACCTTCCAACACCTTGTTCACAAATGACCTGATCAAATCACATCAAGGGATAATAAGGCATTACTGACTGCCTTTCAAAATTAAAAAATAAAAAAGTGAGGGGAGAGCAAGGCTTCTTTGTGGGATTTGCTAATTGGTGGCCTAGAATTAACTCTGCCTGACCTCTTCTTAATTAGCAGTGGCAGTTGTGGGGAGTAGAAGGACTATAATAACTCCCAAGCGATCTTGACATCCTGACTCCATCGGAAGGGTGTCAGGCTGCTGCCATTGCAACACGCTGGTCTAACAGGAATCAGTGGCTAAAGGCTGTAACCAGAAGAGCCGCTCCAATTGCATGTTTTTCTAAACACCAGGTTTATTCAGAGCCTTACAAGTGACGTTTGAATATTGATCTGTTGTTCTTGTTCAAGGTAATTTCAGTGCTGAAATGTAACCCACTCTCATTACTTGTTAAAAATGCAGGAGAAATAAATGGTCACATTTGTGCTGCTGGTCCTTTGATTGCTGATTTCCATTGCTTTGGATGATGATGAGGGAGGAAAATTATGAGCTTTAGAACCAGCAAGAAAATGACATACAACTTCCTATCAAAATGGCTCCAAATTGGCTTTCAGTGCTCTTACAAAACACTTTTTACACTCAGTAGAAAGCATTATACAAACAATGTTAGTCCTACTTTTGTGATGTAACTATAGTCAGCAATGTTACAAAATAACTAGCAATAGGCAACAGCTTTTCCTGTTTTTTTTTAAATCAGTTTAAATGGTGATAACTTTGAACAAAAAATTCTAGGACTTGAATTTTGTGAAGCATATTGATAGCCTAAGGCAGTGATGGAGAACCTTTTAGAGACCGAGTGACCAAACTGCAATTCAAAACCCACTATTTTTTTTTTTTGCAAAGTGCCAATACAGTAATTTAACCTGTATACAGGTAGCTATGAAGGGGCAATGTCGGGTGCCCACAGAAAGGGCTCTGAGTGCCACCTTTGGCACCCGTGCCATAGGTTCGCCATAACTGGCCTAAGGGCATATGATACTTCAAATCTTCTTGCTTAACATAGTAGGTTTCAGTTGGAATACAACTACAGGATCAGTGGAAAGCTAGTGAGATAACTCCTCTGCCAGATATATTAATTCAATGCCCTACCAGTGGTGGCGAAACTTTGGCACTCCAGATGTTGTGGACCACAACTCCCAGAATTCCAAGCCTAGATTGCCAGTGACAGAGGGCTGGGGGAATTGTGGTCCAAAACATCTGGAGTGATGAAGGGTTTGCCACAACTGTATTTGTGACTAACTATGCTTGGCAATAGGTTTTCAGCTAATCATTTTAGGCATAATGAAGAGGAAAGAAAAGGAGGCCTGGCCACCCCAGACATTTCTCTGGCCTTCCCTTTCACAGCAGTGCCAGTAGGCTGGCTAGGGCTTCGTTGCCAAAAAAGGGGAGAGACGACGCCAAAAAGGAGGACATGGAAGACAAGGAATGCATGGTTCACAAAAAAAGTTCATCATGCATTATATTTGAATATGTTAATTTAAGTCAATACTGTATATGCACATTTTATCACAAAGATGTTGCTGCTATAGGTTAAGTGTAAATACACCATTGCTCTCCATACTGCATAAGACTGTGACTATGTAATCACCTTGGGTCACAGCACAAAGATAAAGATGGGATATGAATCAATGCCCTGGAGAACTTCCTCACTGGCTGAACTGAAGATCTATTAAACTGGAAGACACTGGGGAAATAGAGTGATGGCCATGAATGCATGGAATTCCTTCTTTAAAGATGTGTGGTTTCCCTCCACAGTTGTCATATTTCAAACTCTATTTTAAAAGGGTTTAAAAGCTCAGGGTAAAAGTTTCTTATTGACAAACCTTTAATTGCTGTATTATTCCAGTGCCTCTGCCATTTTCCCCCCAGGTGGCTGAATCATTCTTTAGACTGCTGTTGCTTTTTTTTTTTTGGTATTTTTAAAAGGATTTGAGGTGGTGACAATTCATTATGACACCTGCTCTGTTCTCTACCATTCTGATATTACATCTAAATAGAGACTATCTGGAATGTTATCCCTCTCATTACGGCAGTGGCAGTGTTGCCTTAAAAAAAGTCTACGTGAGGTGAATTTATCTTTGTCCTTCAAATTTTTTTACAGAAACAGCCCTTGAGAATCAGAACCTCAATCCCTTCTTCAATTTACCAACTGGCTATGGGAAAAGAAACCAAAAAAAAAAAGAGAGCAAATAATAATAATTTAAAAAAAAATTCAGAAAAGCTGATTGAACTAGAGCACTTTTCATAATTATACCATGAAAACATGAAAGCTGTAAACTGGTATTTCTGATTCTTGAGTTGACATGATAACATGAAAGCTTGTCTTTTAGTTCATGGTGAAGAAATGTCTTCATTCTTTGTGGACATTCAGCACATACAGTATCTTTTAAAACATGTTTCCTTGTGAACACTGAATGTCGTGTTGAAAACCACGGCATAAGAAAGTGAGAGCAAGCCTGACATTGCAGTCATTTGTGGAATTTTATAGACACAAATAGCAATTGTTATGCTGGGTTTCTCTCCCTCCTTACTTTGCTTTGGTATGCCCATTCCAGCAGTCTTCCTCATTTGACAAACCAGCTGTCACTCTTTCTTCTTTGCAGATACTGTACGGTAACGTCGACCAGAACTTTTTGGACAGCTTCAGTTTTTCCTTAATGTCAATTACCTGTTCAAAAGACAAAAGGAGATTTTTTTTTTGTTAAAAGTTGGGAGGAGCCAGGTTCTTTTTAAAAAAATGGGAAACTCTATTCTGGATGATGGAGATAACAGAGGACCTTAAAAGGAATGTTTATGTCCCATGGATGAAGTGGCATGTCAGACAGTGGCATGAGACTTACAGTCAGCTGAGCTGCCTTTGGGGCCTCGTGACCAATGAGGGCATTAGAAAGATAAATGGATAAAGAATCTTGCTACTTGAGGGCTCTCATTGGTCATTATTATATTCAAAAGGCAATGCCTGATTCATCCCTGTTAGGAATTTTAGTTGTAACATCACATGCTGTCTAACAGTGTCTATAGTTTGTGTGATCCAGACAGACTATTCTGGGCTGAGGTGATTGTCCCTTTCTCCCCCTCTCTTTCATCTGTTGGTGGCAGTTGTTCTGTTGCTACTCATATGGTTGGTTGGTTGATAAGTATATGTGCAGCCAGGAGAGTGGCATACACAAGTCTGTGACTTCAGGCAACGGTAACTAGATAAATATTTTTATTCTTTTTTTCTACAAATGTCACAGAGGGAGTTACTGAGACGCTGAGTGCCAGTTAATGCGAAAGAGGTGGACTCTGGAGAACTTCTACCTATTTCCTCTGTTGGCCTCTGTTCTTCTACTGCATGGCAAAAGGGAATTTTACCAGATATTCAAACATCTGTAACAGGTTATAGGCCCATAGCCCAGAGAAACAGGCAGATAGCTAACAGGTGCTTTTGGACTTGATTTTTTTTCAAAGTGTTTGCCATTTTTCTCCCCCCCCTCCCCTCTGCCGTGATACACACCAAAAAAAGGGTCAAGAAGGATGCCAGTGAATCAATCCAAAATAAGGTTCAAAAAGAAAAAAATGAACCCTCCCAAAATGGCAGACTTCCATTTTATTAGCTGCATGTCATGCAACTGGAGAAAAATTCAATATTCTGGTGCAAAAAAGCAGAGTATGAAGCAACACAGCTGAATCTTCAGTCTCGCTTCAGCCTTTGACTGGAAAAATACAGCAAGCACTTCCATCGTATACCTAAGTACCCATCAAAAGCAAGGGGACTTATATATGAGTTGAGTTGATACTTGTGTCGATGGTCTCAAGGACACTTCCACACAAGGCTTAAACTGCACTTGTGATGCTTCTGTGCAGCTTATGTGATTTGCAGAACAGTAAGTGGGAGAAACACATTGTACAGTACTGTAATTGAAATCATCTAGTCAGGCTTCTGTTTGCATGAGAAACTGTGATAATTTTGAAAACTTTCATGTGGAATAAACAATTCCATGTAATGCCATGAGTACCTTGGAAGGGCAAACTGTGATTCACATCAGCATCAACCTTTAACCCTCCAGTTCTGTGCTAACCATCGGAGAAATATTTCACAGGGTGGTCATAAAATGGGGTCAGGAAGAAAGAGGCCCACAGTCTCAAGTTCCTTTAACAAAAGCCAGTAAGCAAACACAAATATTTCTACATTCATTCCTCCATATAATGTATAGGTTTCTGACCTTAGCTATTTTCTCACAAGGTGAAACAGAACTGAGATTTGGGGGGAAAGTCATAACAGAGGGCTTCAAATGAATTCCCTAAACTTTATTCTTTAATATCAAAAGAAGGGGGGGGGAATCCCTTGGTTTCATTCAGTTTAAGGCAGGCTTTCAGTGGTTATGGTATTTCTGTGTCTGTCTATCACTTTTATCTTTAGCTCTGAAGAAAACTAGGCCTTCATTCCATATTAGCTCTGCAGGCTTCAAAAGCTGTGGGGAATTATAGAAATACCTGAAAATAATGGACACCTTGAAGTATTATGTGAATTATTCTTTTAAAAAGAATGACATCTGCGAACCTTGATACATGGGAAAGTACTATTCCTTAATAGGGTTGCCAGATGAATAGGCCCAGCAGTTTTAATTAAGTATATGCAGATGTGTTGATATATAGCTGTCTTCAAATGACTCTAGGAGATCCACACCCCATTCTAAACTTAACTGTTGTGGTTATGCTGACCATGTGCCCGGCTTGTGACATTGTAGGATGCTGCCATACTGTAACAGTAGCTCTTCTTTCATGATTGCCTCTAACCACTCAATCAATGGATGGAGAGCATAAAGTTTGAGACAGTGCCCCACATTTTCCTTTCACTGGGTGGAAAGATAAACACGCTCTGCTGGAGACCCATATCATGCAAGGCCTCATGATGATGTATTCCACTTATATAGAGTTGTACTGAGAATGTATGGAGGCAGGGCTGCCTTAGGATAAGTAGTGACCTGGGCAAGGAATCTTAGCAGTTTATAACCAGGCGTGTCCCTTCAGACAATCACTTAACAATTTCCATAAGTCCTGGACAGCATAGTCAATGATGAAGGATGATGGGAAACATAGTCCAATAACATATGTGGGGCCACATATTCCCGATGTATATCTTTCTTTTTCTAAGGCTCAATGGCCTCTTCTTTAAAGTTAGGTGCATATTCAGACAATTTATAGAATATGGGGGTAGGGACAAGAACAATAGAGATATTTACTGACTCCCCTTCATCCTTACTCACTAGAGATAGAATATTCAGCTCACTGAAGGTTTCAGGTTTGGGCCCAGAATGGCTGGCCAGTTCATTCACCCCTAATGTGGGGCCTTTGTGGAGACCACTTGCTACTCCTCACAGCTGAAGGATAACTGCTAAAATCCCTCCTTTTTGAGGTCTTTTGAGGGAAGGCATGTAGGGGGGAAATGTGAAGAGGGCTTCCATTATATTCGGAACCCTTGCTTTATGGACTAAGTCTGCCCAATATTTTCTTGTTCAACTGAAGAACTGGATTTCAATCACTACAGTAAAGAGTTCACTTATTTTTCAGTAGCTCACATAGTCAAGAGCATTAGAAGATCCCCAAAGAGCCTTTTGACATAAATAGTGTAATTATTTCTATTTGCTATCACCCAGGAACCTTCTGGGATAGGGCTTTTGGGCTTTAGAAATATCTATCTGCAAGCAAAACTAGAAGAAATCAATGAACCCCAATGCCTCATGTTTCCATCTATCTCTGTGAGCTACAGTGGTTTACCTGAGAAAACATATATGGGAGGTATTTAACAACAACAACAACAACAACAACAACAACAACAACAACAACAACAACAACAACAACAACAACAACAACAACAACAACAACATCAACAACAACAACCTTTGAACTGCATAGCTGGAAGGGACCCTATGGAACATCTAGTCAGTCCCTGACAAAGAGGTACTGTGGGGAATTGAACCCATAACATAAGCCACAGAGCTATCCAGAAGTTAGACCCCATGAGTCTGGTTAATAAGGGCAACCCCCCTTCAGAAGTAAAATAATAATAAAATAATGACACTGACTGAATTGTTTTTGAAAAAAGTTGCAATAGCTCAGGTCTAAATTTAGAGAAGATTCATTGAGTTTATTGGAACTTAATTAATACATATCCCATGGAGTCAGTGGGTCTGCTCTTGAAATGACTAAATCTGGATCTACTCCCAAATTTATTTACAAAACCAAGTGGGCACTTACTTAAAAACAAATTAAATTGCAATAAAATACGAACATGAAATCTAAAACAAACAGAAGCTTGCAAACAAAACAAGATTAAAACCATTTTTTGGCAACACGGCTCTATAGCCATAGGTGGCTCAAGCAACACACTGCCCTTCCCCCTCATCAGTGACAGACTTGCCACTGAACTCACCACATTGAGAGCTGTCTTCTCTCCTTACACACTCCTTGTGGAGGATACATAGCCTATTTAATAATATATTTACAAGTACCCCTGCCAGACCCATGTTTTGTTTAATTGAGCGGGTGACCCTTACTATCTAAAAGCCAACCCCAGTCAACTCAACACTTCCAGCTGTGGGCTTGATCATCAGGACTTTCCCCCGGGGCATATCAGGCATAATGGGCAATCTTCCCCAGAAGACAGCTTACCAAGTAGGCCTGATCATCCTGTGAAATGTGGACATTTGTTTTAGAGTTGACTCAGTGTGTATGGAGAAATGTTGAGGCCTGCCATTGCATGAATTAACGAACCACTAAGAATACAACTATGTCCCAGAATCCTGTGCCACAATCAATGGTTCCTAGGTGAAGAACACACCCTGCACACTGAAGTTATACAAATTTCTCTGTCTCTCTAACTGTAGTATTACAGCCTATTTGTGGTAGAGACTCAGTGAGGAGAAAGAAGTCTGCAATATGAAAAACGTGCCTAGCCGACTTCTCAGCACCAAGTAAAGGCGTCCCTCTTCCCTTGTATGATGCTGCTGACTCAAATTGGTTTTCTTTTTAAAGAGCTGTTGCTTCCTTCGTCTGTGGGAATGATCTTCTCCTCTAGATGGCAATATTGGCCAACACTTTCATCTGCCCCCCCCTCCTCCAAGCAACTCAGCTACACACAAAATATTACACCCCAAATAAAACGGTGGATTGTTCTACTGAATATAAAACTGACAGGCTTGATATTTTAAAACTTGAAACTGACAGGCAGCAATTTTAATGAGGTCTGCCAAAGCCAAGGTTAACCAAAGCCTTAGTTCCTCACAAAAACGTTAGGACCTCCATTCTCAGCAAGGGGCTGCATAACATGAAGACTCTTGATAGCTTCACAGGGTTCACAAAATTGCTTCATGGGGGTGTTCTGGACAAGAAAGGGCTTCTGATTTTCTTTTTTTAAAAAAGAACTTTTGGCAAATTGCTTTCCCCTTTCTTTTGAATAAAAGTGAGAGGACAAATGTTGTAAATTTTGTTAGACTGTGTTCAGTGAGCTGAGAGCAGAGTCTGGAAAAGTTACTTTTTAGCTTGGATCTCTCAGCCTTCTTCCACTCAGATGGTTTCTGATTCTGACAATTAGACATGGGCATGGAGTGGCGAAATTGTCGTTTCCGTTTTCGGTTATGGTTTCCGTTACGTAACGGAAACGGTAATGATAATTACGCCGCTCCAGCTCGAACCTGACCCGAAAAAAGAAAAATTGGGTCGGGTTTTTCGTTGTCGTTAATGGCATCGCGGCGATCACGCGACGCCAAGCAGCACAGAAAAAAAGTTTTAAAAAGTAAAAAAAAAAAAAAAAAAAAAAAACCACCCACCCCACACCCGGCCAAAAAAGCAGGTGAAAATATGCCTCCCTGAGGACATCTACCAGAGCGGTGGTTTTTGGGGGGGGATCCCCAGCCTTCCCCCCCTCTCCTGTCCTGGGCTGCTTGCACCAGGCTGGGGGGGGGGTCATCCTCGTCGTCTGTCTCGCATGCCATGCGGTGGGGGGGGATCCAAAATGGCGACCACAATTTTCCTTTAGAAATCATGGTCAAAAAACACACCAAATCACCACAGAAACATGTGAAATTTATTTATTTTAAATGCCTGATTTTTAATAGTAGCAGCAGTGGGTTTTTTATAGCAATATAACATCACATTGATTTTATTTTATTTTATTTTATTTTTATTTTTTTAGACCTGCCCATTTGGGCTGGGCATGGGATGGGACCATGCAAATTTTTTGAACCATTCCACCAATGGCATGGCCAGGTTTTGACTGAGACTTCTGGATGTGCCAGAGGGCATAAAAAGCCGAGGCACCTTCCAGAAGTCGCAGTCGGGTCTTGGATGTGGAGGGTGGAGGGCTGTGTGGCTGGCTGCTGCTGGCTGATTGGAGGGAGGCTGGAGGCTTTACATTTAAGTTAGGCAGGCAGGGAGGGAATTGAATTTAGAAAATAATTTCTTTGATTCTCTGCAGCTTTGTCTGCTGAAGGGAATAGCAGTTTATTCTTTTTTTCCCCTCTGGCAGTTTGTGAGGATTTTTTTTTTTAATTGGGTAAAGGGGGAGGTTCGGCTGGGAAGAGGTGTGGATTTATTTTAAAAACATATTACATTGGGACATCAAATCGCGCTAAATTGCGGTGGAAACAACAAATGACAAACGACAAATTAAACGACAAATTTTTGAAAAATTTCGCGACAAACGGAAACGATCCGAAACGGACCTGTTCCGACAAACGAAAACTCGAAACGTCATTTTTTCTGGTCGTGCCCATGTCTACTGACAATTACACAGAAATTTGAACGTATGCCAGGTGTTGTTGCTACAGCACAACACTGGTAAACTAGTTAATACCTATAGCGGGATGGAAAGTCAGGGGGTGATCAGACAGGACTTTGTCCCATGGCGTGGGACAGTATAGGTATGGAATGGTTTGCTCCCCTTTCCGGTGACAACAAGTTCTATGAGCAATTGGGAACAGCCCTATGCCTATCTGCGCCTTTTTGGATGCCCGACAGGAGCTACTATTTTTGTTTGCTTGCTTGTTTATGCCAGTAGGACCTCTGCATTTTGGTTTGGTTCCAGCATGTGTGATCACAGGGATCAAACCAAAGTGGCTTGCCTACTTCTTGGTGCATAGTCAAGGCAATATGTCTGTGAAGATTCTCAGTCATCCAGGTGAGTTTATCTGGAAGTTGAGTCATGGCAACTGGACTTGTTTTCTTGAGTGATGAAACATTTTGCTGCTCATCCAAATAGCTTCATCGGTCTGAGGAAAGCTAGTTGTGAGTCCTCCATGTTATAGTTCACTTTGACCTCATATCACCCTGGTTTAAAATAGACTTATAAGATGAAAAATGGCCTGAATAGACTTTTTAGGTGAACAATAGTCTCAATAGGCTCATTAGGTGGACAATGAACCACCTTTACGACCTTCTCAACATCCGTAAAGTATGAGTCATTAGCCATGGCCTTCCTGGTGGAGGTGTGAAGTATTCTTGATTTGTCTGGGGATGGTTGAAATGCCCTCTTGATCAAAGCCGTAGCTAGAGTTTGGAGCGCCCAGGGACAAAATCAGTTTTTGTGCCCTGCCCCCAGCAACCATGTCTCACCCACCCAGAATGCCCCCTGCGCTCTTGCTCAGTCGGTTGGTTGGTTGGTCGCTCTCTAGTGGCCAAGGGTGCGTGTCAGGCTCCCCGGTGGGACGGGTGCTACTTTTGCTCCACCCGTGGTGCCGGGTAGGCAGGCAGACAGACAGAGGAGGAGCGCCCTGGCTGCCACATCCAGGGAGGACCCAGGCACCGAGGCCCAGCCCACCGAGGCCACCTGCAGGCAGCGATCGCCATGCCTCTCTCCGATGAAATCAGACACTGGGTCCGGTTTGACGGTGTGCACTGCTGCCAGCCCCTGAGAAGCCCTGGACCCATGCCTGCTTGCCTGCCACCCCCTGCCACCTCCAGCCAAGGGGCATGCTCCCATCGGATAGCACCTCTCCTCCTTTTCCCCCGACTAAGGATTGCCAAGCCTTAGCTGGGGGAAAGGAGGGTGCATGTCTTCCGCCTCCCCCTCCCCCGCCAGGCACCCCAGAATGCTGCACCCGGGGCAGATGAACCCTTCCACCCCCTAGATACACCCCTGCGCTTGATAAGTATCAGGTTGTGCCTGAGGCCCCCCACCTCTGTTGAGAGAGTCAAGGCACTTACCAATTAATTGAAAACTTCCTCCCACTCACCACAGGAAAGAAGAAACAGAAGAGGATGGGAAGAGTTTTTAACACAGACAGGAATTTGTGGGATTTTGTAGCTTATGTATATACACAAAAATAAAGTGGCTGGCTTTTGGCGATCTTTTCTTGGAATTGGGACACAAGAACATGCTGGATCAGGCCAAAGGCCTACCTAGTTCAGCTTCCTGTATCTCACAGTGGCCCCACCAAATGTGTCTGGGAGTGCACGAGACTAGATATCTGTCTCCTGATAACACTCCCCTGCATCAGGTCCTTGAAGTCCCCTGGTTTTAAACCTGGAGATTATACATCTCCATCATGGTTTGTAACCTGTGATGGACTTTTCCTCCAGGAATCTGTTCAATCCCCTTTTGAAGGCATCCACCCCAGATGCCATCACCACATCCTGTGGCAGGGAGTTCCATGGACTAACACACATGCTGGGTAAAAATAAATATTTTCTTTTGTCTGTTTTCACTCTCCCAACCCTCAGTTTGAGTGGATGTCCCCTAGTTCTGGTATTTTGTGAGAGGGAGAAGAGCTTCCCTCTATCCGCTTTACTCGTGCCCTGCATAATTTTGTACGTCTCAATCATATCCCCCCTCCAGGTGCCTTTTTTCCAGACTAAAGAACCCCAAATGGTTTCGCCTTTCCTCATAAGGGAGGTCCCCCAGCCCAGTAATGATTTTAGTCACTCTCTTTTGCACCTTTTCCAGTTCCACTATGTCTTTTTTGAGTGTGGCCTTACTATCTTTTTGTACAATGGCATTATAATGTTGGCTGTTTTATTTTCAATCCCCTTTTTTTATAATCCCTACCATGGAATCGGCCTTCTTCACCGCTGCCACACACAGAGTAGACTGAGCTGTACAGAAGCACACCAAGGTCTCTTTCCTGATCCGTCACAGATAGCTCAGAGCCCATGAGTTGCCATTCACTACTTTTAAAGTGGTGGAAAATCTTATGCTGGCTTTGTGTTTGTTTGTCCTGGTTTGCAGTGTGTATGGAGTGTACAATGGAAATCCAGAAATATGTATAAGTATCAGCATGGCTTCAGAAAAGAAGTCAGAATCAGGCTGTCTCTTTTCCCCAAGTGAGATTTGGACATGAATACTGGTAAGCCCTGGAGTTCTCAGAAAACCAGGAAAAATCAGGAGAAAAGGGACAAGTGGATTTCTGCTTTCTTTGTGCCACTTCTCTCTCTCTTTCTTGTATTTTTGCTCTCTCTGTCACATGTATTGTTAACAACCAGACTAGCCAAAATATAGAAAAGGCAGATGAGATAGCTGGTGTTAAGAGATGAGGAAAATGAGGAATCATGATTTCTGTTGAGCTTCTGGAATGTCAGGCTTTATACTTTGTGTTAAGGATGAATGACTGGCATGACCAGGGGGGATGCCCTCTAGTAATTGGAAGGCAGTAGTATATGCAGTTTATCTCTGGGAGAAATAAAACTTCAAAGCCACATTGAGCTCACTCCTTGCTATAGAGAATGGTTTCAGCTGAGTACAGGGGAAAGTTACTCTCGTCTTCTTGAATTTTTTGTGGAAACTCAATGCCTGATTGGCATAAAAATGAGGACAGAAGTTGGCTTAGCTTAATTATCTCTTAGGAGAACACTATGCTCATTTGCTGCCTGCTACAAACTTGCACTTTGTACTTGTCCTGAGGCAATGATGAAACTATGTCAGGATGAAAGTATTAGCTTAGGTTAGGCAGCTTTCTTACTTCCTTGTTGGATTGTTCTGTAATTACTATTGCCACATCTTTTTGACTGCTAACTAACTCTATAGCTGCTTGTTCCTGACACTGTTAAAACAATTTTTGAAGTTTTTTGCTCTTTTTTGACTAGACTTTGTACACTTGTTAATTCTTCTGGAGTGATAGGGTTGTTGGCATTTTAAACCAGATCTTACTGGGTACCGGTGTATTTGTTGGTGTATTGGTATTTCTCGTTTTCAGGGTAGGCAGTAAGTGTCAAAGCATCAAATTTTTGGTAACTGAAGAAACACTGCATAATCCGGGATGCCAAGAGATGCCAAGATATTTGCCACATACATAAGCACATTTGGCCCTCAAGGACTTCACTCACACCAGGACAGAGTTGTGTGGCTGAACGGTTAGTGTGGACCTCTCTGACCCAGATTAACCTTGACATCTGGAATTTGGGAAGCTTTTTTTTTTAATGAACAAGGTTGGTATATAGTGAAACTGCACCCCCTTTAACATCTATATCTCACCCAACTGTACTATATATATTTTGACAGTTAAAGGGGGGCAATCTAGAAATTCAAAGCAGGAAAAGGAAAATACAACTCCCTGAAGTAGAACTCTGAAGAAACATGTAAAAGCTTTCTCTTTTGCCAGATAACTTGGGAACAGTGTTAAAAAGCTATGTCGTAAATCTGATTCAAGAAAGTCCAAAGCATTCTGAAGGAGATGCTTTTTATTGCATGGGAGTATAAAAACAATATTGGAAGCAAACTAGTATCTTAAAGATGAAGTGCTGGGGGCTTTTCTATGATAGATCTTTAGCTAAGCCTCCACATTTCAGGTACAGGCTTTTATTTCCCCAAGAAAATCCGCACAAAACTAGATTTCAGACAAATATAGTAAACAATAGAGAGTTGAGTGCCTACATCTTTTCCATGGTCTATGAAAACTCATGTGACCTTCAACCTTTTTGAAGGTTATTAGTTAGGCCATCATTGTTAAATAATGTAAGCAGAGAATCCAAAGACTTAAACAGATTTCTTGGAGTTAATTTAATGTACCAAGAGATCAGTAAATGAGAGATTTATCATCTGTAAGGTAGGCTAGGTGGAAGAAGAGTTACTACCTGAAGATCTCCTACTTTGTTGGAACAGGAACCTGGCTGTCCTGAATCCAAGTCCAACATTCTAACCAGCACAACACATATGCCAAGCATGGGATATGCTGAGGTTTCAGGATCCTGAAGGTTCAGGCAAGTGATGGAGATACCTCTCCCTTTAAAAACATTGAAAATGAAGGGGAATAATTGAAGTGTTGCTCAGGGAGCTGCAGTCATCTGCACTACCCTAATCCCTTTGAGTCCTGCCCTGCTGCAACATCCTTCTGTGATGCCATCTCAAAGGGAACAGAGCTACTAGGAGGGAATGCAGATGATTGTGGGCAAAACTGCCAGGTTGAATACTTCTTTCTTCAGAGAGAAGACAGTCCTGCGAGAAAAGTACCAAGGGGCTGGAAACACTGCTTCCTTTGGTATCACCATCAACTGCCAACATAGCTTACCCTACTGATGCTGTTGATGATTTCCAGAACTGTAAGCTTGCTTGCATGTGTATATATGGTGTCGGAAAGAGGAGGTTTGTTGTTTGGGGAGGATCGAAGATGGTCCTGGAGTGGTGAGCTTTCTCAAACTTGTCATTGGCCTAGATGACAGGAGTGCCACTGCAGCATATGGCATATCAGAATGAAGGCTCTCGCTACCTAAAAGGTGCTCAGGTGGCTAGGGCAGCCAAAGCTCTAGATGTTTTCTAGGGATGAGGGCTTGAGCCACGTCATATATATGTTGCACCAGTAACTTGGCTCTGGTTCATCTCTGGGATTTTTCCCCACCTCAGTAGCTCAGATGTGACTTGTGCTTTGGAACCCCCACACACTTTTCTGGGGAGGGGAGCTTGTTTTGAATAGGGATCCAGAGTTGGGACTCAGGACTTGGTTCCAAAGACTTGGGACTGGACTTGGGACTTGGACCCAAAGACTTATCTACATTCCTAAACTTTTCTGCCTGGCACAAAGGGCACAGAGTAGGGCCCTCATCATTCCATGGAAAGAAGCCAACTAACTGCACTGGTACCTGAAACGTAGTTCAACCCAGGCAACTGGATAACATTTCCTTCTATATCTGAGGGCAGTATGCTAATTTAGGGGGGGGAATGTCCCTCATTAGGGCAAATACATGTGGATTCTTATTTAAAATATTGGCATTCCCCTTGATCCTGAAGAGTTCAAGGCAGCTCTCTGGTGAAAACATTTAATTGTTGTTGTTTTTTTTTTTAAAAAAAACCATATCCTAATATCTGTTAGTGTAACTGAAACAGTACCACAGTAGCAGACAAAACATAGCAGAGCAGAAAACAAAACAAAAAATTACAAGAGCAATGGTGACTAAAACAGCAAGGAAAACATTGTGCTAGGCATCAAAACTTGGCTTTAACAGTACAGATAAAGGGAACAGATTAGCACCCTTCCCAAGCTTAATTCTTTTTTTAAAAATCAAACAACCTTTTATAAAGGACATGGGATGTAGCAAAACTGCTAGTAGATTATCTCCTCAAAATGTTCTGTTGAGGCGAGCATGATGAAATGTCAGGGCCTGGCCTCTAAAGTTTAAAGAAACAACCAACCAAGCTTTAGTATCTTTATATTATCTTCTTAGAAATGGAGAAGAAAACTTTTCTAAAAGAGATGTACACACTGCTTTCTTAACTCCCTTTTATCTGAGGGATTCATTGATTTGTCCTGGCTTAACATTTCCTTCGAGGCAGAAATCTCATCTTCGCATCTGCAGGGATTCTGCAGAATTACTGGGTAGATACCTGGACAGAAAGCAGTTGGGACATTGTCAAATTTTCAAATTATTTGTTACTTTAAAGAAGAAAGACTGGCCCTCTGATGGGTGGTTTCCACTTGACTCCCGCTGTTCCTTTGGCATTTTGCAATGCAAACAAAACAAAACAACCCAGTTGAAGAAAATCCCTGAGCCAATGTGATAAACCAATGAAGGTTTGGATTCTGGAGTCCCACTTCACTGAAAGAATAAAGATATTCATGATTGTGGAAATCAAAGAACATTTGCAATAGGGAAAAAATCTTGGTGGGAGGGTAGAAATATAAAACTGCCTTGGGATTTCATTTCTCCATGAAAGGAAATTATTAAAGAACACAAGTCCCACTTGGATCATACCAGAGAATTATCAATCTGGCATTGTGTTCTCATAGTGGCCAATTAAATGCCTGAGGGCACACTACAGGGAGAATATTTTGCCTAGAAGGAAGAGTAAGACCTGTATGCAGATGAAAAGAAGGTGATCACCCTTTATGGTATAACATATCCAAACATAACTATTAGATACAGGGGAGAGAAGAATCAGAATGCCATAATTTGATAGTGCATCCAAACAGATGCTTAGGTGCATCTTGGGCCCATTAACTGCAGCTACTTAGGGTTCACATTTGAGCTTCTACTGGTGCAAAACCATAATAGCCACCCTACCCAGAAGTGCCCAGGTTCCTTAGTCCTACAAGTCTCCTGCAGGCCTCACAAGATTTCCATCTCACCTTCTTCTATAATCTCACAATAGGTATAGAGCAGCATGGGGTCTGGGACTGGACACCATCATTCATGGCCACCACCACCCCTTTAAGATTAGGGGTATCTTATGCAACAGTAGCCTTGTTGTTTATGTTACCTCGCATCTTGGGCCCATTAACTGCAGGTACTTAGGGTTCACATCTGAGCTTCTACTGGTGCAAAACCATAATAGCCACTTGCACCCTATCCAGAGGTGCCCAATTCTGCAGAGTAACCTCCTTCCCATTTTCCCACCAAAAGGCTCTGGTCTTCTTAGAATCCTAGAATCATCATAGGGTTGGAAGAGACCTTGGAGTTCTTCTAGTCCAATCCCCTGCCTGAGGCAGGAGACCTCATACCATCCCAGACAGATGGCCACCCAATGTCTTCTTCTAGGTAACATAAACAACAGTAGCCTTGTTTATGTTACCTAGCAACAGGCATTGACTCTCATATTGAAGGTAATGGGAAGCCACCATGACCGGCAGTCACAGTGAGGTCACCACTATTTGTCTGACTGCTTTTAAAATTATCCGGTGGCCACCACACAGTTCCGTGTGAAGAAGCACTTACCTCATTTCCCTGTTCAGTGTGAAGAAACACTTCCTTTCTTTCATCTCTCCTGAATTCCCCCATATTCAGCTACACTGGATCACCCTGAGATCTAGGCTTTATGAAAGAGACCTATGTGTTTCTGAAGCATACAAAGCGTTACAATGTTTTCACTTACTTGGCTTTTCTTTTCCCCTAGTCTTTGACTGTTGGATTTTATCTGAGATAAGAATATCCTTCTAAACTTCAGAATTTGAAGGGAAGGCCTCATGAAAGTATGATGAAAAAGAATGAAAAGTGAAGCTCTAAGGCAAGCCCCTGTTAGTATTGATTGGCGGCACCATCCTGGGGGGAAAATAGTCACAAGGGCCTAGTTTATTTTTCCTGAGTAACAGAGAATGAAAACGTGTTTTTAGGCATCACTTGCTGAGTTGTGATGCTCACACGTCAAAATGCCCATCTGTGAGGTCCATGCTGATCTATAGTGGGTAACATGGTTCTCCTCAGTTGTTTTCTGTTAATGTTCCTATGAACCCCTCCCATTACAGCAAATAGGGATTGTAGCCCAGATTTTGGGAGGGTACCAAGTGCCTCTTACTCCTGAACAACCTTTGAGTTTGCATTCTAACTTTCAATGAACATTGTTCTAGTTCATCTTGCCCTGAATATTAAGATATTTTGTTCTGCATGCCTTCCCCACGAGCTTTGGTGCTGCTTTTCTTAATGTTTATGTTGTTGCATTTCAATTCTGGTATAGATCTTCTGTTCTGATGCTTGCATTTTACGTTAAGTTAAGTCTCTATGGTTTCATACTATTGTTGTTTCATTGCGCTGGAATGTGTTCAAGGCATTTTGAGCACACTTTTGGATAGAAAAGTGACAGATGAAATTAATGTTAATAAAACACACTCCAATATTCATAAGGTTCACAATTTAGTCCATGCATATCACCATAGATATATCCCAGTGCTAGTTTGCATTGTTTTATTCAATAGTGCTCAATCTCTCTCTCCTTTTTTTTTGAAACTGAGAGAAGATTTAAATATAAATATTGAGGGCTTGCAAAATGGTACTCAACAATTTTTCTGGTGCAGAATCTCCTTGTTGCCATTGAATGTTTTGATTGGAAGGGTGAATACAGTGAACCTTAGGTGAATGTTTTTTAAAATGCAAACTAGAAACATATCCTTTCTTTAAATATCAAATTACAGTCACCCCCCACCATTTCGCGGGATCGCAGTACCTGTACCTTGGGGCCACAGGGTGGGAGGTGATCGCATCACCCGCCCCGCCCCCTGGGGCCCTCCGAGAAGCTTCAGAGCCGCACCGGGGGGGGAGCAATCGCATCACCCCATGCCGCCCCCGTGCCGCTCCGAGAAGTCTCGGAGCCGTGTGGTGGGTGGTGGGGAGTGATCGCATCACCCCACGCTGCCCCCTCGGGCCTCACCCGACCAATTCCGCATATTGCGGATTTGCAAGCATTGCGGGTCGGGTGGGTCCCTAACCCCCACAATAGGCAGAGGGTTACTGTACTTTATATGTGAGTCTTCTGTGTTATCAAGTTGGAACCAATTTATAAAAGCCCTAATAGGGTTTTCAAAGTAAGTGAGACATTTATGGTTTTGCCAGATCTGTTCCATCAGCTAGCTGGCACGGTCAAGCGGGAATTAAAATTATGTTATCTAGAGTCTTAGTCCCCTACTCTATCCAATACACCACACTGGGGATCCTGTCAAGTTATTTAGAGTAGCCAGATCAAAACAGATTCAGGATTTCCAGTTCAACAATTGTGAGGACTGATAAACCTGCAAGAAACAGCCAGGCAGTATAGAGACTACTGCAAAGTCTGAACAACAATCCAAACAAAATGGCTTTGTCTGCATTCATAACCCCCAACCAAATAGTGTATCAACTACTCTTGGCAAAGAAGAGCAACCAACACATAAAAAAGGATATTCAGACTGAAGTCAACCAAGTTTCTTTTGCCTTCATATTGAATTAGAGGAAGACACAAGAAGCAGGAATGGCCAAGTGGTGGGACTCAATCATATCTGAATCATGCATATTAAACATTTTGCCTAAAATGCACTGGAATGGCTGCATCATTGTTGGAGCATACAAGGTTAAACTGTCTAACCCCTAAAACTGAACTTCTTATAATTCCACAACAAGCAGGCTTTAGACCTGGTAAGAGTTGTAGGGCTCAAGTTTTAAATCTAACCAAGCATACAGAAGATGGTTTTGGAACACATAAAATAACTGGAGCAGAATTTTTAAACTTAATAATGGCATATGATGTTGTCCACTATCATTTACTGGTAAAAAAGAAACCCTCTTGATCGTGGACCAACAGAAATAATCACAAGTTTGACTTCATAACTGAAGATTGCTTTTTGGAATTTCAAGGGAGGCACAGTCGCTGGAGAAATCAAAGGAACGTTCTATTTATTTATTTATTTATTTATTTATTTAATTATTATTGGGCTTATATACCGCCCGTCTTCCCGAAGGAACTCCGGGCGGTTTACAACATAAGAAAGTGCTAATAACAACTATTGAGTTAAAACAATTGAGCAGTTTAAAACAGTTTAACACAGGTACCCAAACTAAACAACAAAGAGTGGGTTTGCAGATGGCGGGGTGGGGGGGAAACCTTCAGTCACCAAACGCCTCCCGGAAAAGAAGAGTTTTTAATGCCTTCCGGAAGGCTGGCAGGGACTCTGCTAGGCGCAATTCTGCTGGAAGATGGTTCCACATGGTGGGGCCAGCCACAGAGAAGGCTCGGCTACGGGTGGAAGTTCTCCGAGCCTCCCTGGGCGTGGCCACACTCAGCATGTGCGCCCGCGACAACCTAGTCGGACGGGCCGATGTTGACCGCTGGTCGATCCGCTCTGTCAGGTAGTCAGGTCCTAGGCCATGGAGGGTTTTGTAAACCAAAACCAGGACCTTGAATCTGATTCGGGCCGCAACGGGCAACCAATGCAGGCGGGCCAGAACTGGGGTGATGTGCTCGAACCGATGTACACCCGCCACCAGTCTGGCCGCCGCATTCTGGACCCGCTGCAGTCGCCGAAGGAGAGTCAAGGGCAACCCCATGTAGAGTGTGTTACAGTAGTCCAGTCTCAAGCTCACCAGCACTTGCACCACAGTTCTGAGGGAATCACCATCTAGGTATGGACGAATCTGGGCAATTCGATGGAGATGAAAAAAGGCAGCCCTGGACACAGCGGACACCTGAGACATTGCCTCCTACCATTTCCTCCTACCCCTAAAGTATATTGAGAGGTGCTAGCAAATAATGAACAAAAAAGGTAATATAGCATGAGACCTATCAATTTCATGGACACCAACCCCCAAGACAATGGCTAAAATTGATTAAAAGTTTTCTGCACACCTCAAAACCCAAATATTAAACCACAAGAGACTAGGCTAAACCTATGGAGAATGACAACAACAAATGAACCCTGCTGAACAGATGAATTCTGAAGACCATCTTGCACCAGAAGACTCTAGCTGGGCCAGCTGGACATCACTTAATAGACTTGGAAGTGAAGATCAAAGAATGATCACATTAAATGGGGCTACTTGTATATACAGTAGGACAAATCTTCTATGACTGGATAAATTCAATCAATGCAGCACTTATGTGCACCACAACACACAAAAGGAGATCTAGGAAATGGTTGAAATAATTCTATTAAAGAAGCCTGCTGGTCCAAAATAGTCTAATTATCTTAGCAATTTAATTTGTTTTTAATTTTACCTTTATTTCATATACATCCATAATTTTAAATAGTCAATGCTCTGATACTAATCAATAAATAACGATTGTAAGTAGGGGTTCGTGAGTTTTGTTTGGCTTTTAAGCATCACTCTTGCACAAAATGCATTCCAAATATAATAGATGGAGGAGGAAAATGTTTTGCTAAAATCATAACAAGCCAGATGGATATATAAAGTTACACGGCATCTGGTGATGAACTTGCTCACCCTGCATATATTCAAGAATGAGACTAAGTTCTATGGTTAAACAAATTAATCTTTTAAATAGTTGATGTACAAGTTGAAAATGTCACATTTGAAAAGGAACTCAAGGCATTTTTTCACTGCCAGGTTTATATGACCATTCTGCTGCATGTTCTAGACCAGGGGACCTCAAACTTTTTAAACAGGGGATCGGTTCACTGTCCCTCAGACACTGTTGAGGGCTGGACTATAGTTTTTTTTATAGTCACTTTTTGAGCCCCCCATGTGAGTTGTCTGGACCTACCTATCCCGCCCCCTCACATTTGTTTTACCTGTGCCTAGTCAGGCAGGGTGGTCATTGATCACAGAGGGGGGACCCAAACACAGCCAGTGCTGCACTCTGCTAGCCAATTACAGGGAGGTTTCCCCCCAAAACACTTGGCCCTGAGGCCTAGCGAACCTAGCTGAGCCCACATGGCGGCCCATGCCCATCTCGTGGCTTCCTCTTATCTGGTCCTGCCAGCCTGTTGGGGGAAGGGGAAGGCCTACTGGATACCCTCTGAACCATGCCTAGTGCAGCCTGCCTGTCTTGACGGGCCCATGCAGCGGCTCCTGTGGCCCACGCCCTGCACCCTGCAGCTCCCCAGCATGGTTCCAAGGGGGAAAGGGAAGGCTCAATCTGCTTTGCTCCCCCCCTCCCCGGTCCAACACCACTCTCCTAGCCTGCCTGCCCACGTGGCAGCCCAACTTGCTGGGGGGGGCAGGTGAGGGGTTCTTCAGTGGCTGGACGGCTGGATTCAGGACCCTGCTGGGCCGTATCCAGCCCATGAACTGTAGACTGAGGACCCCAGTGCTGGACCTTCATTACATTTCAGGTTACTGACATATTACCTTGATCTTGCCAACAGGCCAGTAGCCAATTCTGATATTGCAAATTTGAAATATTCGTAACAATAAGACAAAAGCAACAAATGTTTTCCTTGCTGTTTAGGTCTGATGACAGAACATATCAAATTTGAAAGATTTTTATTTTTCTATTAAGGAAAAGCAACAAAAGAATATTCATTTTGTATTTTCTGTAAATGATATCTAATCAAGAACTAGAAAGAGAAATATAGCCTATAGGACAGGCATGTCCAAACTTCGGCCCTCCTAATGTTTTGGACCACAACTCCCAGAATTCTAAGCTGATTGCTAATGGCAAAAGACTGTGGGAGTTGCGGTCCAAAACATCTGGAGAGCCAAAGTTTTGACATGCCTGCTATAGGAGGAGAAGGCACTGTTGGTAGACATTGTAAGCTAATGATAAAACACCTTAAGGGTGTTGCCTTACAGTGTATGAATAACTCTTGAATAGCCCTCACTGCATCCAGTTGGGCACACTTCTGAGGATGTATAGAAATATGTTGTAGGTCTGCACTGTGAATTTCAGTCATGTAATATTATGAGCCTACAATGTAAAGGAAACAAGAAGCAAGTTGTCAAGGACTCTCATGAAGGGGTCCATCATGAGAGCGGGAGATACATCTGGAAACCTAAAGTAGACATCAAAATGATCAACAGCTATGATTATACCATAATTCATATCTTATATGTTACCTATTGAAAATGCCCTTTAGTCCCTGTGTAGATGTAATTAATCTAGGCCTACGACACGTGCTGTCAAATGTGTCAGAGTCACTCATATTTTATTAGTCCTCAAACTCAATGACATTAGAGACAGGACAATTGGGTGAGAAAACCCCCTGCAGCAACAACTGCATAACAGTGACAGGTCTTTCAAGCAACTGGGGGCATTCTGGAAAGGGTCTTGAGGCCAATCGATTTACTGTAGTTCTGCATGAATACAGAAGTGCAATTTTTCATCTTTAGGCACCCCATCATACAGACACAGCAAGAGTCCTTAAATAGACCTGATGAGGAAGGAAAGCCAAATACAGGCATAATGCATATGCTGAGCAAGAATTTTTTCTAGGATGGTTTTAAAGGCTCAGTGACCATAACTCCTGACATCAACCCTCTACATGGCTGAACTATAAAATTTTGCTGCCTAAAGTCTGGGACAACACAAGGCTTCCCTGTATGAAATAACCTTCCCTGTACCATATCCAAAAGTCAACGAGGCTAGTAGTTAATTCTGAATAGTGGCAGTCAAAAGTTCCCTCTGATTTTCCACCAGCACTGGGCATCTGCACAGCTTAAAAGGAATGTTGGTGGCAATGCATCAAAGTGTATCAAAAGTTACTTTATAGTTTCTTAATTGTGTTTAGTAGTAACTTTATTCTTCCATTTCATGAAAGTAATTTAATTACTAAATTAATTAATAGTTGAATTACTAAACTCTCTGAATGCTACATTCCTCTGGCCTATAGGGCAAAGCATCCTCTCTTCCCATCCACCTTGATGATGGTTCAACACTCACAACAGAGCATGAGGAAAAAATTACAAGTAACTTGTTATTTCCAAGGAGTTACTTCCAAGCTCTTACTGCTGGTAGCAGAGTGTTGTCTCCTGATTCACCTCTGGCCAGCAGGCAAGCTTAGAAGCACAAAATAGATTACGTGACAGGGCTTCTTCACTCTTTTCCCCATCTTACAACATGTGCTCTCTGGGAGCTTCTTTTTCTACCTTGAGTCTTTGCCTTTTGGGGCTGAGTTGCAATATAAAGGAGAATAGGATGCAAAAGAAGAGGAAAAGGTTACAATGAAAGTAACTGGTTGAAACCAAAGCTTACTCTTCACAGGAGTTGGCCTCTAAAAAATGGCAGCCCTGTATCCAGCACCACTTCTTTTTTCTGTCGTAATTCAATAATGACACATTTCCCTCCCTTCCTCCAACATAGTGGGGGCAGATGGGAAAGGTGTTGAATTCATGATGGGATGATGCCTCAGCAAGCATCAATGTGCCTAACTGCATGGACAGTGCTTGAATTATGGCAGGAAAGATAGTGGAACCCTTAATGCAGGGTGGAGGCAAAGTGTGGTCCAAGCGCATTCCCCTGTAGCACTCCTGCCCTCCCAATATATATTTTAAATGTTTCTGAAAAGGTCCTTTGTGCCTTCTAGGAATGTGGAAACCACTTCACCATGTCCCATGTTCTGTTTAAGGTGGAGGTGGGGTGGTGCGTGGTGGGAAGAAGTGTTTTCAAAACTGGTACTGACTTCCTGCCATTTCTAGTTTAGAAGAAATATCTCTTGCATGTCTAAAACAGTTCAGGAGAAATAAAGAACAGCCATATTGCTCCTCATGACCCCACAAGATGCAAGGGTCCTTCTTGGGTAAAAAAACAACACATACATATGTTTTAGAAAGAACATTGGGTAGGAATAACCCTTGAAGTTTAGGGTGGGCATGTAAAGAACTCATATCCCTGGAATACAAATAAAAAAGAATAGGAGATACCTTTATACACCATTAAGAAATCCTACAATAAAAACGCTTTTGTAGATTAAACACCACTTCCTCAGGTTTGTACCAGTGGTCTAAAACAGTGGTGGTGAACCTTTGGTACTCCAGATGTTTTGGACCACAATCCCCACAGTCCTTTATCATTGGCAATACAGGCTTCAAATTCTGGGAGTTGTGGTCCAGAACATCTGGAGTGCCAAAGGTTCACCACCATTGCTCTAAAACTTCCAGTCCAAACATACATGGCAAGATGGATAATGCCAGGTTGCTCTTAGATGTTACATTCAGCAGTTCTTGACATTAGATATCTACAATCACACTCCCTCTTCTCCCAGCTTTAACAAATTGTAATCCAAAGACATTAGCTTGGTAGTTGGGTTCCTCTGATTTCTCCTTGTAATTCAGGCATTAGATATAAGGAACGAAGGGGAATTACAATCCTGGATGCCTGTTTTCAGTGACAGCCTCATGCTGAGGATAACAGTCAATTCTACCCATACTGTGCTTTTGGACCAATGCTTTTAGCACCTTTCTCTGTGTTAGATGAAATAGGATAAAGAAAGGAAATCTGTAAGTTTCTTAGGAATAAGTATCCTCATGTGTTGGAAATTGTTTACTTAAGCATGAATACACACATCATTTCCATTTCTCACTCCAAAGTTAACACAGTGTTAAAGATAGCTGGCAGTACAATTGTGCAGACATATCTACTTGGAAGAAAGCCCCATGGAATTCAATTGAATGGAGACTGTTTGCAAACAAACAATACTGTTTGGATTTGGTGACATGTAAAATCATGTGGTTGCAGCATTATACCCAATATCGTTCACAAGTACTATAACTGTTGGATCTAGCACCTAATTACTAGTTCCTAATTTCAGCACGCATTGACAATACCCTCCAGTTTTAGGTCACAAAACATGATTCTGTATCCATCTACTCCCAAGTTCAAGTTCAACTGAGTTTAACAGGGCTTACATAGACTTAAATGGGTATGCATGGGATTGCAGATTTTAGTGCAATCCTTACCAGTTAAATTGGCCACTGCCTAGCTGCATTGATACTGTGTTTTTTTTTTAGTGCCTCCCCCCCCCCCGCCCCTTACCTAAATTGCAAATGCTGGAAATTATACAGAACTAGCCTCACTTTGGCTTAACATTGTGCTAGAGTGGTGGCTGTTTCTTTTAAGCTGGACAAGGTTTGGATCTGGTATAAATCAGCTTCTTTCTCTTTCGTCTCCCTTCTTTAGCCATATCTTGGCTTTTCTGCTGGCAAATTTTTACTCCCTATAGCAGTGATGGCGAACCTTTTAGAGACCGAGTGCCCAAACTGCAATTCAAAACCCACTATTTTTTTGCAAAGTGCCAATACAGTAATTTAACCTGAATACAGGTGGCTGTGAAGGGGTGATGTCAGGTGCCCACAGAAAGGTCTCCGAGTGCCACCTTGGCACCCGTGCCATAGGTTCGCCATTACTGCCCTATAGCTAACAAACCTTTGAGTAAGAAATGCATTGTGTTCATAACTGTTTAAACATTACTTCTTAGGCCGACTTGGGATGCAACTAAACAGTGGGGGGGGGGGATATGCATGGATCTACTGTGAAGTCACACCCAGGAAATGAGGTCTCCCTGGGTGAATTCACTTTAACCAGCCACATCGGAGTCAGCAGAGAGAGAGGAGGAAATTGGCAATATACATTGTCTGCAGCTTGTTTAAGCAGTGCTGTTGTAGTGGTCCAGATTTGCAGAAGGCATGGCTATATCAGAGCTGCCTCAGCAAGCTGCCAATTAGCAATTTCTTCCCCTCAATCTGCTGACTCCTTACTCTATTTTTTTTTCTTTTGGTCTCCAAGTGCTTGTACTAAGCCCTTAAAATGGTTTGGAGATAAGGAGGGCCTGGCTGAGGACAACTGATGCCCAGTTGGGCACCGGTTTGCTTCCTCTCCTCCCATATTGAACTAGGAAGCTGAGAGAGCCAGCTTCTGGTTGCCCATTCAGCATCAGCTCAGGTTATCACACTGACTGAAACAATGCCAATTCATTTGATTGGAAGAAAGAAACAAAAGCCCTAGGGATAGAGGCAAAATTAGTATGGATTATGGATAAAATTCTGGACTGATTTATGTTGACTTGTACATTGTCTAGTCCAGGAGTCCTCAAACTACGGCCTGGGGGCTGGATTGCAGACCCCCACCTTCCCCCCTGCTTCATGAGCAAGCCAGCCTCTGCAGCTGCTTCTATTGCTGAGGCAGCTCAAAGTGGGAGGGCCATGGCAAGGTTCCCTGCTCTCCCCCACCTGCCGCCCAGATGGTTGGGGCACTAGCTGCAGCTGAACGGGGCAATTTAAAACAGGAGGGCTGCAGCAAGGTCTCCCACTCCCTCCATGGCCCCGAGGCCCTGCCCCTGCTCCTCCCCACCCCTCCCACGTTCCCTCCTTGTGTGGCCGCCACCTGTAATATTGTGGTTAGAGATGGGCACAAATAAAAAAAATGGTGTTTCGTTTGTCGTTTGTCGTTTAGGGGGTCCATTTTGGTTTGTTTTCGTTTTTCGCAAATTTTTGCAAAAATTCGTTTTCATTTTCATTTGTTTCGTTACCGTTTCGTTACTATTTATTTCAATTTTTTGTGATTTTTTAAGCATTTAAAGCAATTCAATGTAGTGCCGTAACGAAAACAAAACGGATGACAAAATTTCTGGTGTTTCTGTTTGTTTTGTTTCATTTTGGAGGCAAAATTCGTTTTTCATTTCGTTACGTAATGAAACAAAAAAAATGAAAAACTGTTCGTTTTGTGCCCATCTCTAATTGTGGTTGTGAGGAAGGAAGGGGGCAGGCAGAGGCAACACCAGCCAGCCTTCCGAGCCGGAGCAGCCACGACAGTGGGCAGACAGAGGGATGGACGGCAGGAGACTGAGGGGGAAACAGAGCTACTTCCCACCCACCCAGGCCTCTCAGAGATACTGCCTTGCTCTGTGGAGTGAGGGAGGGGAGGAGGGAGCCCAGCCATGGCTGGAGGCTAAGACCACCATCACCACCACTGGGTTAGAAACCAGCGAGGAGGTGGCGGAGAAAGAAGAGAAGGGAAGGGAAGGAAAGGGAAAGCCAATGGTGGCCGGCGTCTGGTTCCTGGGAGGTTGGTTGGGCTGCATTTGTCCATGGTTGGTGATGGGTGGGCTCGTGATCCAACAGAGCACTGGAGCCTGGCTGGGCTCGGCCAGTGAGCAGGCTGCGGGTGGCTATGGGCAGGTCTTCCTGCCTCCCCTCCCTCCTTCCCAGCCTTTGCTCCCTTCCTCCCTCACTTGCAGCCCACCAAGTCAGACTGGTCTGGGCCAGGCCAAGAGAGGAGGCAGCTTTCCCTCTGGGGCTCAGCAAGGGCGTGATGACCAGGGTGCACAGCTGGATGCGCGTGCAGTGGCGCCAGTCTTGCTGCGGCTGCTTCTCCTCATCCTTAGTGGCTGCCCAGAACATGATGAAGGGCCTGAGTTTGCCTGGGCTGCAGCCTCCTTCCTGGGGAGAAGCAGCCGCAGCAATTAAAGAAGGAAGGAAGGAGAGCCACTCCAGCCGCTGCCACTGGAGGAGGAGGAAGAGGTGCGGCAGAGGGATCCCAGCGGCAGCACCTAAGGGTGGCGATCTGGAGCAGGAGGCATTGCTGGCCCCCCAGAGATGCACTGATCATGGACCAATTGTGTGTGTGGGGCTCTGCCCACTTGCCCCTCCCCCTTTTTCCATGTTGGCCCTTCTTCTTCTTTTTTTTTTTGGACCATGGTCCAGTACCTAGTGGTGTCTGGGGGGTAGTGGACCAGCCCGCTCTTTGAAAAGTTTGAGGACCCCTGGTCTGGTCAGTGGGGAATAATACAAACCAGACAATCCCAATCCGAAAGGATCCCCCACTTTCTTGGCTCCCTAAAACTGCCACTATGGTACTGGCATCCTGGAATGAATAATTGCTTCCTGCACACACAAGGAACATTTTTCTCATACTGATTGAGGACAAAGACTCAAAGACAGGGCTGGGAAACCTGTAGCCTACCAGTGACTGTTGGACACCAAAAAAGGATCATGGATAGTGTGTCCTGCAGCTCAACAACATTTGAAAGGCCATGAGGGCCACATCCCGGACATGTCCTCTTTTAAACTTGAAAACTCATCTGTTTACTCGATTATTAATGAAATCAACCGAAGCTAGGCATGAACAGCAGCATACTGGGACTGCAGCATTTATAGACACTTTCTAAATGCATTTGCCTCTGTGCTCTGTATGAAATCTTTCCAACCATTAAACATTCAAAGATAATGAAAGAATGAGGGATGGTATATGTTAGGAGAAATGAAATGGAGACAAAAGCTTTGGGCAGCTTCAGCGAGGGAGTTCTGGGCTTATTCCATTTTTGAGGGAAAGCAGGGCTCAGAGTAAATGACTCAGTCATTGCTTTTATCTCAGCCTCAAAGGGAGACCATTGATTGAGGTGATGGCTAATGGTCAGAATCCCTCAAACAGCCTTGCCCGCATGCTTGAGCTGGCTAACTGGATTTGATTTCACCCCGTTGACTTTCTTGCCTGTGGAAATGCAGCTACAGTATTTGCATTCAGGATGAAAGGCATTCAATTAATGCCAAATACAGAAATATATCGAGAGTCCTCAATCACTCACTGGTATTAATGAACGATTGTAAGGGATATTTACTGGTTCTTCAGACCCTTTGAACTATTACTTCTATTGCACTTCTAGAATCAGAAATGGTAAAAGAAAGAGAAAAACCAAATAAAAGCCAAACACAGCCTAGTCTGCAATTCAGTACTCATTTACCTTGCAATAGGCTTCTTTGTACACCATGAGGCATAGTTCTTTGAGGCTTTGCATTGGAAGTGGACTGTATTCATTGGAAGAATGCCTAATTGAACTAGGGAGGCAGCAGTCAATCGTATTTTAGCTACTCCACTAAAATTAAAAGGTATTTCAGAGGCACTTCTGAATGAATGCATTTCTAACCCAATAAAGAGATTGACAGAAAAGTGATTATTCAGTCATTCCTCTGCCATTGCACATGCAGAGTAACACAAAAGCAGGGAGAATCTCATGCACTTCATATCTTCCCTAGACAATCACTTCAGCTCTGCTCATTTAATGGATGGGAGTGGGGCTGAAATTTTGCAATGGGAAGGCTTTTGGACTCAAATAAACTCCAGCAGTGATGGCGAACCTTCGGCACTCCAGATGTTTTGGACCACAACCCCCAGAGTCCTTTGTCATTGGCAATCTAGGCTTGGAATTCTGGGAGTTGTGGTCCAAAACATCTGGAGTGCCGAAGGTTCGCCACCACTGCCCTACAGGATCCAGAACTCTGGAAGGACGGGGATCTCAATGATATGGGGAAATTTTGTAGTCTTCAAAGTGTTGAAAGAACAGCAATGAAGACCAAGGAGGTGGGGATAGGCAAACTCCTCTTTACTTTCTTTTTCACACTGTGGCAATCCTGTCCATTTGGGGGTGCTTTATACAGACCACCAGTCCATCTAGGCCAGTAAAATCTATGAGAAGCTGATGGTTGGAAAGATCATTTCAACTGGGGATATCTGGAACTGAACCTTTGACTCGGTGTGAGCAAAGCACTGCTAGTAGCAATCAGCAAATCCTTCCCATACCATTCATTATCCATAAAACTAAATTTCTATAAGTTGTTTCCCTACCCCACCCCTTAAAGGTGCAAGCACAAATAGAGTTGCTTATCCAGTATATCTTTCCAAATCGATTATTCTAATGCTGGGTTTGCCAATCAATCATCTATTTAAAAACAATAGGTGGGGTTGCAATGTAGAGTCTATTCCCATGTAAACATCATGTCATCTCTCTGTGAAGCCCTGCCTCCACTGTTTCATTTCCAGAAGGTCACTGGGCTGGCAATTGAATCTTGAACTTTCAGCAATACTCATGGGAAATCATACACCAATATCCCAGAGAGCACCATCTAGTTTATGGAGCCAGAGACACATCATATGGCAGGGACATTAATGTCCTGGAGGGGGGATGGAGGACAACCAGGTGAGAGAACACGTCCTCCTTTTTCACAGGTCAAACTGGGCACATGATCACACACTGGAGCTTCTGTAAACTAACTCTTTTGTTTCATGAGCTGACCCGCCATAAATCTCATCTCTGCTGGAGAACATGACAAAAAGGATGCCAACAAGACACGCACAAATGAAAATATTGTAAGACCATCTGTTGTAATTAGCTTTTTGTTGACTTATAATAACAGGAGGAACATCATCAACACCCATCATATCATGTCCTCCTTTTTTTAAAAGAAAGATCTGTCCCTTTGCCACACACATTTACACATATGTTTTTAATGAGTATAATGACAGTCATGGACTGCTGGTTTATCGAGTTAAGTCCCCTTGGGAGCCTCCATATTATTAGGATGATTTCTCTCTGAAAATAACATGACAAATTCCCCCTCCCACCTCAATTTACTGCAAGGAGGTGGGAAAAAATGGGGAGGAAGATTTGGGCTCAGTTACAGGTTGATTTCTCCGTGCTATTATTTATTTGGTTTCCTGACTTCTCTGACCCTTCTACTGACTCAGAAAGGTAGGCTGATAACTTCCACCGCAACACCCATTTCCATTAGTTTATATTGTCAAAAATGGGAAGAATTTCTTTTTTGGACTCTAATTCCCAGAATCCATCAGCTGGCAGAATCATGGGCAGCAGGATTCTTGGAATGGTAGTTCTCAACTGTAATTTCCCCAAACCTTCTCAAACATTGCTTTTTTCTTAGGTGAGTCCTTCCTCAGGCCTGGTGTCTGTTTTCTGTCTCCTAGAGGAATGTTCACAACAGAAGCCTAAACCAAACATAGGTCATAAATTACTGCATCTGAGATGCACCTTATCCCCAAGACTCCTGTAGCCAATGGATGTTTAGATTGTGAACCTGATCTTTCTTCCGTTATTTCATTTCATTCAGTTGCCACATCTCTGGCAAAGTGGTCATGTCCACAAAATCCCACATTAAAATATAACAGTTAGTATTTTAGGTGCCATATGCCTTTGGCTTTTTTTGGTTTTGTTTCTTTGGATTTTTCCCAATCCAAAGAAGGCAATGACCTCAAAGAAGCAAATGACCTCAAAGACTCAAGACAGAGATACTTATTCAAGCTTTCTGGTCCTGCGCTGTCATCCCTAATTTTCTACTCAGAGTGAGGAGCGATAGTGACCTTCCTGCTTGGGATCTTTGCCTTATAAACACAGTGCCTTCATTCAGATTTTATTTTTAATGCTGACCTAAGCAACATGCATATAATAAATCAAAAACCTGCAGCAAGGGGTAGATTGCAGTCCAAACCAGCAGGCCTTTGCAATTTTTATACCAAGTGGAAATATATATTGCCTCTAGGGGAACTAGGCAAGTATTTCTGAGAAAAACGGCACTGCTTTTAAAATGATTGCATTAGCATTATAGTGGAAATATGGCCAAATCTTTAGGGCACACAGAGTACAACAGAAGATAAGGAATATCTGCTTGTTTTGTGTTCTCTGTAGTCTTCATGCTGTTTTTACTTTGCCTTTTAATATATGTTAGAGATGTTGCTTCTTTTTGGCACAGTTTTGTTTTATTATGTTGGAAGGAGAAATACTATCTGTTTTTGGACAAATGGAATTTCTCTTGCAATATATTCTTAGGCATAGTTGCAATATATTCTTGGTCTGTAGTTTATGAATACCTACCCATTGATCCTACCTTTTCCTCCACCCATCACAGCGGTCCCTACAGTCATGCCTTTAAGGAAATATCAAAAATGTGTGCTTCTGTGTTGCATCAAATCTACAATGTCATACTAATAGGATTGACTCCACCAGGAGCAGGTCTTTGGTAAAGCCAACAGATTGTACTTGTCCAACCAAGATTAAATCTCACTCTATCATACATAATAGGTAGCTTACATAAATACCTTGTTCCTGGAAAATCTGTTTCTCCCCCAGTTACTTTATTTATCTTTATTTTTAAGAATATTTTTACCCCACCTTTTTCCTTGGAAAAAGACCCAAGCTGGCTTACAATAATGAGGGACGATATACAGCCCAGAACATGTAAAACATAATTTAAGTTATGAACAGGGAATTAGAAGAGGCATCAGAGCATGCAAAAAGAAAAAAAAATCCATTATGAGGGATGGAGACTAACATAGAAAACACTGGTGTTCCTATGAAATCAGTCAATGCAATCATGCATGGTAGTCCATCTAAAAGTCACCTTGTAGGTTGTCCACCATTCAGGGAAAGCTTGCCTGAAAAGGAAGGTCTTTGCCTGATTCCGGAAAGATAGCAGAGATGGGGCAGTCCTGGCCTCCAGTGGGAGGGAGTTCCAAAGTCTGTGAGCAGCAACAGAGAAGGCCCTTTTATGTATTCTTATGAGATGCGCTTGTGAAGGTGGCGGGATGAAGAGAACAGTCTCTCCTGATGAACTTATCACCCAAGCTGGTTCATACTGCAAGATTCGACCTTTGAGGTGGCTTGGACCCAAGCCATTTTGTGCTTTGTAGGTTAAGATCAGCACTTTCAATTGTGCCCAATAGCTGACTGGCAGCCAGTGGAGCTGCTTTAGTTGAGGTGTAATGTGATTTCTGCAACCCACCCCAGTCAGCAATCTGTCTGCTTTGTTTTGGACCCACAGAAGTTTCATGAGACTTTTCATCGGCAGCCCCACGTAGAGTGCATTACAGTAGTCCAGCCAGGATGTCACTAGGGCAGTGGTGGTGGACCTTCGGCACTCCAGATGTTATGAACCACAACTTCCACAGTCCTTCATCATTGACAATACAGGCTTGGACTTCTGGGAGATGTGGTCCAAAACATCTGGAATGCCAAAGGTTCACCATCACTGCACTACGGCATGTATCACAGTGTCCAGAGCAGGTTTCTCAAAAAATGGGCATAACTGGTGTACTAGTTATTACGTTTTCTGCCAGAGACGCTGACAAAGCTGCAATGCAATGCAAGGAAAGAATCCTGAAAGGAATTACTTTCATTGTAGAAAGTTGTAGAAAGTTCCACACCTGCATACATTTGTATATTTAAGGAGGAATGCTTGAGCCTTGCATCGTGCCCTCCTGTGTTTCCTACTCCTGCGCTTCTCTGCTCCTGCATCTGCCTCCTACTGCTGTGAGCTTTGAATCCTGCATTCCCACGTTTTGCTACATTTTGCTGTCGAACTCTACATTACTACTGTTTATGTTTGTATTTCCTGAAGATACTGCTGGGTGCTGTCTACATATGTAAGAATTCAACATTTGTTTTTCTGAACTGTTTATAATAAACCCCAGCTTATTTTCGAAGAACTCCACAAGCGTTTGTAGCCTTCTTGCTGTGCATTTTATACTCTGCTAACAAGAATATTCTCGGCAGCGCAGCTGAAGCGCGCTGGACCGAGACAGTAGGTCTTTGAACCTCAAAACCTCAAACTAGTTTAATTTTGCAAATGCACTCCTGGCCACAGCTGTGGCTTGGGTCTCTAGGCTCAAGGATGAGCCCATGTTTAACATCTTAAGGTCATTAGAGCAAAAGCAGGATATAAATAGGGGAAACAAATAAGCATTCACATATATGAAGAACAGCTGGAAGGTGTGCGTGTGTGTTGTTGTTACAGTCATGACTGACTTTTCGTGACCCCATGTCCATGAAGTTTTCTTGGCAGGAATACTGGAGTGGTTTACCAGCTCCTACTCTAGGCGCCTACAGCACCTGGTATTCCCTGGTGGTCTCCCATCCAAGTACTAACCAGGGCCAACCCTGCTTAGCTCCAAAATCAGGCAAGATCAGATGTGCTTCAGAAGGTACTGGACATTAATTTTGCATTTCCAACACTTATTTGATACATTAGGGAGCATTTTAGCCAGTTTTACTGGTGTTATATGCCATCTATAAAACATTTTGTAAAGGTTTTCTTTATATGAAGTAGCCAATGTTAACTTAAAATTACTTGTCCATAATTGTTGCCAGTTTTGAAGTTCAAAATTGTGGCCAAAATTCTTGGCCCATTTTTAAAAAATAGGTGTACTATTTTTTCTTTTTGTTTTTTTCCTATCCTTTTTCCTTTTTATTTTTTCTCTTATGTATATTTTTCTATGTGTTTTAATTGAAAAATAAAACTTAAAAAAAGGAAGGTACTTGACATTAAATGCATTAAATAAAAATCATCATTAGAAAAATTCAAGATATAGGAATATATAGGAATTGACTGCTTCTGCCACAGTGATATCATGGCACTCGACCAGAACTGCTGCATTCCAGTGGAAATAAAAGGTTCACATGCACCTTCACATGCCAGTACTAAAAGTAATCACTGAACTAGCCTGAATGCCAGCTGGAAGCAACAATTACATTCCTCGTGGTGATACTAGCATACATGCTCAACAGATCAAACCATAAAAGCTATATAATCGCATTACTGACATTATCCAGAAGGAAAGAATATGGCTTGTCGGAGATGTTCATTTTTATTAAGCTTGCGACATGGTCACTGCATTGCCTGGAGTATGGGACTGAAATAACCATTTAAAAAAAGAGAGAGAAAAGGTAGACAGTGGGTGAAGATGAAGCCTCAAACTTGTATAAACAACCAGACCACAGATGGTGTGCTTCCTTATAAAAGTCTTAATAAAAATACTCTGTTCCTGACAATGGTTCCATAAAATATCTGGAATATCACAAAATACGCCACAAAGAATTTATAGTCTCATGTCTTAATTTCTTATTTTTGCTGCAAATGTCAAGTACAAGACTGAATAATTTTCACATAATAACCACGGTGTACCAACTTCTCTGAAACCTGTGAGTAACAGAAAGGGTTACAAGCTTATGGTTTTGCAGATGTTGTGGGTGCATGCATCAACAATCTCAGGTTAGACATTTTGTGCCATTTCAGAACAGTCTCACTCAGGCTTTCTAGAAATGAAATTCTCAGCAGCACATCCTTTGGGTATTTTTGCCAACATTCCCTCTCATCAAAATCTCACATGCACCATACTGTTTTAAGAGTACCCAACTTTGTCTAGGTTCAGAAACCAAGCAGGGTATGGTCAGGTAAGTATTTCAGAAGGAAACCACCAGGGAATATAAGGGATTACCAAATCTGGCTAGGAAAGAATCATGCTGGAAGCCCTGAAGCCTTGTGGCCAGTCAGAGTTGACAAAACAAGGCTAGACAGTAGAGATGGGCACGAAACAGAAAAATGGCATTTCGTTTTTTCGTTTGTCGTTGAGAGGTCTGCTTCGGTTCGTTTCCGTTTGTCGTGAATTTTTTGACAAAGTTCGTTACCGTTTTTCGTTTTTCCGTTTGTCATTTCTACCCGCTTTTTGTGTGATTTTTAAAGCATTTCCGTGGGCAGGCATCCCCCAACACCCCAGACCAGAGGGAGAACACTAAAAAAATGGATGCTGGCAGAGACACAGTATAGACTAGGTATGCAGGGCGGCTGCAAAGGCAGTGACGGGCGTTGCCCAGGGTGCAAGGCAAAAACAAATGTTTTAAGGACCCCAACCCCCCTGGTAGGTATTATCAGACAATATAAATAATTATCGCTGCGTTTTTATGGATGTCCAGGGCGTTTTTTAACATTTAAAACAGCTCATTTCATTGCGCGTTGCCATTAACGGAAACAAAATGTAACGACCACAATTTCCGTGGTTCTGTTCGTTTCGTTGTATTTTCAGCACAATTTTCGTTTGTTGTTTCGTTACGTAACGGAAACAACAAACGGTAACAGAAATGAAAACTTCGCCGCTCCGTGCCCATGTCTACTAGACAGACTCAGTGTATGCCGACTTTGTACTTCTTAATACGATTACTATAGTACACTCAGATATTGATCTTTGATCTCTGAGCCAGTCCTCAAACACAAAAGGTGTGCGCATATAGCATTTAGCTTTTGCCCCTTTACAATATGGAATAATAGGAACCACAAAAATTATTAATTAAGGTAATCTTTTTAAGTTTGGTGAGTTCCTAAGCATTGCTGCTGTTGAGGAGAGCCAAACAAACAGGAAGAAGTGAGCACTGGTAAGTTTCTAGAGTGCTTGCAGTTGGAGTAGAGGTGCTTTAAAGCAGAGATTTCAAATAAGAAACAAAGAAAACATTCTTACTAGATAGAAAGGTAGTAAAAGTGTAAATTTTTGAGGCCCAGAATACTGCACTCATTAAAATAGATTCTGAGGAAGCAGCTGTAGTTACCAGCAACTAAGGATGGGCACAAAACGCCCAAATGGTTGTGCTTTTAATTTTTTAAAATCTAGCACTGACCAGCTGGCCTGCATGCCCGGGTGGTGCTTTTTTTTTTTAAAAAAATGTATCTAATGCCGACCAGCTGGCCTGTGGGCCAGTCTGTGCTTCATTTTTTAAATCTAGCGCCGACCAGCTGGCCCACGGGGCGGCTGATGCTTATTTTTATTATTTATTTTGTTTCATTTTGTTTTTTAAAAGGGCACTTTGTTTCTCATTTCATTCTGTAAGGAAACAAAAAAATGAAAAAATAAATAAAAAAATCCTTTTGTGCCCATCTCTACCTGCAACACTTGTGCCATGTTTGTGATCTTTCCAAAGGATGTGGAGAACTACACTTACAACAAGTGCAAATTGGTTGTACTACTAGAAGGTCCAGCAGCTAGAGACCCACATATCTAACCTTCAACAAATCAAGGAGCTTGAGCTATTCTTGGATAGAGCAGAGCAGACTATCCTGGAAAAAGGTGAGACAGGGCACAGTTCTGAAGAAGTCAGTGCACTAACTCAGGAGGTAGATACATGGAGGAATGTGACTTGAGGAAGTAGAAGGGCAAGGGATCACTCTCTGAAATTGCAAAATCAATGTGAGGCTCTTTCCCTCATCACACCTCACAATGAATGCACAGAGGAACAATTGGTTCCAAATGAGGATATCTCCTTTATCACACTTAATGAGATACAGGAAGACAAACAACAGGAACAAATTGAAGACCTCTCCCTTAATATAGAAGGCACTGCTGAAGGAGAGCCAACATGGCTTTTGCAAGGGCAAATCATGTTTCATTAATCTGTTGGAATTCTTTGAGAGTGTCAACAAGCATGCGGATAAGGCAGATCCAGTTGACATTTTTCATCTGGACTTTCAGAAGGCTTTTGACAAGGTCCTGCACTAAAGGCTCTTGAATAAACTTGTCAATCATGGAATCAACTGGCTAAGGGACAGGAAACATAGGGTAGCACTAAATGGACACTTATCCAAGTGAAGGGAGGTAAAGAGTGGGGTCCCACAAGGTTCAATATTGGGACCCCTGCTTTTCATCCTCTTCATAAATGATCTAGAAGTAGGAATAACTAGTGAGGTAGCCAAATTTGCCGATGACACTAAATTATACAGGGCAGTAAAAACTGAAAGAAACTGTGAGGAGCTCCAGAGGAATCTCTTGGCACTGGGGGAATGGGCAAACCACTGGCAAATGAGCTTCAACATTAGCAAGTGCAGAGTGATGCACACTGGGGCAAAATACTTCAATTACATTTATAAACTCTAATTATATTTATAAATGGATTTATAAACTTTCTGCAACAAACTAGAAAGGGGACCTTGGTGTCCAGGTGGACAGTTCAATGAAGGTATCAATCCAGTGTGCCGCAGCAGTGAAACAAGAAAACTTAATGCTAGAAACCATGAGGAAGGGCATAGAAAATAAGTCAGCAAGTGTCATTTTGACTCTTTATAACTCTATGGTGAGGCCCCATTTGGAGTATTATGTACAATTCTGGTCACCATACCCCCAGAAGGATATTATGGAAATGGAAAAAGTGCAGAGGAGGGCAACCAGAATGATTAAGAGACTGGAAAACCTTCCTTACCTTCTGAGGCTGCAACGGCTGGGCCTCTTCACACCTAAGAGGTGACCTGATTGAAGTTTATAAAATCATACATGGGGTGGACAAAGTAGATAAGGAAAAACTGTTTTCCCTCTCACACAACACTAGAACTATTGGGCACGCCATGAAACTTTTGGGTGCTAGATCTCAAACAAATAAGAGAAAGTACTTTTCCACCCAGAGGATCACTGGTCTATGGTACTCCCTTTCTTGATGTTGTCAAGGCATGGAGAACAAGGGTATCAATGGCTATCATTATGGATGCCTAAGGACAACCCACAGGTTGGAGAGAGAGGCAGGATATCTCTCAATGCCATTTGGAGGGAATCATAAGCAGGTGAAGACATCTGCTTGGGAATACCCTGAAGCAAATGGTGAGCCACTGTGTGAGACAGAATGCTGGAATTGATTGGCAGTGGCCTGTTCCAGCAAGGCTGTTCTTATGTTCTTATTTATTATATTTATACCCTGCCCATCTGGCCAGAAGTTCAAGTCCTCACCCAGATTTTGTATATGGCTACCCAACTCACCTGGTGAGAGAATATGGATCTTGTACTGAGGGATATGTCCATTAAAAAGGGGGTACATTTGTCCTACTTTTTGTGCTGATATGTGGAGTGGCCTAATCCTGCCTGCTCTCACTGCACCATTCCATGACAATGTGCTCAACAATGTCATTTGTAAATAGTTGTCTAAGTGCACAAATTTACAGGAAGCTCTGATGTGTGAGAAGAAATCCTGGCCAATCAACCTCCTCCCTCATGTACAGGATTTCTCCATGAGTCATCTATGGGACATGGGTGTGACAAGAGTTCCTTTTAGTGAATATATTATAGATGTTCAGAATGTGACAGTGCTGAATCTCCACCATTGAGTGTGGGACTAGACCAGTGGTTCCCAACCTTGGGTAACCTAGGTGGGTGGGTCCAGGGGCCATTTTCTGCACCTAAAGGCATTAAAGACTACTAGAACTTCTAAGCAGCAACAACAAACTCCAAACAGAAGTGACGGGAAATAATTTTTTATCCCCCCCCAAAAAATATATATTTCTTAATGCTAAATTATGTGGTGGGTTTTGTGACACACCTATTTAAAATGTGGATTGCTGCCCCCAAGAGTTCAAGAAACAACAACGTACTCCTTTTTCTGCTAGAAAAGGGGGTTATGGAGGTTTTGGGAGTCTGAGCAGACAGAGTTGGCACCAAAATATGCCCAGTAGGCCACATTCAGCATCTAGCATCACATTTTGACCAACCCTACCTTAAGCTAGTGAAACGTCTGCTAGTTTTATTTTATTATTTTATTTTACTGGCAGGGGGCAGTTGAATATTTATTTATTTTATTTATTTGGCACATTTATATACCACTCCTTTTTCCAAAAAGGAACTCAGGGCGGTTTCCACTTAAAAACAGCTAAAAACACAGCTAAAACAACAGAAACAATGGAAAAACAGAGGCAGGATAAATAAAAAAGTGGCAAAGAGGGAAAACCCTTGGCGCTGCAGCAGCAGATCAAAGGAAAATAATAATAATAATGGGAAATTAAGAAGAAATGAGGTCACCAAATGCCTCCTTGAAAAGCAGGGTTTTTAATGTCTTTCTGAAGGCGGGCAGGGACTCTGCAAGGCACAGCTCACTCGGAAGTTGGTTCCATAGAGATGGGCCAACAACAGAGAAGGCGTGGTTATGGGTTACTGACTTCCGCGCCTCACTTGGAGTGGCCACCCTGAGTGAGCGCGCTTGCGACGATCGAGTAGGTCTGACCTCAGTTGATCTCTGGGAGATCCGCTCCACCAGGTATTCAGGTCCCAAGCTGTGGAGGGTTTTGAAAACAAAAACCAAGACCTTGAATCTTATCTGGAGAGCAACAGGCAGCCAATGCAGGCGCGCCGGAACTGGGGTGATATGATCGTACTTACGGGCACCCACTACCAGTCTGGCCGCCGCATTTTGCACCCGCTGGAGTCTCTGGACAAGGGTCAAGGGCAAGCCCACGTAGAGGGCATTGCAGCAGTCAATCCTTGAAATCACGAGGGCCTGCACGACTGTTCTCAAGGAGGACCCATCGAGGTACGGACGGATCTGGGCGATCCTGCGGAGTTGGAAAAAAGCGGCCCTGGAGACCACCGTCACCTGGGCTTCCAGGGAGAGGGCTGAATCCAGGACTATGCCCAGATTCCTGTCCCTGTCCTTAGGCTGGAGGGGAACACCTCCTAGGCTAGGGAGGGGGCCATTGTACCTGGATGAGGGCGCCCCGAAGAACAGAACCTCGGTCTTTTCTGGGTTAAGCTTGAGCCTCTTTGTCCTTGTCCATTCCAAGACTGCCTCCAGGCACAGATCAAGGGAGCGAACTGCCTCCACTGCAGAAGAAGAAAAGGAGAGATAGAGCTGGGTATCATCAGTGTACTGATGACAGTGAACTCTAAATCTCCTGATGACCTCCGCCAGCGGCCTCATATAAACATTGAACAGCATAGGGGAGATTGCCGACCCCTGGGGCACCCCACAATGGAGTGTCCAAGGAGCCGACAAATCCTCCCCCAGCTGAACCAACTGGGACCGGCCACCTCGGAAGGAGTGGAGCAGATTATTCCCTTTCCATGTGCATTTCAGGCAACCAGGGTGAACTGGTAAATTTTAAAGTGAGAATCTGGTCTCAGAGATCCGTGTTGGTCTTGTAGCATCCAATAGAGTGTCTCAGATGTAGGAGCTTCTGCTTTCATTAGGGAAGTATTTCAGTGCAGGATTATGAAGAGATGTGTGCTCACTGAGGAGGTAGACTGATATTTTTAACACCACATGAAATCGTGGTTTACCTGAGGTTACAAATTGGCTAGCACTGCTAATCTCTTCTCTTCTCTTATTTGTGGGGAGCACTCATCTGTGGGATAGCAAACCAACAGGGATGCAATTTAATATTTAGCAGTAACTCTGTTGCTGTGCTTTATTATGTGCCATGAGGTATACATGAGGAAAGGTGTAGGCGGCATTTGAGTTTCATATGTTGCCGGTTCCTTACTTTCCCCTCAAATAATTATCAAACAACTCTCTGTTTGGTGCCAGATTCTATCAGGAGAGAGTGAGATGGTTTTCTAAAAGCAAGCATGGTACAGTACTTCTAAACTACAACAGAATTTAAACGATTTTTCTACACTCTATATCTATAAATTAGAGATGGGCACGAAACAAAAAAATGGTGTTTCCGTTTTTCGTTTGCCGTTGAGAGGTCTGTTTCAGTTCGTTTCCGTTTGTCGCGGATTTTTTGAAAAATTTCGTTACCGTTTTTTGTTTTTTTTGTCATTTCTACCCACTTTTTGTGTGATTTTTAAAGCATTTCCATGGGCAGGCATCCCCCAACGCCCCAGACCAGAGGGAAAGCACTAAAAAAAATGGATGCTGGCAGAGACACAGTATAGACTAGGTATGCAGGGAGGCTGCAAAGGCAGCGGCGGGCATTGCCCAGGGTGCAAGGCTGCCGCAGAGTGACTGCACTGCGGGGCAAGGGAGGGTACTCACCGAGAGGTACACAGCACACACGCACACAGGGAAGGTGCAGGACTGAAGCTAGAGTCACAGTAGAGACAGCAATCCCACCCTAACTCCCACCAGAGACTGCAAGGAGGACGGGGGCTGCCAGAGCTTTTTATGCCCTCTGTGGCTGCCAGACCTGCCCGTCCAGTCTGCAACCTGGGCATGCTATTGGTTGAACATGATCCCACACCATATGGCTTGCCTCCATTTTGTGGCTGGTGGCAACATCCATTTTAAAGGGAAAAGAAAAATACATCACGATGGGAGAAGACAAAAACAAACGTTTTAAGGACCCCAACCCCCCTGGTAGGTATTATCAGACAATATAAATAATTATCGCTGCGTTTTTACGGATGTCCAGGGCGTTTTTTAACATTTAAAACAGCTCATTTCATTGCACATCGCCATTAACGGAAATGAAACGTAACGACCACAATTTTCGTGGTTCTGTTCATTTAGTTTCATTTTCATCACAATTTTCGTTTGTCAGTTCGTTACGTAACAGAAACGACAAACGGTGACGGAAACGAAAAAATGTTCATTCCGTGCCCATCTCTACTATAAATATCTATAGAAAGAAGGGACAGGTTTGGTTCCCCAAACAGTTCTGAAGCCCATTTGGACACCTTGAACAAGTTATTATAACCCTGTTCCATATTATGCATGTTGATTATATGAACATGCTTAGAAGGCAGGGACTTGCCCTGACCCCCTCAGTCACCATCTCCTAACCAGTTTCAGCATTGAGTGAAGCGAAGAAGCTCTTGTTTGCCTATAAGCTGCCCATTTTGGGGAGAATTGTGGAAATGCTGGGTTCTTACTTGTGTGCAAAACGCAACAAGCATGAAACAATTTCTTCTTTTCAGGCCCTGTGCTGAAACTGAGTGAAACACGAGGGCAGAAGGGTAGGTTCTGGTACTCTCTTCCGGTACACATGTTTATAGAATCAGCATGAGTTTATCTCTCAGCCTAACCTACCTCATGGGTTGGTCAAGAGGAAAACCCCACTTTTCCCTTTTTTACCCACCTCCCCATTCAGAGCTCGGAAGTAACTCACTACAAATTATAATGAACTGGTAGTAATCAGTTCTTTTTAGCCTCAACAGAAGATCAATGCACGGTACAATGAGGCCATGTCGGACCACATCAGAACAAGTTGCTGAAGCATGTTGTCTGGCTGTCGGAAAATGGATTGAACCAAACCACACAATATGCACCCGACAAAGCAAAGTAAATAGCTACTTTACTGCATTCTAAATTATATTATGCTTGGAATTTAAGGAGGGATAGCTTCATTCTTTTTTGTGTGTAACTGTAATTTTGTTAGTTTTGGTTATAATTGCAGGAGTATTGTTAACACAGGGCTGGGACTTGGAGCATTCTGAGTTTAAAGAAAAAGCTTTGTTTATTTTTTCAGTATCAAGGTAATAAATTGTTACTTAGACATTATAACTGAGATAGTAACTAACATCTAGCTAAACTGCAGCCACAAATCATGGAAAATCAGGGGACTCAATAAGGTGGCTAGAGCAGTCTCTCTTCTTTGAAAAGTTGATCCTTCCATATGGAGAGATACTGTACAGAAGAGAAGGAACTGGTGTGTTCCCTTGTCCTTGCATGTTTATGACCTACAGTTTGAGAATGCCGGGCAGGGTTTAGGGGATAAAGAAGCCAATAAAACTTATATAAAAAAAGAAAATATATCCAAGTACTTGCGGCCATTAGGACAGAGCCCATATGGTTCATGGACAGAGCCATGCTTTGCATCTGGAAGGCCTCTGAATCTGTCAGCTGCATCTCTGCATATGCCTTGGAAACAAGGGCATCCCTGACTTTAGATAGAATGGGAGGGTTGCCTCAGGCAGCAGATGCTGGGGCATAGGGTATGACGGTGGGGTGGCAGTGGAGCTATGGCTGTGCAGGCCAAACTCTCCTGCTTCCTCTAAAATCTCCTTCTGCTCTCAGACCTCTTGCCTTGGCTTTTCCCCCTCCCCCTCTCTACCCCAACATCAGTGAGAAAATAAATAAACAACCCACACTCTTTTCTCCTTCACAAGCCATCAGCCAGCAATAAATAGAATATTGTCGCTGCAAAACAAGTGTGGGTTTCTGAGCAAGAGCTGATGCCAACTCCAAATGATGATGTATGAAAGAGAGGCACAGAAATTTGATTTCCCCCTCCCCCCTCAGACTAGGCTGACCCTATAAAACTGAGTGGAGCAGAAAAATTGGTTTGACTAAGCAAACATGACATGGAAGTCATAAAAGCAGCAGCAGTTACAATACGAAACATCAAAATGCCTCATTGCTGTAAATATATTGTTTAAAGCAGAATGACATTTAAATGACAGCAATAAATGTATTTTCTTCGTTATCCTTTCTCTGCCTGCCTTGCAGCCCATTTCATATATGCAATGCATTTCTAGGGCGTAAGAATTTTGATGCTACAATGGCCATAGGTAAAAATGCAATTTGCCAGTATAAAATGTGCTGAATCTGACTTGCTTGGGAGTTGTAAAATCTCTGTTTACCCTTTATTTATTTATTTATTTATTTATTTATTTATTTATTTATTTATTTAT
>JAHTLZ010000348.1:10590563-10652098 GCA_023846285.1 Phrynocephalus versicolor
TAACATTTCATTCAAAGACAGCTCAGTGGCTGAGTGTGGGCAAAAAGTCCCTAGTTTAATCTGTGCATTCACTTGTTCAGGCTGGGAAATGATGGAGATTCATTGCCAGTCAGTCAGCTAATATAGATTTAGGTTTAAAACAGTCACATTTGGTTGGAATTAGTATGGTGTTTACCTATGGTTTGTATAACTCGCTGCAGCTAACCGTGGCTAATTAACAAAGTGCTGCCATGCATCTCAGTTCTGGAACAGATACCACGACCAAGTCATAGAACCAAGACACACCAGCAAATTATACAAATGTTATGCAAAGATTTTAGGTGATTTCCCCTGAAACATGATAATAGGGCCCATCCAACTGGGAGGACACATGTCTGAAGGGATGGGACAGGTACTTGAGAGGAATTTGTCCAAATGCTGATTGCTTTCATTTTTGTGACTCCCTCAGTTAGGAAGAGAGGAGTCAATACAGAATACAGGTGTTGAAAAGAAGGTAGGAAAGTGGTTCTAGGGATGGCCTGATAACATTCAGAGAGGGGGCAAGCCTCTCTCTGACATAATTTGGCATACTATATTAGTTCTGGTAGGAAATTCCCTCACGTCAATTAAATCTTTATTATGTGCAATCACTTGACTTCCATGATTTTCTCATTTTAGACCAGGCATGTCCAAACTCCGGCCCTCCTGATGTTTTGGACCACAGCTCCCAGAATTCTAAGCTTAGATTGCCAATGGCAAAGGACTGTGGGAGTTGTGTTCCAAAACATCTGGAGTGCTGAAGTTTGGGCATGCCTGTTTTAGACCATCTGGCTTTTGAATTTCAGGTCTTTCTACCTGTATGCTATTGCTGTATTATCATATAGGGTGTGTGTGTTGGGGGGGGGAGTAAGCATGCCCATATAACACTTGCCCATATAACACAAAGTAGTATTGATATAATAATATCTCTTGATGGACTCCCCATGTAAAGAAGCTATTACAGCTTAGTACATATCTCAATGACAACTGCCTGTACTTCCAATGTGGGCTTGCAGAAAGGACTGCAAAGGCCGATGGGCACCCCAGAGCATTCTAATGTACCCTCAAAATATGCAGCATCATAGTCATCAGATAGCATTGCACCACAGTTGCTCTAGGCCAGGGGTCCTCAAACTTTTAAAACAGGGGCCAGTTCACTGTCCCTCAGACACTGTTGGGGGCCAGACTATACAGTATGATCTCCATATCCACTGATTCGCTATCCGAGGATTCAGTTATCTGCAGATAGCGAGAGGTGGTGCAAGGGCCTGGGCTCGGCTGCAGGTCTGCAAAATTGTGTGTAAAGGAAGAGAAGAATGCCTGGCTAGGGAATGCCTGCCTGCCTCCAACATTGGCAGTGGCAACGGAGGCTGCGTGGCCCCGGAGTGCCTGCTCAGTCGCATGAGGAGGAGAAGATGGGGGTGGAGAGGAAGGGAGGGAGAGGAAGGTGGCAGCAGGCAGGCTGGTGGAAGTGTCTGTTGGTAACGTGCCGCAGAGTCCCATGGGCTTTGTGAATGCCTTCCTCCTCCTCCTCCTCCTCCTTCTCCTCCTCGTTGTCTGTCTCTCCCCCCCCCCCCAAACGATCTGCTCCAGCCTGTCCTATTACCCCATCTCTCAATTGCCACGGCTGCCAGGCAGCAACAGAACTGAGCCCTCCATGCGGTTCTCACCGGGATGCCCTCCTCCTCCTCCTCCTCCTCCTCCTCCTCCTCCTCCTCCTCCTCCTCATCTCTTTCGCCTTCCCCACCCTGTCGGCTCCAGCTCGTCCCACACCCCCATGTCGCCATTGCTATTGCTGCCAGGCAGCAGTAAGACTGAGCCCTCCATGCAGCTCTCTCCAGACTTCCCTCTCCTCCTCCTCCTCCTCCTCCTCCTCCTCCTCCTCCTCCAGGGGTACTCCTCTACTGAGCATCTGTGATCCCGGGCTGGTGAAGTTTCCTGGTGGCAGTGGCAGAGGAAGCTGTGTGGCCTCAGAGCTACCAATCACCTGCCTGCCTGCAACAGTGGTGGGGGTGGCAGCAGCAGAGGAGGTTACTCAGCCCCTGAGCATCTGCCCGCATGCAAGATTGGCGGTGGTGGCGGCAGCAGTGGAGGAGGCTGCTCTGCTCTGGAGCACCTGCCCACAAGCACCACAAGTAAGAAGAGGCAGCCCGGGTGGTGCAGGCTGAGCAGGGTGTGTGTGTGTTATAACCTCAGTTTTCCACCACTGAGCAGGGGAAGTTCTGCACTTGGGGGCGGGCCTGATCCAGCCCTTGGGTCATAGTTTGAGGACTCCTTAGGCATTTATAAGGATGAAGGATGCTGACATGGATGCATTATGGAGCCTAGATTAACTGGCTTAAATCCTGTTTGTGCAGTTACACCATGTAATGCTGAGGACATCATCAGCTGCAGCATTTTTTAAAGAAATAAAAACATTTCTGATCTCCCCTCCCCCTGAAGATTGAAAGGTCCCCATGAAATCTCTTTCATCATGTAGAAGCTGCTAGGGACCATAAGACTGGGGGAGGAGTCTTTGATTTTTGAAAATAGCCACTGTCAGGCAGGTTTACGTTTGATAAGTGAACCCAGTATCTCAGATGACAGCCATGTGAAAATGCCCTTGGAATGCTGGCCAAACATTCATATCTTATTATCTCCTTATTTGGGGGGGGGGGGATGTGGGTGGGGAGGACTTGATATAGCCATTCAATCTCCCCTTCAGATCTGGCTGTAATTTTCTGAGGCAGTTCAGTGAGAAGGTTGCCAGATGTTTCCCAGAAAGGGGTCTTGGTGGTAATCTTAAAGATAGTGGCTTGCTTCCAAAATAGTCTAACTCAATTCTGTGAGGTGATACATGAGACGTTCCTGGATTCAATGGGGGAGAGGGAAGGAATAACAAAGGAACATAACTTCACAAATGCGAACATGATGGAAAATTTAAAAAGGCTCGTGGCACTGAAAGGGATAGGAGTCACACCAGTCTTGAAGTAGAAAGTGATAGATGGTGGATTAGATCAATAGCATAGCCCCAGTATGGAGTGTTCTGGAAATACCAACAGCTGCACCAGTATACTTTGAAAGATTTTAAGGCCCGGTTTGCTTCCTGGCCTGGGGAACTAGGAGGCCACTATATTCTTAGGGGGCTATGAAGATTCCTGGATCTATGATGCTACCACCTTTAAAATTAATTAATAACTATTCTCCATTCCAGGCATCCCACACCAAGATAACAGCGTTTGACCAGAGAATCTTATTATGAAGGATGGACTTCAACACCAATCTTTATATTTTAAAATGAAATGTGTATAACTTTTATTGTTGTTCAGTTAGATGTTCAAAATTGTTATGATGGTAGCTTAGCCAATGTACTTAGATGTTTCATTAATAACTTGTAATACAGTTACTATCTTTATGCAAATACCAAGACCAGTTTCAGACTATCATGCTTGACCAACTGTCACTTCAGGCAGACTAACGGACAATTCTGCTGCCTCTGCTAGTTAACTCTCTAGACCACCGCTAGATCACCCAGGAGAGAACCCATTCCTTTCTTAACGCATCCCTTTATATCCACTAGCCAGGCCCACCAACTTGCTGATTGGTTAGGCAATTTCCATTCATACATATTCATCAACAACCATAAATATCCATCTACAAGCCCATTCACCACAGGGGCATATTGTTCCTTCAACAAAGGCCATTGTCTGCCCATCCTTTGGCTTTCAAAGTTAAGCGAGCCTTCTCCAAGTAACAACATTTTTCAGTGGCAACTGTTTGAGGCCAGTTTAATACAGCTTAAAGCAAAGGCAGACAAAGTAAACTAAAAGTGTTCTGTTTATATACCACCCCATAGCACTTCAAGCACTCTTTGGGCGGTTTACAATTTAATTTTTCAGGCTACACATTAACACCCCCCCCCCGGCAAACTGTAACTATGGGGCCATTTATTTATTTATTTTTATTTTTACCCTGCCCAGCTAGTACATATGCACTATTCTGGGCAACTTACAAATGGGAAAAAGCCAGACATTACAATAAAGAAACATAATATAATATAAAAATGAAACAAGATAACCATCAACATAAAATATATCAAAACATGACAAAAAGATAAGATGGCCACATAAAAATGTAGAATCTAAAGCAGGTAGGGAAGAGAAAATAATCAGCTGTTGCTGATCTCAAAAGCTTCCCAAAACAATAAAATCTTTAACTGCCTACAAAATGTATAAAGGAGGGAGCTAGACAAAGCTCCACCAGGAGTTGATTCCTGTGGAACCACACAACTGAGGGTTCAAATTGACCCAAGCTGTAGTCTATGGATCCAACCCTGCAGGAAGGACCAGAGCCAGCTAAGTGCTAGCTCCCCAATCCCCACCCCCACCCCACTCCCCCCATTCACGTCCTAAAGGAAACTGTCCCATTTCTAGCCCCCCAAGTGATAAAGCCAAAGTCTGGCTAAGCGATGGAAGCCTGAGTCCTCACGGAAGAACAATGGTAGCTCACCAAGGAACCAATAATGGATTAAGGAACCCACCCTTATTTATTTATTTATTAGTTGCATTTATATCCTGCCCATCTTCCAGAAGGAACTCTGGGCGGCTTACAGACAATAATAAAGCAACAATATATAACAATATATAAAGGTGAGGAAATGGGAGAGAAAATAATGGTTAAGGGATAAAAAAACAAATAGAATAAAGATATTCCCAGTAAGCACATTAAATGTGGAGAATATTTTTTGTCTATCAAAGAGACAGAAAAAAGCAAGAGGAAAGAGGGAAAATACTTTTTCAAAAATTTTCAATTATCAATAAAACACCAAAGTTTTGAGGAAAATCCCCAGACAAGAAAAATAACAAACCTAACTTGCCTTTTCTACTTACACCAGATGACCTCCATAGAAATAATGACAGACTTCTAATGTACCCAGAGTACAACTCTTGCCAACAGAGTAACCAAGAGAAATCCAAAAGACCCAAAACCTGTTTTGATCTTCCACCGCTCAACTTTTATACTTTTGGCCTCAGAAATAGTGACGGCTCCCAAAAGCCCATCATAATCCTGTTTTCTTGGATATGAACAGGACCTTCTTGCATATGAACAATCCCATCCACACCCCTTTGGAAAAATAAACAATTAAGTTCTCTGCCAGTACTACACCACCTCTCTCTCATCAGCCAAGCAAGCCACAAACAAGATGGACATGGTTTGACTCTTTGCATTTCTTCGCAGTGTCTGAAACTGCATTCACCAGGAAAAATAAAATAAAATAAAAAACACATTGAATCCGCAGCAACTCCTGCCCTAGCCCACAAAACCAAGACATACAGTGGATCAAAATGGTGCCCAATCCAGTTATTTTCTGCTCTAGTTTATTTTACTGGTACACCATAGTTTTGAATGGTACAGTAACCCCCCGCTGATTGTGGGGGTTAGGGACCCACCCCATGTGCGATCCATGAAAATCCACAATATGCGGAAGTGGGGGGGTGCGGGGGGAGCGGGGGGGGGGGTTGATCACAAGCCTGTCAGAGAAGTCTCCGGGGCCGTCTCCATTGAAAAGCATTGCCAATGCATTTCAATGGAGAAAATTTTCCCCATTGGAAAACATTGGCTCAATGCTTTCCAATGGGGAAAATTTCTGCATTGAAATGCATTGCCAATGCATTTCAATGGAGATTGCGGCCCCGCCTCTGCCGCCCCGCACGGCTCCGTGAAGCCTCGGAGGGGGCAGGGGGGGCGGGGAGCCCTGCAATGGCTCCCTGCGACCCTCCTGGGCGGCTCCAAGACTTCCTAGAGGGGCCCAGGGGGTGGTGTGGAGCCATGCGATGGCTCCCCGTGACCCTCCCGGGCAGCTCCGTAAAGCCTTGTAGGGGCCGGGGGGTGGCGGGGAGCGACCTGATCGCCCCCGCCCCCCCAGCGGTGCAGGTACTGCGATCCCACGATGTAGTGGGACCACGGTACCTGAACCGCGAAATGGCGGGGGTGACTGTACCTGGGCAGTGACCATCCATCATTCCCCCCCGCCAGTTGTCTGCCCAGCATTTCCTCAGTCCCTGATTGCCCCCTTCCCCCGTTTGTGCTTGACTGCCCTATACATCTGTCCCTGCCAGCCTGTCTTAGAACTGCAATGCCATATACAGGCAGCCTGCGGTCCCAAGGCCTGGCCTCATGCCTTATTCCAGGCGAGGATGAAGATATTCTTGTTTTGAAGATGGTTTGGTGCTAAGATGCTGCATCTAAACATGGTCTGGAAATAAACTTTCAAAAGAGACAGAATTTAGCCTCTGGTATGCTTACGAGGCTAGGAATCATCAATACTGTAGCACCTACACTAGCCTGCCTATCTGTGTCTAGGCTCAGTTAAAAGTGCTGCCTTTGACTTTTAATTTAAAGTGTTGACTTCAATGACATATATTAGCCTTAAATGGCTTTGGAGCAGGAAAGACTAACCATTCCTATAGAAACCTGCTCTAGCTTTAAGACTGGCTGCATATGCCACATTTATTGTAAAGGTCCGTTAGACTGGCAGGTACTTCAGAGCAAAGTGGATTCAGATTTAGTCACAGTAAAATCTAACTTCTTTCTCACTGATTGTGGAGTTACTCTATCCATGTCTAATCTTGGAATTCTCTAACAAAAGAGGCATGTTTAATAATTTGTTTAATATTATTGATAAAGTTACTTAAAAACAGTTATGTGTCCAGAAATATTCGGTTGTTCCTTAATCAGAGGTAGCCACCATGTCTTGAGGGGAACAGGAACCTTTTCCTGATTTTTTCCATATAGTGGAGGGGAGGTCAACCTGGCTGGATGTGAATTCTATATACAGACAGGAAATCTCCCTCTGCAGAATTGTTTCTGGCTATTTGAAACAAGTAACAGTGGAAACAGAGGGGGGGGGGGGAATAAGATGCTGTCCTCGAAGCATAGTGAGCCTACCCCGGTAGCAGATAACTAAATATTCAGTGACTAAAATCCTGTTACTATAAATTATGCTCCATAAGACTGACAGCATCAACAACTGTGGTGATTTTATGGAACCTGTGGAAGCCAAAGGATAGGAAGGGAAATTCTAATTACTGAAAATTGCTGCCACCAGTAATTAAAAACTTTCCCCTTGTGACCCATGGCTTCCAACCATGAAAGAGGGAGCTTCAGGAGAGAAGCTCAAGATGTTTAATCTCTGGGGGTGGGTGGAAATCAATGTTGCTGATGTCATCAACCTCACACTGTTTAAATTATGGCAACAGGATTTCAGCCAGAATGACTGCATCTTGCTGATATACAGCATACAGGAGTTTTAACTGCTTCTGTTTGAATGCTTTATTTGCACATTTAAAGGAAAATCTTATATCATTGATCACTTTGTTACAGCTTCTTGTTAGAGTGGCCATGGATTTTATTTTGCAAGGACAGCCGTCAGCTTGAAAAAGTGAAAGAGGCTGTTGAATCCATAAAGAACAATAGGGATTGAGCAGAGCATAGCAGATCAGCCTTGCGGAAACTCTGCATCCCATGAGCATTCCCTAACATTTTCACGAACCCAGAACCTAAAATTAACAAGTAGAGTTACTGTAGAATTTTAGACTGATACAGCTAATGATTTAGCCAGGGGAGAGTTGCAATGGGTTAATAGAAAGTTGTTTTTAAAAAATAATTTTCCAAATTTGGTCTCTTCTGGTAAGAAGTAGTATCTGACCAAAAATATTCATGGTGGGTCCCTGAAAGCACATTGCGGTGGGCACTGTCTGTCAATGTGAAACTCCCCAAACCTAGAGATTTTTGAACTACTTAAAATTTTCTACCATCATGTCTTTTTCTCCCAAACAGAAGGACTGAGAATCCTGAAATGTGCACAGATGTTCTGAGCATTGTTAACAAACATAGCCAGTTCTAACAGAAACATAACAGTATATTATGGGAGTCCCAAAATGATGTAGGGCAAATAAGTGCCAGTATATACATGCTGGTGAACATTTAATGAAGATTAATTGCTTATTCATATGCTTGAAGAAGCTCTCCTGTACATACAGAATAACCACAGTATGATAAAAATCTAGTTATGATCATGCATCTTTTTTAGAGTTTAACTTCTTTCAGCCCTACATAATTCTATTCCTTTATTCATACTTGCACTGGAATTATATTTAGGACCAGAAATGGTGTAGTCCTTGAAACATAATTCATACTGGAAGAATGACTCCCAATCCACTTTTCAGGAGATTTCAGCAAACAGAAGCCAGGATACCTTGATGGCCTCCACAGAAGCAGGGTATTTATTTATTCATGGCTTAGATCACATATGAGTAAAACCCTTTCTGGACTTAGCTGTACTTTCCAGTAACAAGTGAGAGCCTGGTATGATGGACTTATGGTCAGAATATTTATGGATGACAACATTCAGAACCTCACAAATCACATGACCTCTTTCTGTGATGTCTGTGGTGATGAGGGTTCTAGGCCTTCTGACCAAATAGTAACTTTTGGTTAGAGCCAGGGCTGGCCAGGGCAGCAGCATCTCACCAATCCAGGCTGTTTCTGGGTTTAAGGTTATGTCCATGTGCATGGATTGCCCATGAACACACCATGAGGACAGTGTATGGTGGCATAAACTCTGTACATTATCTGCTGGCAACAAAAGGGTGTACTCACTTTTGTTGCCAGCGGTTTAGACATTAATGACTGTGTGTTGTGTTATTTTTAAGGGGACAGCACATTTACACTGTTATATAAGTTGTATAGTCACTGATTACATTGTAACCAAGTGTCATTTCTTCTGTATTGTCACAGGAAAAGTTATACTAAAATATTTACGAAATGTGAGAGGATGTATTCACTTCTGTATGGGAGAGGCTCTTTTCATGGTTCCAACATCTCTGGGGGCTTATCTGCTTAGAACATGAGAGGACACCTTCTTAGTGGCTTTGGAATACCTTAACATGGGTGCACTGTTATCTGTTAACCCCTTTTGTTGAATAATTTATTAGATGTGTCTATGTAGATTGGTGGTTTGTGGACTAATGGGAGAGTTTGGGGAAGAAGCCTCAGGAGATTTAAGCCCCAGCCCAGCACTGGTCAGATAGGGACTGACTGAGTGAATGATTGGGAACTTACCCTGACTGAGAGATTGATAGAGTCTGAGAGAGAGTCAGACAGGGTGTGCAAATGATCAACTTTGTCTGTAAACTAACTTTAGTGTGTTTGAGCTGTATTTTTCCTTTTGTTTGTACCTAAATACATTACCATTTATGAGTTTAATTCTACTTTGTAATAAATACTTTTAAAATCTTTATTCAATTTTAAATCAGTCTGAAAGCATTAATTTACATCAGTTTGCCTATAGGAGAAATAGATTGACAGATGATGCCATAGCTACTGCCTTACATCTTGCAGTGAGTCATCTGGAGAAACCTGGAAATTATGTTAGGATGCTTTTCATTGATTACAGCTCAGCTTTTAACACCATCCTGCCAAGCATTCTTATTAAAAAGCTGACTGATTTGGACCTTTCTTCTACCATCTGTGACTGGATCAAGGACTTTCTAAGGGACCGCCCACAAACAGTGAGGGTTTGACCTTTTACATCTACTTCCCTGAAGCTTAGCACTGGCTCCCCACAGGGCTGTGTGCTTAGTCCCTTCCTGTATTCATTGTACACATATGACTGTGTATCATCTGATCCATCTACTGTGATTATTAAGTTTGCAGACGATACCACCATAATGGGTCTTATTACAGGGGAAGATGAATCAGCCTACAGGAATGAGGTCCAAAAAATATCTACATGGTGCCTAGAAAACAACTTGCATGTAAATATTACACAGACAAAGGAGATGGTGCTGGACTTCCGGAGGAAGAGAGAGGAACCAGCCCCATTGTACATCCAGGGGGGCTGTGTGGAGAGAGTTTCTTCCTTTAAATTCCTGGTAGTTTACCTCAGTGAAGACCTCTCCTGGGGAATCAATAAAACCAAAGTGGCCAGGAAGGCCCAGCAGAGACTGCATTTCCTCAGAGTCTTGTGTAAGAACAAAGTGAAAAAACAACTGATGATCTCCTTTTACCGGTCCACAACTGAAAGCATCCTCACATATTGCATTACCGTTTGGTATGCTGGATTGACAGCTGCTGACAGGAAGACACTACAGAGGGTGGTAAGCACAGCTCAAAATATCACGGGCTGTCCCCTAAGTGCACTGGACAACATTGCTAGGGTTCGTTGCCTCAGGAGAGTTGAAAAAAATTCTTAAAGATGATTCACACCCCAGTCAGCCTCTTTTTACCCTGTTACCACCAGGCAGAAGATATCGTAGTATAGTCTGCCGCACCAACAGACAAAAGAACAGTTTTTATCCATGGGCTGTCAGACTGCCGAATGGGAAATAATTCCATGACAGGTATAGAATGACTGATCTGTGGGCTGGCGCATTCTGTGTCAAGTACACAGGGTGCAGTAAGACTGAGTGGTTGTTAGTGGGATGGTGGTGGGATGGTGGTGGGTGTGGGAAAGGGATACTCAGCCAATTTCATTGTGCACATGTTGTACATTGACAATAAAGGTATTATTATTACTAGATAAGCTAATTGGTGGCAATGAAAGAGCAAGATTTGAAGTTGTGCTTGTAAATAGCCCACGAAAGGGGCTGGGGACAAAGCATAGTGACGCTATAATTTGGTAGGCAGCTGTGGGATCCAAAAAATCCCGTTGAGAGCTGAAGAAAATAGCCAGAATCCAATGTTAGGTTAGCATAGTGGGACATGGGATTGTGTGGGGGATCCGTATACCTGTGTGGGGAAGTGTGGGTGAGTTTAATCCCTGTCTTAGTAAGTTAAGACATACTGATGGGTTTATGTGAGAAGCCAGTGTGTGAAGAAGAGGCCAAATCTTTAAAAGGGAAATCACACTTCAGTATCAGTATAAGGGAAACAAACCCCAGCCCAAAAGCCATAGGCCTGACACAGCCCCAGCAAACAACAATTACACTTAGGGGAAAATAAAATAAATCTAATTATAATCAAATCTACGTAATTATAACTTTGTATAAAAAAAGGCAAAAATGCAGACACTGGGCTGGTTGCCAAAACAATGGAACCTGAAGCAGTAACTAGGCCGCAGCCTGTGGAAGTACCTGTAGTCCAATGCTTCTTTATCAAGCAGGACAATTTGCTGCTTAAAAATTGTAGGAAAAATATATGTGAATGGGAAGAGATAACTGGGACTCAGAGATACAGGATCTCAGATGTCAGTTATTCACCCTGACATAATACCTGTAGAAAGCATAATAACAGGGAAAAGCATCAATTTGAAAGGATTGCTAAAGAATCAGTTATTCTTAAGGTAGCTGAAGTGTTTATTCAGTATAGAACCTGGTCTGGAATGTGGCAGGTAGCCATTTCTGAGGGGATTCCAGCAGCTGTGTTAATTGTTTGGGATCTTATAGAGCACATCAAGAGTGCTTTTGTGGTTACACATTCACAGCCCCCCACCCCAAGAAATCACCCACTACAGTAGAAAGTGATACTGTAACCAGTGAAAGCCTGGCAGAGGAGCTTCCCTTAGAGACTTCAGTGGATGCCGAGACAGAAACTGATTCAGTGCTGTTTAGAAATTCACACACAGCTAGCTTTGCACACGATCAGAGAGGGGATGATAGTTTAGTGAGTTGCTTTGAAGCCGCCAGTTTGCAGACTCCTTTAACTCCTGAATGCCCTGAGAGGTACTACATCCATCATGGACTCTTGTACAGGGAGACTTTGTCAACACATAACAGGGGAAGAGGAGAGCTCTATAGGCCACTGATTGTCCCTCACAAATTTAGGGAGAGGATTTTGCTGCAAGCCCATAATAGTGTCTTCGGACACATATGGGAATCACACACACTAAGAGGAGAGTTGCGCATTGGCCAGGCATGGGGAAGCAGATCAAGCTTTTCTCAAGCCTGTGATACGTGTCAACGAAGGGAAACTGGGCTAGACAGGACCAAGGCTAAACTGTGTCCCTTGCCAGTTATTTCAACCCCATTCCAGCAGTTAGACCTGGTGGATCCATTGTCAAGAGCAACTAGGCATGGGCACAAGTACATCCTGATCATAGATTTTGCAACTAGGTACCCTGAGGTGATACCTTTACATAATATAGAGACAGAGACCATAGCAGCTGCTCTAATAAATTTCACGAGTCACCTAGGCTTTGCCAGGGAAATAGTCACAGATTTGGGGGCTTGCTTCACATCTAGATTCATGAAAAGGTTGTGGCAAGCGTGTGGTGTCACACACATCACTTCGATGCCTTACTCCCCAGAGACTAATGGATTAATTGAAAAATTCAATGACACATTGATGTGAAAGATTAAGGCGTATGTGGCTGAAAACCCAAATGACTGGGATAGTAATTTACAGCCTTTGTATGCATACATGGATTTCCCTTAAGGGAGTACTGGGTTCAGTCCATTTGAGCTCCTGCTGGGGACCTCTAGATCTACTCAGAATGAATTGGGATGACCACAAAGGTAGTGATCTGTAATCCGTAATTGAATACATGGACAAACTGCAAAATACATTACACCAGTCACTAGAAGTTGCAGGAGAGAATTTAAAAGTTGCCCCACAGAAACAGAAAACCTGGTACAATAAAAAGGCCAGAGAAAGCACTTTCTGCCTGAGAAGGAGGTGCTTTTACTGAAACCAGTCAGAGGGAACAATTTGCAAATGACTTGGGAGGGACCCTATAAGACAGGCCTGCCCAACAGGTAGACCGTGGGCTACCTGTAGCCCACCAGCCATTAATTTAAAAAAAAGGGAGGTGATAAGTTATCCACCCCTCCCTCCCCCATCCCAAGGACCACCACTGCCCCAGCAAAGTTCTGGGTCTGCCAGCCCACTGTCTCAGCAGAGTGGGGCAGTCTCAAGGGCCATGGCGCATAGAAATCTGTTCCCTCCATAATGGATTAATTGGTTTTCAATGCATTCCTATTGGAGACCGCTGCTCTACTTACAAAAGTTTTCACTTATGAGCATGTGCTCGGAATGGATAAAATTCGTAAGTAGAGGTTTTAGTGTAGTAGCCCTCAGGCACTTTGGGCTGGAAAAAGTAGACCTCAGCCTGTTCAAAATTGAACAGCCCTGCAATAAGTTAATTTCCAAAATGAATGAGGTGAACTACATGATCCATAAGGGGGAGGAGGGTTGCAAAGTGGTTCATGTCAATATGCTCAAGCCTTATTACAGGAGGGAAAACTGGGCCACATATGCTGTTAGAGAAGACCCCACAAGAGTTAATGTTTTGGGACAGCAGCTAAACTCTGAGGGCAAGTCAATATAAGCCCCACACTGTCTGAGACACAAAAAGAGGAGGTGGGAGATATTCTGCAAAAGTAGAAGTTGGTCTTTACCAACATCCCTGGCATAGCAAAGGGAGTGGTACACAGGATAGATATTGGGGATGCCAAGCCCATCCCAGTTACTCACTATAGGATCACTGGCTCCTATGGGGAGAAGTTTCACCAGGAAATTCAGGAAATGCTCAAGACGGGGATAATAACACCCTCTGAGAGTCCCTGAGCGTCTCTAATAGTGCTGGTGAATAAGCCTGACAGCAATGTCAGATTCTGTGTAGACTGCCACAAGCTGAATCACATCATCAAGACAGATGCTTATCACATGCCACGTCTGGATGACTTGATTGAAATGATAGGCCTGTGCAATTTCATCACGAGTCTAGATCACACAAAAGGTTTTTGGCAGGTCAATATGCATCCTGGGGACCAGGAAAAAACAGTGTTTCAAAGCCCCCTGGGTTTGTATGAATTCAAAGTAATGGCCTTTTGGTTAAAAAGCACACAAGTGACCTTTCTACAGCTGGTGAACAAGACCCTGCATGGGCTAAGGGACTTCATGGTCCCTTACAGGTACGATATTGGCATCTTCAGCCATACCTGGTCCAAATACAAGGAGCACTTAGAGCTAATGCTAGGGAGGATTCAGGAATCTGGTTTAACAGTGAAGGCCAGCAAATGCCAGATAGGGAACTGAGCTGAAGTACCTTAGACATCTGATGGGCGGAGGAGTGATAAAACCTCTAGAGGCTAAGGTAGAGGAAATTATTAACTGGCCTACCTCCACTTCAAAGAAGAAGGTCTGATCCTTCCTGGTTTTAGTGGGATACTATTACTGATTCATCCCCTGGTTCACTGATATTGCAGCTCCACTGACCGATCTAATGAAGAAGAAGGAGCCTGAGCACATTAGATGGATGCTGATGTACCAGCAGTCATTCAACAACCTGAAGGGTGCCCTGACCACTGGTCCAGTCCTCATTGCACCAGACTACACCCGAGAGTTCATGATCTTCATGGATGTGTCAAATGCTGGGATTGCACCCATGCTGTGCCACCCAGAAGGCGAGGGAATCTTGCATCTGGTAACGTATATCAGCAAAAAGCTGCAACCCGGGGGGTGGGATCTTTCAACCATTGAGAAGAAATGTTTGGCTATTGTATGGACCTTGCAGAAACTGAAGCCATACATTTGGGGCCATGAAGGTGTACTGTGCATGGACCATTCTCCCTTGATGTGGATGTGATCCTTGAAGGCCAACAGCAAGCTGATGAGATGGGCCCTATTGTTTCAGGACTTTAACTTTGACATTAAAAGTGTGAAACGCTCCTAGAACAGTGTTGCAGATGCTTTGTCCAGGAGACCCAGTGAAGAAGGTTGAATGATGGACTCTGTGACATAGAGAAACAAGAACTGCTTTCATTAGAGAATAGAACCAGTTCCCCTCAGCCATATGTCATCCTTCCAGTGTACCGGACACCTGCAACTTATCTTTCCATGCTTGGAACTCCCCAAGCTTGCAGAGCATTCAATCTTACAAGATTTAATGTGCTACCCTCAGCCCTGCTTCAGGGCAGGTTTCAGGGAACCCCCTGGCAAGAACGACTTTGCCCTTGTGGAGCTGGGGTCCTCGGATTCCTATCACATATTCTTTCACATTGCATCTTCTATAAAAAAAATCCAAAGACACTTGATCTATCCCCTGATTCATAGATTTCAAGGTAATTCAGATAAGTGGTTGGTCGCGTACTGTCTCTCAGACCAGAGTTCTTACATAACAACTCAGGTTACCAAATTTTTCTTAGATGCAATACCCAGAAGAGCTGTATTATTGGCAGAAGGTTGAGCCATGTATAGTTTATAGCTGCAATATCTCTCTTTTCATTGTACTGTTTTATTGTTGTAGTCTACTTTTTCTCTTCTATCTGAACGGGTCATATGACCATAATAAATAAATAATAATAGCTTTTATCTGTTTGGACTGTAACTGTTGTTGGAAATACTGCAAATGTACATGTATGATTTCTTGCTTGAAGGATTTGTAAAATGTACTTGTTTGGATGCTTGGAGCAATAGGTATATGGAAATGTTTTATTGTGGAACTATGGAAAACTTAAGATGCTTGTATAACAGTGTAAGTAATGTTAATAGGTAAGTAGTGCTAATGATGTAAATGATAAAATATGGTTAATATTGCATGTGTTGCAAAGCTATTTGTCCAGGAGTGCAGGCCTGCTGAGTTTCCTTTCCTAGGACAAGCATTTCTAAGGGGGGAGGAATGTGGCATTTACCACTTTGTGTTGAATAATTTATTAGATGTGTCTATATAGATTGGTGGTTTGTGGACCAATGGGAGAATAAGGGGGAGGAGCCTGAAGTGATTTAAGGCTCAGCCCAGCACTGAATTGGTCAGATAGGGACTGACTGAGTGAATGATTGGGAACTTACAGTGACTGAGAGACTGATAGAGTCTGAGAGAGAGTCAGATAGGGTCTGACTGAGAGACAGCTAAGGACTAGAGAGAGAAGAGATAGGATTGTAGAACTTCTGTGAGGAAAACTAAGTGGTGAGTGTCTGTAAACTTAAGAACATGGTGTGCAAGAGATCAGCGTTGTCTGTAATCTAACTTTAGTGTGTTTGAGCTATATTTTTCCTTTTGTTTGTACCTAAACATGTTAGCCTTTATGAGTTCAATTCTACTTGTAATAAATAAACATCTTTTGTCTTTATTCAATTTTAAATCAGTCTGAAAGCATTAATTTACTAGAGACGCTACCTGTAGTTGGTGGCAGCAAAAGAGAAAGATTCAAAGTGGTGCTTGTAAATAGCCTGTGAAAGCGGCTAGAGGAAAAGCACAGTGAAACTGGAGTAACCAAGTGCCATTTCTTCTGTGTTGTTACATGAAAATATATACTAAAATATTTACAAAATATGATTGGGTATATTAACTTCAAGGTCTTATATGGTTAGGACTTGAGAGGACACCTTCTTAGTGACCACCCCCTGACTTTGGAACACCTTAACAGGGGTGCACCATTTGTTTTTGTCTTTTGGACTCCAATTTTTCAATAATTTTCAAAGAGAATTCTGGGAGTTCCATGCCACAATTGTGAGGATGCTAGTTTATTATTTGATCTAGACGAATGAGTCTTAGAGAAGCTATTTTTATTTCTGTTCGTGCTTTTACCTTTTTTAAAAAATTTTTTGCCAGTCCCTTAATGCTGCCAACATTGGAGGTGGTAGAGGGGAGTTTGGGTCTCTCTTGCCCTCCCACTTCTCCCATTTTCTTTATTAATTTCTCCCTCTGGACTCTTCTGCTTTAAATCTCTTGCCCGCTGCCATGGTCAGTTTCACCTGTGGGCTTTCGCCTTTCCCACTCTGGCGGCGGATGACTCTGGCTTGGCTGCTGTGCTTTTGCTGTGCGGAGGTCCAGGGCTCTTCAGGGTAGTGGCTGGCGTGGCTGAAGTGATGGCTTTGGCAGTGACAGCGCTGGTTCCATCTGGGCAGATCCTGGAAGAACTCCATGGCTCTGGGGGCTCATCAATCACTCTGGCACTCCCTGACTGGCAATGTCAGCAATGTCGGTGCTCTTCTTGGCATGTCCTCGGTATGCTTGATGGCGCATGTGGAGTTCTGCCGAGGTTGTCTAGCCTCTCTCTATTTGTCCTGGTCCGCTTTTGCCAATTGGGCAGTTTGCAAAGAGGCTTCCTTCCACAGAGCCCCTCTCCTTTTACTACATCACATTAGAGATGGGCACAGAATGAACAAGTTTTCGTTTTTGTTTTTTGGATTTTGTTTCATCATGCAATGAAACGACAAACGAAATTTGTCTCTAAAATGAAACGAAATGAACAGAAACGCGGGAATTTTTGTTGTGCGTTTTGTTTCCGTTACAGCAATGAAGTGAGCGCCTTTAATGCTAAAAAAAATCATGAAAAATTGGAATAAATGGTAACAAACCGGTAACGAAACAAAAATGCATTTTCTGCAAAAAATTTGTGAACAACGGAAACGAAACGAAACGGACCTCTAAACGACAAATGACAAACGAAACTCCATTTTTTCTATTCATGCCCATCTCTACATCACATCATTTGCAAAGAGGCTTCCTTCTACTGAGCCTCTCTCCTTCTACAGCCTCACCTTGTTTTCAAAGAGGCTTCCTCCACAGAGCCTCTCTCTTTCTGCAGCCTCACCTCATTTGTAAAGGGGCTGCCTTCCATGAAGCATCTCTCTTTCTGCAGGCTCATCTCATTTGCAAAGGTGCTTCCTCCCACAGAGCCCCTCTCCTTCTACAGCATCACATCATTTGCAAAGAGGTTTCCTCCAGCCCCTCTCCTTCTGCAGCTTCACCTCGTTTACAAAGAAGCATCCATTTTTTCCTTGTTTTCCTCCTCTAAAAACTAGGTGTGTCTTATGGTTAGGTGCTTTTTATAGAGTGAAAAATATGATAAACTGTGTCACTGATGTGGAGTGCCTGAAATGGAGAGCAATTACATTGGCCTTCAAATGATAAAGGGCCTTCTCAGTGGCTGCTCCTGAGCTTTGGGATGCACTGCCTCAAGAAGGCAGGTTGGTTTGAAACTTGGCAGGTCCCGAGGATGTGGGGGTGAAGGGGAGATGGCCTTGCTTTCCTTACAATTGTATTTTTTATTCATTAAGGTATAATTTTAAATGTTGTGAACTGTCAGAGGAACACTAGCATATACATAATGTAAAATAAAGTAAAGTAAAGTAAAACTAAATAAAACATGAGATCTGATAAGAGTTATATGTGGAAAAGGATATTTACATTTTCTTCTCACTCCCAAACATTATTTCCCTGGAAAAAAAAGAACAAAAAAAAGTTTCAACTATTAATTTGCCCTGGAAATGCTTTCTTTGCTTTATTCAAGCTAAGCAGGTCTGGATGAGACCGGTAAAAATAAATTTGTTCAGCTCTACAGGGTGCAAATGGAAAGTCATCTTAAAAACAGAAAAGTGATTAATATATTCTAAAAGGAATGAAGGGATAGATGGAGAAAAATGAGGTGTATTAAATTGTCTGATAGACTAGGCTTACCATGCGCACAAACCACATCAGTTTTCACTGCAGGGATGCTCTTTCCACCACAAAGAGAGATGTGTGTGGGGGGGGGGGGAAGAGAAAGATGCTATGATAAAACAGAGAGATTGAAAATGGGGCTAAACCAAAATGAGAGAGGGATTTGAACTGCCTCCACACCCCCATGAAAGTACTGCCTCATGAAAACATTTATTGGAAGGTGGTTTTTTTTTTTAATACCCCCTCACCCAAAGGTTTTGCTGGGAGATTCAAGATAAATTAGGGAATTTTTTCAGAGGGTCTTCAATAAAGCCTCTTGACCCCCATCTCCGCTTTGATGCTAACATTGTTCTCTGGAGAACATTCAGCTGAGCCCGAAAGTCAACACATCAAAGGAAATGGTAATGTGCTCAGAGAACACTGAAAAATGAGATCTGAGCTAGCAGAGGGGCTATAGAGCCTAATCCATATTGTTCTGCCTTAAAACAAGCTTAGCCACATCCTCTTAATCCACCAGGTAAAATTCCTTTTGCAGCAGTCATGGCAAAGAGAGCAAATACATATGCATTCCCCAAGATCCTCTTCTCTGTCGATATCTCTGCCACGCTGAGTGAGTGGTACCCAGGATTGTACCGTAAGCAACGCTGTAACGGGCAGCTTCCCTGGTGTGTAATGCATTGTAATGGAAGCAACTGCTAAGCGGGTACCAAACTTGGGTGCACAGGCATGATCAATTTTGATTCCCAACTCTAGCTTTTGGATTGATACGGACGCCTGCTGCACATTGCTCACAGCAGTCCAGGGCTGGTTTTTCTCAGTCTCTGTCCACTACCTAGATTCTCCACAGAACTCAAGACCACAAATAAGCATGAATTTTAGAAGAAACAAAAAAGAGAATTGTTGTTTTAATTAAGGGTGCATTAATATCTCATTCCATTACTGACATGAAAACTACTTGGACTGTAACATTAAAAAAAGGTGGGGGGATTTGCATTCCCAACGAGGGTTACTGCTCATCAGGGCTACATACAGCTGATATGACCTAGCTGTTTGTTACAATGGCATCCTGTCATGCAAGAATAAGGGGGTGACTGAAAAGTCAAGCTGAACGGGAGGAATTTCGATTTGTTGTGGTTTGATTCAGAGCCTGTTTTATGGTTCTGTTCAGCTGGTGTGGTTACTTCAAGACTGCAGATTGTTTTGGTGCCAGTGCCGACATTGGCCCCTCAGGCCAATGTAGTTCAATAGCCATCATAGCTCACTGCCCCCCCCTTTGATCATACACTATGCTGCTCCTTGTCTCTCCTTTTATGATACAGTGGACCCTTGTATAACAAACAGCGTGTATAACATAAAATTTGTACAACATAAAAAATTCTGGAGATAGGGGAAATTTGCTTAACATAATCGCCTATGGGGAAAATCCGTACAACATAAAAACGGGATCACTCCGCTTTCAATGCATTCCTATGGGGATTTGTATAAAGGAAAATTTGCTTAACATAATTTCATTTGGAACGAATTAATTCCTTTATACAAGGTACCACTGTAAAAGCTGACAGTCTGTTTAAAGTGTGCACAACATTTCAGGAAAAGGGACGGCTTACCAAAGTTCTTCATGATACAGACACACATACCATGGAAACACAGCTGTATGTTTCAGTTTGTCAGAGTTGTTTTGTTTCCATTGTGCATCAATTATTAATATTATGAGGGATGCGACCAAAGATGAGTGATCAGCATAAGTTCCTTAAAAAAATATTTCTTGGACTGATGAACCTCATGAACAGGATTACCAAAGACACATATATGAGCCAATCTGTCTGCACTTTCTCCAGCAAAACTAGGAGGTTCTACTTTTGATACAAATCAACTAACTAAATGATATAGCACAGGGGTCCTCAAACTAAGGCCCAGGGGCCGGATGCCCCCCCCCAGAGTCCTGAATCCAGCCCCCGGGACCAAGTGCTGAACCCCCACCTACCCCGTGCTTCATGAGCAAGCCAGCCTCCGCAGCTGCCTCTATTGCTGAGGCAGTTCAAAGCAGTGGGCTATGTTGCTTCCCCCACTCCCTCCACCCACTGTCCAGATGATCGGCATGTTGGCTAGTGGGGCAGTTCAAAATGGGAGGGCCACGGCAAGGTCCCCAGCTCCCCCCACCCACCACCCAGATGGTCGGGGCACCGGCTGCAGCCAAGTGGGACAATTTAAAATGGGAGGGCTGCGGCAAGGTCTCCCACTCCCTCCATGGCCCCCAGGCCCCACCCCCGCTCCTCCTCCACCCTGCCTGCCTGCCTTCCTTGTGTGGCTGCCACCTGTGTAGTTTTGGTTGTGAGGAAGGAAGGGGGCAGGCAGAGGCAGCCTTCTGAGCTGGAGCGGTCACAGCAGTGGACTGATGGAGGGATGGACAGAAGGCGACCAAGGGTGAAACAGAGCTACCTCCCACCCACCCAGCCCCCTTCAAGCTGCTGCCTTGCTCCATGGAGCGAGGGAAGGGAGGAGGGAGCCCAGCCATGGCCGGAGGCTGAGGCCACTGCCACCAACACCAGGTTAGAGGCCAGTGAGGAAGAGGTGGCAGAGAAAGAAGGGAAGGGATGGCCAACAGTGGCCCGGGGCTGATTCCTGGGAGACTGGTGTGGCTGCATTTATCCCCAGTTGGTGATGGGCGAGCTGGCGAGCCAACAGAGCACCATAGCCTGGCTGGGCTCAGCCAGTGAGTGGGCTGCAGGTGGCTTTGGGCAGGCCTCCCTGCCTCCCCTCCCTCCTTCCCAGTCCTTGCTCCCTCCCTCCTGCACTTGGAATGCACCAAGTTCAGCCGGGCTGGGCCAGGCCAAGAGAGGAGGCAGCTTTCCCTCCGGGGTGTGGTGAGGGCATGATGGCTAGGGCGCATGGCTGGATCCGTGTGGTGGCACCAGCTTTGCAACCCTTGCCGTGGCTGCTGCTCCTCATCCTAAGTGGCCACCTAGAAGGTCAGGAGGGGCCTATTTTTGCCTGGGCTGCCACCTCCTTCCTGGTGCAATGAAGGAAAAAGGAAGGAGAGCCACTCCAGCCGCTGCCACTGTAGGTCGAGGAGAAGAAGGAAGAGTCGCAGCAGAGGGATCCCAGCGGCAGCACCTCAGGATGGCGATCCAGAGCAGGAGGCATTGCTGAGGCCCTTGAGACACAATGATCATGGGCCAATCATGGGGGGGGGGGGCTCTGCCCACTTGCCCCTCCCCCCTTTTCCATGTCAGCCTTTTTAAAATTTATGTTTTGGACTGTGGTCCAGCCCGCAGTCATGTCTGGGGGGTGGTGAACCGGCCTGCTGTTTAAAAACATTGAGGACCCCTGATATAGTAAATGCCACAATTAACTAGTTTTATACAGCATTTCTTGATAAAGGTAGAGAGTCAAGTAAATAGTGTAGTTTCCCCGTGTTTTTTCAACCCTTATAATAAGGTACAAACTTGTATGATCCCTCCCAGATTTCTTTTAAACCTTGGCTATCACTTAATAATACTGTGTAATTCAGAAGTCAAACTGTTCCTTTCTTTTGGAAAATATGAAATTGAAGATTCAAAAGTGGGTGGCTCTCCTGAATCTGATGAATTCCAGCAAACAAGTTATTTGAAGCATTTGGAACCACAGTGTTTAACACACACACACACACACAAGTTCTTTAAGTTCCACTCATTGTTTTTTGGTTGTATTGTTTAGGTACCTACCATCCCACTCTTTGAGTTCTGTGAACAAGTTCTTTTTAAGTAGGTGATGTTAAAATGTGATTGGGAAGAAGAGGACGGTCTCAATTTTTTCTGGCAAGAAACTTCAATGTTTAAACTGTTATATAGGAATGGATTAGAAATGTAGTTAGTATTTTAATGTTATGAGCTTTAAGTCCATATATTAGAACAACTAATACATTTCAGAGGGAGCCATTCCTCCAACCAAACTTGGTCATGACTATTTAATGGATGATCTTTGTAAAAAAAAAAGATGCTGGTTGGAGGGTCCCACTTCTCTGTCTTTTGAATGTCAAAAAGTCATGCCTTTAATAATCCATGCTTCTTATTTTCCTTGTAGAGGTCCTGAAACAGAACTGCCAGTCTTTTGACAGGTAGCCTTGAATATGTAGCAGGCAGCAATGGCTAGAACAGAGAAGTAAATTTGGTGGAAAGGATCATCTTTAAAGGCACTACCTCACCTAGCCACAACAATCAAAGCCTCTCCAACAAGTGAGTCTCCTGCAGAGTTTAGTTAAGCAGAGGCTTGAAATTTAGAGACAGAATGTCACCCTGAGAACCTCAAGAAAGGGACTGATTGGTATATCCATCTGTGGGTGTAGGGTACTTCTTTGCTCTACTAAACCAGAGGATTTTAGATTTCGGTTTATTAATCTGAAGTCCTGGGTCAGATTCAAATGAACTAAAATATTTGGCATTTCCTCTGTTGGATTAATCAAGATTATTGCTGTATTATCATCGGCAAATAGACTAATAAGGCATTACTTGAAGGGCAATTTCTTCACACTTTCTTCATTGTGCTGATGACATTGTTACTGGGATGGAAACAAAACTGAGCCAGTGACGAAAATGCAACAACATATGATTTCAGTAACTTATGATTTCAGTAACTTCAGAATTAGAAAGTATGGCAAGCATTTACATTTGTCAGCTAGTGCTCAAAAGCAATCAAGAGAAGCACAGGCTGATGCGTAAGAACTGATCTCTCGCTGTTCCTAAATCTAAATCTATGCTGCAATTTTAATTATATGTTTTGATTGTCTTGTGTGTTTTTATTGACTGTTATGCATTTGCTGATCTGTTTCAGCTCTGTAAGCCGCCCAGAGTTCCCGTGGGAAGATGGGCGGGGTATAAATTCAAAAATAAATAAATAAATAAATAAACTCCTAAAAGGATGGATCAAAAAACATAAACAGTGCACCATCCTCAGCAATGTATTTTTTCTTCAAAGCTCCCTCTGCTCCTCTGATTTAATGGAATCATACCATATGTCTCTTACATGATTTCAGAGACCTTGATTGCTCCACCCAGAAAAGGGCCAGGTGCGCTACAAAAGGTCACCCCCCCCCAAAAAAAAACACCATGGGAGGAGGCCCAGCAGGAAAAGTCAGAAACCAGAAAGAGCCGGTCATAAAAAAGAGTGGCTAAACCCAATACATTTGGGAGGAAACCTCCTTCGCCAAGGCCAGTGTTCGTAAAAAAATAGTAACAATTGTTGAGCTTATCAATAAAATAAAGCCCTCTTCTTAAAGACTGGGTCTCTGTAGCTTTTGGTTGTCTTCAGCGGATAGCTGCTCGTGGAGAATGTCCCGCTGACTTAAACAAATGGGCAACAGACTCTTATGTGGCAGGAGAAAGCAAAGAAAAAAAATCTCACATACCACTCATTGCAGCATGGTTGGGGAGACTAAGGGGTACAGAAATGGGAGCTAAAAGCATTACTAAATTTTCTACCTCCAAATCTTTTGTTTATGTTTGCAAACTTTGCCCATCTCCAAATGATAAATGACAGGGCCTCCATCATAACAGTGAGACGCAGCATCAATATTTCAAGCGTCTGCATGCTGCACGGAGTGAATGACTTCATATGAAATTAATTACCTTTAAAATGGAAGACATGCATAAATCAATCTCGCTTAAATTAAAAAAAAATGATTTATTTCCCCCTCATCCAACGGAAAGAGATAATGATGCATGCTGATCAATGGCTTGCAAAAAGAGAGGGAGGGAATGTAACAAAAGTTACACAGCCTCCTGGGATTGCTCCTGCTGTATGGATAATTTTATTTGCCTGGGTATCTTTTAGAGAGGAACTTATGCTGATAAAATGACTTACAGGCTGTAACAAGAGCTTCTTGGGTGTCTCTTGGCCATTAGGACAAAACTTCATACACTATGAGGAGCGAAGAATAACCTTATCCAGCTGGCACCATAAATGAATTCCAGGGACAGTTTAATTTCAGTCCTGGATGGTTAAAAGATTTTTTTCCTTTCCTCCCATTGCATGAGCACATGTGGGGTTAATTTAAGCAAAAGTGTTTTGAAAGCTCCAGCCAACATATTTTTGAACAGCAGCTGTTTTAGTTGTAAAGAAACCAAACCAAACCAAAACACACAGATATAAAATGAATATTTTAAGCAGGTGGTAGTGTGTTCTGCCTCCACAGAGACTTTTGCTTTGACTGAATTTCAAAAGCTCAGTGGGAGCAAGACTCGTACTGTATAGGTTTAGGCAGATAATGTTGACAGCTCCGGGTTGGGGGTGGGGGACACAAGTAGAGAGACTTTGAGCCATTAATGATGCTGCCTAATGAATCTGCAACTCTCATGACTATCACAAAACCCCTGGCCAAAGGAAGTCAGCATGGCTCTAAAGCACTCCAGGAAAGTCAGCTGCTGGATGCTGCCTATTGTTACAGAACTAATGCTATGTCAACTTTCCTTTTGCTGCAAGAAAAACAAAAGCCTATGCAAGGGTGGTGTCAAACAGCAACAACAACCCTCCCCAAAATCTCTATTTATTTTGTTATTTAGGGACAGTTTGGAGTCCAGTTCCCTTCTGTTCACAGCCTTGATCAGTTATTGTTTCCTTCTAAGCTTCTTTCTTTCTCAAAGAACCAGGAGCATCTGCCTCCTAGAAACAGTGAAACTCTCATGTAACCATCCAGGCTTGGTTGGAGGATGTTAAGGTGGATATCTGAAACTATTCAGAGTAAGGTCTTTTTTTAAAAAAATAATGTTACTTAACCAAATCTGACTGGACAGAACACTGATTTACAATCTCTGTAGTCCCATGTAGGAATGGGTCTTTTGTTTCGGAATGGGTTCGATTCTGAAATGAATCACAGCAGCTGTTCAGAACTTGGATCCACCCTCCAAAATGAAATCACTCATTGACTTACCTTGGCTTACCTCATGTAGGGCGATATGCCAATTGGAAAGTAGCCTCCAACACATCATTGTTCCTTCTCCCTGGCTCTGGCCAATCAGGAGCTGGCAAAGAAATGCACCATCCTGCCTTCCTGTTTGATTGGCCAGCGCCAGAGAGAAGGAACGATTATGCGTCGGCGACTTCCTGATTTGACTATCACTCTACACGAGGTAAACCAAGGTAAGTCAATGGGTGATTTTGTTTCAGAGGGTGAGTCCAAGTTTCAAACAGCAGCTGTGCTGCTGTGATTCGTTTTGGGACCAGGCTCATTCCGGAACGAAAGGCCCATGCCTAGTCCCATTCCCTAGCTAAGACAACATGTAGGGCACTTATGGTGAAATGAGGCAGTTTTGGGGGTCCTTGGCCTTAGTAACACATGCAAGCATAATATCCATGTTCTCTGTGTGGATGGTATTGGAAGGGTAGCCTGGCTGCATGACCTCATGACTGCAGGGATAGGGGTAGCGGGACAGTGATTAGAAGACACAGAGTACCTACATTTCCATTTATAAGACACCCCTATTAATAAGATACCCCCCCCACTTTTCCAACCCAAAATTATAAATACAGAGAAACTGAACTCAAAAGTGATTTTCCTTCTTTAGAAAGGGGTGGTGGCTCGGTGGGAGGGTGACATCTAAAAGCCTCCAAAAACATCTCTCTCTTTCCTCCTGCTGCCTCCACCCCATGCCTTTCCTGCCTGCAGGAACCACTTCACTTGAGCATGACGCCGCCTCCCAAGTGTCTCAACCACAACATGTCATCCCTGTCTTCTTGCCCTGGATCTGGTGGGTGATGGTGGTAGCGGTGCAGACCCTTCTTTCTCAGCTTCAGTGTGAAGAGTTGGGCTCTGTAGCTGAGAAAGAGGACCCCATGCCACTGCCACGGCCCATCAGGTTCAGGGCATGAAGCGGGGAGGATCCATCATGGACGGGATGCGTGGGGCGGAACATGTACAAGTGAGGCTGCTCCTGCGGACACGAAAGGCATAGGGTGAAGGCAGCAGGGGAAAGAGGGAGGGAAGGATATGTTTTTGGAGGGTTTTGGACAGGGGTAGTCTGTGCAAGCATACTGGGCAAAAACCAAAGAAAGAGAACAAAACATGACCACAACAGATCTTAAAGAGACGTCCACCATGTACTGTATAGGAATTTACTAAAATTAATTAAGGCTAACATTTTTTTTAAAAGTATCTTATACATAGGAAAATACGGTATTTGCCAGATATATTGAGGCTCATGCATTGGACACTCTCGCCTGCCAACACAGATGCAACCTTTTGCCATATCACATGTAGTCACTTCCCCTTAATACTTATGACATTTATGGCGGTCATCACATTTATGTCTCGCTGTACTGTCTCTCAAGCTGCCTTTCATTTTCACCTGAGAGCTGGGCTATATATGCAAGAACAAAGCAAATGATGAAAAGGAGAGGCACAGCTAGCAGCTGACAACCTCAAGACTGCATCGATTGATTCAATATGATATTTATTTGTCTCAGAAACAGTCAAACTGAAATATTTCCTAAAATTTCCAGGCATACAGTAATTCCACATATTTCATTTTGGGAGAAAAAATATTCCAACAAGTGTCTTGTGGCACATACTTTTAAATCTTAGAGCACTGCTGCTAAATAAATTAGGTTCTTACTCTATGTAGGTAACTGAAATCAAGAGGAAACAATATGCTTCTGCTTAGTGTAACACATAAAAATACCCATGGCAAGATGTTTATTTGAAGTCATGTGCTTCTGGGTTCATGCTTGGTTTTGTTCTATTGCAAGGTAAAAGACACATAGCGTTTATGCTGCTGGTTGAAAATATAAAGAGCCCCACTTCTTAGACAGCCTGATGAATGACAATCCAGTGGAAGTGGAGATAAGCCTGAAGCAAACGTTGCCCGAACCAATGACAACTATCTAACACATCTCCTATTGATTCATCTGAGAAGCGAGGTAGAGAAAATATACAGTATGAAAGCTGTATCCGTGGGATCAATATTCACACTTTTACTCATCTGCATTCTGAAAAATATTAAAAATATTTTTAAAAACTCCCCCAAAAAGCTAAAACCACAGTATTTTCATGATGTATTTGCCAGAAGTGGCCACAAGACGCACCAAAGACCATGTTGTGTGTTTTTGTTTTTGAAGAATGCATTGCATGGCCGCTGCCTCTTTCTAATGGGTAATTCTGGTAATACATAGTGATTTTTTCTGGATTTTTTAACCCTGCTATATACTGTATAGCATTTAGAATTATCTGCAGTTTTCATCATCATTGAATACGGGGGTCCTACTGTAATACTGTTTCGGACTAAAAAGTGAAACAGGAACCAGGCATGGGGGAATATAAACTGAGATTTGAAGATTCTAATTATATGCAATAAGATAGTATTTCTTGCAGTGAAGGGTAGAGATGAGACAGCGCACTGATTTTGGAAATAACTCAATTGGTAATATTTGGGCACCCATATGCAAAGCAGGGCATCAAGCTTCTGTAAGCTGATCACATGAGCGTATGAAACATCATCAGTAGAGATGGGCACGAAATGAACACTTTTTCATTTCCGTTGTTCGTTTGTCGTTCCATTACGTAACGAAACGACAAACGAAAATTGTGATGAAAATGGAACGAAATGAACAGAACCACAAAAATTGTGTTAGTTATGTTTCGTTTCCGTTACTGGTGGCATGCATAAGAACATAACATAAGAACATAAGAAGAGCCATGCTGGATCAGGCCAAGGGCCCATCTAGTCCAGCTTCCTGTATCTCACAGCGGCTCCACCAGATGCGTTTGGGAGCGCATGAGACTAGATATCTGTCTCCTGATACCACTCCCCTGCATCTGGCCCTTGAAGTACCCTGGTTTAAAGGCTGGAGATTACACATCTCCATCATGGTTTGTAACCTGTGAAGGACTTTTCCTCCAGGAATCTGTCCAGTCCCCTTTTGAAGGCATCCAGGCCAGATGCCATCACCACATCCTGTGGCAGGGAGTTCCATAGACGTACAACACGCTGGGTGAAAAAATATTTTCTTTTGTCAGTTCTTACTCTCCCAGCCCTCAATTTGAGTGGATGTCCCCTAGTTCTGGTATTTTGGGAGAGAGAGAAGAGCTTCCCTCTATCCACTTTACTCATACCCTGCATTATTTTGTATGTCTCAATCATATCCCCCCTCAAGCGCCTTTTTTCCAGACTAAAGAGGCCCAAATGTTTTAGCCTTTCTTCATAAGGGAGGTGCCCCAGCCCAGTAATCATTTTAGTCGCTCTCTTCTGCACCTTTTCCAGTTCCACTATGTCTTTCTTGAGATGCAGTGACCAGAATTGTACACAATACTCCAGGTGGGGCCTTACTATTGTTTTGTATAACGGCATCATAATGTTGGCTGTTTTATTTTCAATCCCCTTTTTGATAATCCCTAGCATGGAATTGGCCTTCTTCACCGCTGCCGCACATTGGGGACCACACATTGGGGAAATGAAATGAGCTGTTTTAAATGTTAAAAAATGCCCTGGGCATCCATAAAAATGCAGAGATAATTATTTATACTGTCTGATAATACCTACTGGGGGGTTGGGGTCCTTAAAACATGCATTTATGTCTTTTCTCAGATTGCTGTATTTTTTTTTTCCTTTAAGGGGAGTTAGGGGACATCGACCCAAAATGGCTCCCAGATGCCTAATATTGATTTCTTGGGTATTAGAACGCCCTGGACATCCATAAAAATGCAGCAATAGTGTGATGATTATTTGAAATTATTACCTACCAGGACGTTGGGGTCCTTAAAATGTTTGTTTATGTCTTCTCCCATCGCGATATATTTTTCTTTTCCCTTTAAGGATGACAAAATGGATGTCGCCACTCCAGCCACAACATGGAGGCAAGCCATGTGATGGGATCATGTAAATTCTTGGACAACTTCAACCAATAGCATGCCCAAGTAGTTTCATTACAAAACAAAACTAAATGAAATGAAATGCTATGCTCCCCTTGGTCCTAAAGGACCAAAATGGCAGGGGGGCTTCCTCAAGTTCTTCCCTGTAAGCCCCTGAAATGTGGAAAGCTTTAGGGGTCAGGGGGCTGAGTTATGAAGCTCCAAAGGAGGCGCCCCTCGGAAAAATCTTTCTCATAGGAATGGGAAGCCAAGTCATGGCAGCACTAATTGTTCACCTGTGGCTTGGCTTCCGAAGTTCTGATTCCAATTAGAATATTTTCCCTAGGGGCATCCCTTTGGAGCTTAATAACTCAGCCCCCTGAACCCCAAACCTTTCCACATTTCGGGGGCTTACAGGGAAGAGCTTGAGGAACAACAACAACTACTACTACTACTACTACTACTACTACCACCACCACCACCACCCCCGCCACCACCACCACCACCACCACCACCACCACCACCACCACCAACAACAACAACAACAACAACATTTATTATGGTCGAAGACCATAAAGGGAGCTTGAGGAAGCTCCCCTGCCATTTCCTCTAGGATGAATCATTTCATTCTAGAGGGAAAAATGGAATTTCATTACAAAAAGAAACAAAACACATCTTATTGTTTCATAACTTAATAAAGTAATTTGTTGCTTAATGAAATAACAAACCAGCATATCGTTTTTCATTTCATCCCCATCTGTATTTGTGAATTAACTAGTGCATTAATATGGCTCAGTATATGCAAGGAGACAAGCATGTCAGGGTTGCCCATCAGCAGTGGGCTGATCCTGTGCACTCATGGCATGTGCCCTCTAATTTGTTAGCTTTCCAAAAAAAGATTTCCCATCCACCCCTGAACTAACTGTAAAGAGGAGGGAATGGCCAAAGAGGACACCTAATCTGTGAGAAGACTGGCCCTTTTCTGCTCTGGTTCCCTCCTCAGCCATGCCCCCACAATAGCAGCGGTGGGCTGGAAGGGCTTGCCAATCAAATGTGGCAAATAAAATATTGTCATTTGAAACTTCGTAGCACCCTGCAGGGCAGCAGTCTCTTTAGCCATGGTGCCTCTTCTACCAACAGAAGAAGAAAAATAAGTAAGGGAGATGATGGTGATGGGAACCGTTTTGAAGGCGGCCCCCTCCCCTTCTTCGACCTGCCAGTTAAGCCACTCAGACCAAGAAGTCTTTTGCTTTGGCTGAAGATAGATCTGCCCAGCCACCTGCAGCACCCAAATGTGATGGTTATTCATATCCTATCACAAGGGCACAGCAAAAGGTCGCACATTTCATTTCCTCTTTGGCCATGAGCAGTAATCGCATGATGCCAGCCCGAATCCTGAGGTGAAAAACTGCTTTGTGTGCTTCTAAATGGCACAGATTGTTAGTGAGAGGTGGGCAGCGTGGGCTCACCCTGTACCGAAAAGCTCAACAGCATTGGAGCCGAGGTATGGAAATCAACTTGCCTGCCTGAAGGTCACTTTGAGCAACATTTGCAAAGGCATGTCACACGTATTTTTCCGGTCCTCAGTCCCTTAGACAATTTAGAAACCGAATACCAAAAGCACCTTCTTAGAAATGATAAGGAATGTAGAAACCTCAGGAGTAAACCTGCAGGAATGGGGAAATATTAAGAAGCAGACTATTAACATTTTCCCTTTTATTATGTCAGATATGTCAGCCTCTATCAGCAATGGAAAAGGAAAAAAAAGGAAAAAGAAAAAGCAGCCTGCAAACCGTTCTCCCTTCACAAAACTGCAATCCCCAGTCTTTCCTCAGCTTTACAAACTCTTGCCTGGGTCCCCAGAAGAGAGCTAGGGAAGTTGTATTTTTAGCCTACAGCTACCAGAATTCTCCAGGCAGCATTAACAAAAGTCATACAAGCTGGGAAATTGGGGGAGCTGCAATTTTTTTTTTAAATTTGCTTCTCCAATTAATGAAATCCAGTATAAAGAGAAAACTAAAGTCAGTCAATTGAATCAGTTGGAATTTGGTAAGTCAACTCCTTTAGAAGTTCCATTGAGGCTGCAGTCACAACAGAGATAAGGGCCACATTTAAGCATCATTTAAATCTATTTATATTGCTCAAAGGATACAAGGGTGAAATAGATTTGTATGGGTTGCAAATAGAGATGGGCACAAAATGAACTTTTTTTATTTCCGTTATTTGTTATTCATTTTGTTATGTAACGAAATGAATAACATTGTGATGAAATTGGAACGAACCGAACCGAACCATGAAAATTAGGTTTGTTACGTTTCGTTTTTCATTAATGGCAACACGCAATGAAATGAGCTGTTTCAAATGTTAAAAATGCCCTGGACATCCATAAAAATGCAGCGATAATTATTTATACTGTCTGATAATACCTACTGGGGGGTGGTTGGGGTCCTTAAAACATTAGTTTTTGTCTTTTCCCATCGCGATGTATTTTTCTTTTCCCTTTAAGGATGACAAAATGGATGTCGCCAGCCACAAAATGGAGGCAAGTCATGTGATGGGATCATGTAAATTCTTGGACAACTTCAACCAATAGCATGCCCAGGTTGCAGACTGGGCAGGTCTGGCAGCCACAGAGGGCATAAAAAGCTCTGGCAGCCCCTGTCCTCCTTGCAGTCTCCGGTGGGAGTTAGGGTGGGATTGCTGTCTCTGTGACCCATTATTTTCACTTTAAGCCAGCCAGGCAGGTGTGTGTCTGCAACCTGGCTCTTAGGGGTGAGAAAGAAGATACAGTGGTACCTTGTATAAAGGAATTAATTCGTTCCAAATGAAATTATGTTAAACAAATTTTCCTTTATACAAATTCCCATTGGAATGCATTGAAAATGGAGTAATCCCATTTTTATGTTGTACGGATTTGCCCCATAGGTGATTATGTTAAGCAAATTTCCCCTATCTCCGGAATTTTTTATGTTGTACAGATTTTATGTTATACAAGTTGTTTGTTATACAAGGGTCCACTGTATTTCTCTCTAGCTTCAGTCCTGTGGCCTCCCTGTGTGTGTGCGTGCGTACCTCTCGGTGAGTACCCTGCCCTGCCCTGCAGTGCAGTCACTCTGCAACCTTGAGCAACGCCAGCCGCTGCCTTTGCAGCCTCCCTGCCTACCTAGTCTATACTGTGTCTCTGCCAGCATCAATCTTTTTTAGTGTTTTCCCTCTGGTGTGGGGCGTTGGGGGACGCCCGCGCACGGAAATGCTTTAAAAATCATGCAAAAAGCGGGTAAAAATGAAAAACAAATTAACGAAAATGATTTTTTTCCAAAAATTCATGAAAAATTAAAATGAACTGAAATAGACCCCCTCAATGAAAAACAAAAACCCGAAATGCCATTTTTTCGATTCGTGCCAATCTCTAGTTGCAAAGATTTCATGATAGATTTGATTTGTTATTTTTGCTTTGTTATCAGATTTAATTATGTCCGACTGGTTAGTTTTATATGTACCTATACAGTGGTACCTTGGATAATGAATTTAATTCGTTCTCCAAGGCAATGCGTTATCCGAAAAACAATGTTATCTGAAACAGAGTTTCCCATTGAAATGAATGGGAAACCAATTAATCCATTCTGGACATCCAAAAAAGGCAAAAAAGCTCAGTTCACCCCCAGACCTCTTCATAAAGTGCAGTTTAATGGCATGCAGTGCTGGAACCCCCCCCCCCCGAACAACCCCCCTGCAGTGCAACGTAAACATGGAGAAATGAAAGCAGCAAGTCTAGCCCAGCCTTTTCCCACCCAAATGGTGCAGTATAGAAATCAAATAAATAAATAATAAAATAAATAGATTAAGGGCTCCCCAAGGTGATTCATCCCTTTCTCAGGATATACTGGGACTTATCAATGACTTGTATCAATGCTGCTCTTGTACTTTGGAACACATACAGCATAACTCACATTTCCCTTCTTCCCCTTTCCTCATTCTGTGCTGTCTTTTCTTCTTCCCTTGTGAAGTTTTTCTTCGTTGCTTCAGGCAACATCTTCAATCCTATCATCTTGCAAGTATCTTTCATTTTCTTGTTCCCTCCCCCTCTGATTCTACCCCCTTGCCCTCATGTCACCCTTAAGGCATTTTGGAGTGGGTTGTTTTAGCAGTAGGATTTCAGTTTCAATACAGAAGTTTAGGCACCCTGCTATGTGCTTCTGATAGTTTGTATGGTTTTGTTTTTTTGCAATATTGATTACAGATTGCTCTGTAGACTTCAGAAGATACACTTGTATAAACATATGTTTTCTGTATCTAGGGAAAACTTTGTAGTCTCCCCCTCCCCTCAAAAAAAGGAGCCACATAGACTTTTCCATCCATCTAACTTTTGTTTTATTGTACTGGCAGGTGTGCCAAGCGAGTACCTGAAGTTTCAGAGCCCAGTTCTGAGATCAAAGAATGTACCTCTAAGATGTCTTAATAGACCAACCATTTAAGTATAAAGACAATGGGTATTTGTACATGACCCCTAAACTCCGCCGCAAATGGCTCCCAGCTCCAGAGCTTAAAATTCTTTCTCCACCAGCTCCGGAGTTTACAGATAATTAAGTGCGACCACGCCCACCTAAGCGCGTCCCAGCGCACTTTGCAGGTACCTGCTCTCCGGAGGTGAAAATTCCTGATGCGGATATAAGGTAGTGACTGCCGGGCTCTCCTTGCTTCTGTTTGTTCTTTTTTTGCCCCTCGCCCCTTTAAGAGATCTGAATGCAGTGCCAGGACGGCAAAACGGAGGTGAGCAGCATTCTTTTCTTCCTTTTTTTCTCCCTCCCCTCACGCAGCCAGCAGCCAGGAGTGTGGAGGGAGTGGGAACTCAGGAACAGCGACAAAGCCCTAAGATCTCTGGTCTGAATTTAAGTGGCCAGCGGATCTTAGGGGTCATGTGAAAAGGCTCAATGTAGAGACACAGTTATGAATGTCAGGGCCAGCGCAGTAATCTGCCTTCTCAAAGTATTTATCATGATTACATTTTTAATTATGCCCTGTAGTGCTTATAGCACTCTCTGGGTGGTTTACAAATTAATTTTGCAGGCTACACATTGCCCCCCCCCTACAAGCTGGGTATTCATTTTACCAACCTCGGAAAGATGGAAGGCTGAGTCAACCAGAAGCCGGATACTTGGGATTGAACCCCAGGTCATGAGCACTGTGCCACAAGACTGTCCGGAGGGATTTGGCGCTGAAAGTCACCGTGCCTAGGATTTATAGTATGCCCCAGAGAAGACTATTTTCCAAACCCAAGATGGGACAAGAATAAATTTGGACCAACTGTTAGGTCTCAAAATACTCTGTATAAGATCATGATGAACCCCCAAAGCAGATTAGATTTGCCAGATTAATTAGTGGCATCACCTTCCTTAAGATTTCAGAACCAAATTCTGGGACTCAGCGAATAACCCCCAAAATTGGGGACCTGGAAACACTACAATTTATCATGATTACATTTTTAAATTATGTATCAGAAGGTCCAAGGTGACAAACAATATACTGTACTGATTACAGTATTTGCTTTTTATTATTCAGTTGTACTTTATTTAGTATGTAGTTTAATTGTTTTAAAATCTTTGACTTATTATGTTTTAATTCTATTCCTTTTAATATTGTGAACTTCCTTGAGACCACCTATCGGGAAAAAGGTGACATGTAAATAAACAAACATATAAATAATAAATATAATCTGTCTAGTTTTGGAATTTAGGAAATCTGCACTATATGGGGAAAAAATTATGTTTCTAGCTCTCCCTTTTTCTTTGGAGAGGTCTATCAGAATCCCCCAACCCACACACCAGTTTAGATTTATACTATTTGCTTATATAAGGTGGAATCTTGGTATTTTCTATAAGTAGAAAATTCCATCTTCCTAGCTCTTACTATTTTGGGGCTCTTCCAAGGCAAGAGTACTACAACTGTCAGAATTTGCCAGGCAACGTCTTTGGCTACAACACCCAGAATCCCACAGGCAGTGTGGCCAGTTGAAATCTAGCCTACCCACTTATTCAAGATGGAAAAATGAGTAGTATTTGTGCAAAGGCTCTTGTTTTATTGTTCTGACAGTTTTGATAAGAGGGCAATAACTCTCAGGATCTACCAGTCAGCATGGCAAGTCAAGATCTAAGACACCCAGTTATTTATGTTGGGACCTCTGTAGTGTTCATATAAATCTTTTGTCCCTAGTTTTTAGTGTATCTGAGATCTTTCAGGAGAGACACAAACTGAGCTAAGCATTATGGCTGTTAAGAAAACTGAACCACTTGGAAGTAGAACACTTGAGAAGTAGAGCTGAAGAATCTGCCACTGATGACTTAACAGACTCTCCACTGAGTAATTTAAAAGTAGAGAAAAGTGAAACTCTAAGTAGGCCAGAGGAAGGTGTGGTAGGACAACTTTTTGGCAGCCATTCAGATTCTAATATGCGGCAAACCCACATGGCAAAAACATATTCCTTGATGTCAGTGTATGTTAAGTGTTGTAGGAATTGCCTCTAAATATTCAAGTAATACAAATGCACAAAGCAATTACTCGTCGTTAATTGTCTTTTTGGCCTTCTGGGAGTTCTTTGCTTATCCCACATCACAGATAAAAATGTGAGAAAATTGAGTTTGGTCACAGCCAAATAATGAGCATATATAATTAAGGAGCCTGACTCTGAGCCCAGTTGCCGGTGTCCCCAAAGAACTGCACATCTCTTATTCTGGCTATGTTAGGTGGTGAAATGCAAAGTTCCATTTTATTCATTGTAGATTTCTTTAAAAGTGAACTTTTTTTAAAAAAAATGAACAACCAAAAGATAAAAAGACCTAACATATCTTTTAGAGTGACATTGTTGCTTTTATAAGAATAATTGATAACTTTCAAGGTTTGACCTTGGAATAAATTCATGGCACACACATTTTAAAACTAAGAATGATTAGAAGCCCAAAAGTACAAATGAAGCTCACTTTACAAGGGCATGAATGAAATTCCCTAGTTATAGTGTAATTTTGACTTTTTGCAATATTGAGGTTACCCCAAGAAATCTTGCATTCAGTGAATGGTCCAAACCAACACTGCCTATTTTGACTCCTCTTCTGTTTTAAATCCAGTTTCTTCTGGGTTGGGTTATTTGCATCTGCTTAGCCTCAAATCATTTAAAACCCTTGAAAGTCTCAAGGGAATTCAAACTTTGAAAAACCTCTTGGGTCCAGCCATCTAAAATGGGCACAGCCCTCTTCAAATGCCATGATTCCAGTGAATGTATAAAAATTACAGATGGGCACGAAGCGAAAAAAATGTTGATTTGTTTTAGTTCAGTTCATTTTAGGGTTTGGTTCATTTTGGTTCATTTTTAACATTTTTTTTAGAAAAATTCATTTAATTGATTTGTTGATTCATTATTCTTTTCCCCTGCTTTGTGCGATTTAATCTATTTGACAGCATGCGGTGGGAAAAAACATTAAAAAAAACACAAAAAGAAAACACAGATGTTGCAACTGCACAAACTAGACTGGCAGCATCCTCATACTCATCATGCTCATCATCTTACTGGCCGGCGGCAGCGGCGACAGGGCAATCCTTTTATTTTTCTTTTATTTTCTTTTATTGTATAACTTCCGGGTTACTGACCTATGCTACAACTGTAGTGGGGGGCTTCCCCCCTTCAAGTGCCGACCACGTGGCCCCTGGGGCCTGGTTGATGCTGGTTTTATTTTTCATTATTTTTCATTATTTTAGGGTGCCGACCCTAAAAATTTTTTTATTTTATTTTATTTTATTTTATTTATATTTTTATTTATATGTTTATTTATATAGTTTTTTACTTCTGACCACGTGGCCCATGCTACAGCTGTAGCACAGGCTGGTGGGCTTTTCCCTGCAGCCAGGAAGAACAAAGACCAGCACCAGGTAGGAGACATCGCCGCCAATAACGAACCAAACCGAACCGAACCATTTTTTCCGGTTTGGTTCATTTTGTTCTAAATTCACTCTGGGGTTTATCATTCATTTCATTAGGTAAATAAATGAATTATCATTCATTGGCATCCTTCAGTCTCGAAAGACTATGGTATCATGCCTGGAGTAGAGATCCTAAGAACAACACCTAGTGGGACTAATAGACCAATTCGGGAATGGCAGTCTCTACTGCACTGGGGACAGATGTATTCTATTTCTTGCCCGGTCCTCGAGTTTCGTTCTTTCCGTGCCTGCATCTTTTCTTCTCCCTGTTGGACAAATGCCTCTTCAAATTTATGTAGACCATGCTGTATCTCTTGCCTCCAGACAGTGCGATCGGAGGTCAGGGTTTCCCATCTGTTGAGGTCCATTCCCAAGGCCTTCAGGTCCCTCTTACAGATATCCTTATACCGCAGCTCTGGTCTCCCTCTGGGGCACTTTCCCTGCACTAGTTCTCCGTATAGAAGATCTTTCGGGATCCGGCTGTCATCCATTCTCACAATGTGTCTAAGCCAGCATAGACATCGCTGTTTCAATAAAGTATACATGCTAGGGATTCCAGCTCGATTCAGGACTATGCTATTTGGAACTTTGTCGTGTCAGGTAATGTTGAATATTCCCCTAAGACAGTGCATATGGAACATATTAAGCTTTCTTTCCTGTCGGGCATGGATGGTCCAAGACTCGCTGCAATACAAATGTGTGCTCAGTACACAAGCTTTATAGACCTGTATCTTTGTATGTTCTGTCAGCTTCTTATTGAGCCATACTCTCTATGTTAGTCTGGACAACATGGTAGCTGCTTTACCTATATGTTTATTCAGCTCAGACTTTTGTGAGAGTGTATCTGAGATAGTTGAGCCAAGATACACAAAGTCATGGACAACATCCAGTTCTTTTTCAGAAATTGTAATGCGAGGAGGAGAGTCCACATTCTGGCCCATTATTTGTGTGTTTTTCAGGCTGATTTCTAGCCCCAAATCTTTGCAAGCTTTACTAAAATGATCCATGAGTTGTTGGAGATCTTCAGCATAGTGAGCAGTAATGGCGGCGTCATCAGCAAAGAGGAGATCCCGCAAACATTTCACCTGTACCTTAGACTTTGCTCTCAATCTAGAGAGATTGAAGAGTTTTCCATCTGATCTGGTCCGGAGATAGATACCCTCTGTTGAAGTTCCAAAAGCATACTTCAGCATGGTAGCAAAGAAGATCCCAAACAAGGTTGGCGCAAGGACACAGCCCTGCTTCACTCCGCTTCGGATGTCGAAGGGATCTGACACTAGGCCATCAAAAACTACATTGCCCTTCATATCCTCATGAAAAGACCTAATGATGTTAAGGAGCTTGGGTGGGCATCCAACCCAGAGGAGTATTTTAAAGAGTCCGTCCCTACTATATACCGCAGCTCTGGTCTCCCTCTGGGGCACTTTCCCTGCCCCAGAGGGAAGGCTACAAAAAGTGGCTGTCCTTGTTCCCTGCATTTCTCCTGCAACTACCTGAGGGAGAATACCATATCAGTAGTGGACCTGTTGGTTCGAAAGCCACACTGTGATTCTGGGTAGATTCTCTCTGCAAGTATCTGGAGCCTCTTCAGTATAGCACGTGCAAAAAGCTTCCCGACAACACTAAGAAGAGAGATACTGCAATAATAGTTACAGTCGCTCCTGTCACCTTTGTTCTTATAAAGCGTAACAATATTAGCGTCCTTCATATCCTGTGGTACTCCCCCTTCCCTCCAGCAAAGGCAGAGGATTTCGTACAGTTCAGTGGCAATGATCTCTTTGCAGCACTTCAGAACTTCAGCAGGGATGTTATCTTTCCCAGGTGCCTTGCCAGAGGCAAGTGAATCCAGAGCCACATTTAGTTCATTTAGTGTTGGTTCATTGTCAAGCTCCTCCAAGACAGACAAGCACTCAATATTATTTAAGACTTCTTCGGTTATTGTGTTTTCTCTGGAATATAGTTCAGAGTAGTGCTGCACCCAGCGTGCTATCTGCTGCTCACGATCCTGGATGATCTCACCTGAAACAGTCTTTAAGGGTGCAGTTTTCTTATGTATTGGCACTAAGGCCTGTTTAATTCCATCATACATCCCCTTGATGTTACCCGTATCAGCTGCCATCTGAATCTGAGAACACAGTTGCAGCCAGTAATCGTTAGCACATTTCTTGGCAGTCTGCTGGACTTTATTACGAACAGCTCGCAGGGCCTGTAGGTTGCGCTCACTGGGACAAGCTTTATATGCAGTCAAGGCTCTCCTCTTTTCCTCAATAGCTGGCATCAGCTCTTCTGAGTGGGCTTCAAACCAAGCTGCTGTCTTTCGAATGAATAACAAATAATGCTTCAAATAATGAATAATGTTTTGAATGAATAATGAATAAATGTATAACGAATAATGAAACAAACTAAAAGTTCATTTCGTGCCCTTCTCTAATAGAAATGCTATTTCCTTGGTTGAAAGGAAGTGAATCAAGTTGTTTGAGAATGCATGTCAGCTTCCTTTTAGGGAACACAAGTTAGTGTAATCATTCCTAGGCATTCAGTCTCCAGAGTTACATGTTTCTGGGGTTTCGGTGCTCACTACACTGAGTTCCAAGCTCGGCCCTCTTCTTGGGGGTTGGGGGTGGCCCCCCTTCTACATGGGTGAGGGCTGGCAGGCTTACCTGCTTACAGGAACAGTGGTGCTGGGTGTACTAACAGCTCACAGCCAGAGCTGTGGAGGGTTGTGCCTACCAATCTGAAATAACCTACTTCCTCTGCTCAGATCATGGACTGCCCCTCATAGGGTGGTGGCAGCAGCATGATTGCTACTTGCTAGCTGCCCATTTTAGTTTCCCACCAGATGCTGCACCAAGGCTAATCAAAGGCATTGCCAGGTATTAAAGTGACAAATGATTGGGCTTGAGACAGTTAGCCCAGATTCAACCACCTGATGATTCCCTATCTCCTCCTCCCTGTTTCCTTTTTTGCTTTATATCTTTTCCCTCTCAGCATGATTCCCATCTTGCCTCTTTTCTTCACGGGTTTGAAGTTGTTTTGCAGATTGGGGCTCATTGGAGGAGTGGGAAAGCCAGGGGTCCAGCCCTGATTAAGGGCCAGCTTTTCCACTCTGGTAGACGTCAGGTTACTTCAGCTGCTTCCACATGCAAGAAGAACCAAGCAGGAGAAACCAGGCAGCTTTTTGTTGGCTCCTGTATGGAATTTGCAGCTCTGGCCTTTTGCGCCAGTGTGGCCAAACTGGGATCTCAGAAGTAGCCTATTGTTTGTAGCTGTGAAGGTGCTCATTGTGACCATAGTATCATCCCTTACATCCATCGTCCATCCTACAGCATTTCACCACCATATTTTAACTATTGAGCACTGAACCAATATGTAGCAATATGTAGCAGTGACTATATTGTTCTAAAACATGTCCTTAAACAATTTGCTCATAGGGTGCTATGTGTTCTCATTGGCTCGTGAACGACTTACTCCATGTAGTTTGAGTTGAAGGATAATGCTGCATTGGGTGGTGGTGGTAGCTGATCGCATCTAGGCCTCAATTGTACAAGAACTAGGCCTATTCCAGGTGATGGTTTACCTTGCAATATTCTGTCCCTGTTTCTGTAATTACGAACTTATCTTTTTGGCTTCTACCAATTCAGCAAACATTGGTTGGAAAACATAAGAGCATGCATTATCATAATGCCTACATTGCAGTTTAATTACCATGAGGTTTTTAAAATAAAGAAACCTTTCAACTGCAAATATTTAGCAAGGTGTAACAGTAAGCATTTTCTAATACAGGGAAGATAAGCAAAGCACTAAGATAAATAATGTTCGGGAATGTTACACTCTAATTGCCTGCAGTGGTTTAAGCTGGCTTTTTGTTACGTACCATGGAAAAGTTCATTATAAACCTAATCATATAATTAAATAAACATTTCTATTTTTTTTAAAAAAGAAAGAGCTAGTGATACTGTGCCTAATTATAAATACAGCATGTATTAGTTTCCTATTTGCGTGGACAGAAAGATAAAGAAATATTTGAAGACATTGTCATGCTTTAGCCTAGCAAATGGAACACTAGAGCATAAAATTACTAAGTACTACATACACTTGTATATATGTTATGATCATTCGTTTTTGTTGAGATAGTATACATGTGACATATAAGAGTCTTTCAAGGAGCAACCATCTTCCCAAAGAAAGTATTGGATTATTCATTTACAAAATGTCGATGCTGCAAATGAGGTAACACCTGATGCTTTAGAGCTCAGTTTAAAAACGAACAACAATTTAGGCATTTTCTTCAAAGTCATTTGCTCTCTTGTCAACAAAACACATTGTGCTACAATCACATCTTTGAAACAGAGAAAGAGAAGAATTTTTTTTCAAATCGGATACTACAAAGTTGGAACAAGCATTAATTTTTTATAACATGCACAGTCCGTGAGACTTGGGATATACAGGCATGTCCAAACTTCGGCCCTCCAGATGTTTTAGACTGAAACTCACACAGTCCTTTCCCATTGGCAATCTAAGCTTAGAATTCTGGGAACTGTGGTCCAAAACATCAGGAGGGCCGAAGTTTGGACATGCCTGCCCTAAGGTCTCATGTGTATCCTTCCAGAACTGTTGCTACTCTCCATGACCAATTTAAAGCAATTGTTTTCACCCATTTCCTGACCCTCAGATGAGGGGGAAGGAATAAAAAAAGGGAAAATACTTTAGCTTTTCTTTAGTAGTTTTGTTTTGTTTCATTTGTAGTGGATTTTTAAAGTAGTTTTGTTACAAAATGAAATGAAATGCTAAGCTCCCCTGGGTCCTAAAGGCACCAAAATGGCAAGGGAGCTTCCTCAATCTCTTCCCTGTAAGCCCCCTAAATTTGGAAAGATTTGGGGGGGTCAAGAGGCTGGGTTATTAAGGTTGAAAGGGGGTGCCCCTAAGAAAAAATATTTCTAATTGGATTCAGAAGCCAAGCTGTGAGCGAGGAATAAACACCACAATGGCTTGGCTTCTGTTTCGAATCCAGTTAGACAGAATTTTTCCTAGGGAAAAATTTGGACGTTAATAACCCAGCCCCCTGAAACCCAAACCTCTCAAAATTTCGAGGGCTTACAGGGAAGAGCTTGAGAAAGCTAAGCCTACCATTTCTATGCCAAAATATGAAAGCTGCAATCTAGTAAAAATACAGATTGCGGCAGCCATGTTTTGGCATGGAAATGGGAGGTTTAGCTTTCTCAAGCGATTCTAGGATTCTGAGTTATGAAGCTCCAAAGGGGTTCCGGTTAGTTAACTGAAAGAGTGTGTTTGGTGCACAATACCAATATAGGGGTTAAGCTGATTGATTGATGCATAAATTAATTAATTTGATCAAAATATACCAATCCCAGCCATGTTTCAGCATCAAAGTGGTAGGGGTAGCTTCCTCAAGCGATTCTAGGTAACCTCCTGAAATTTACAAAGGTTTGGGGTTCAGGGGCTCAGTTATGATGCTCCAAAGAGTTTTTTCCCCTGGGAAAAATATTTCTATTGAAATAGGAACTTTGGAAGCCAAGATGTGGGCAAGCATAGCACCGCTGTAGCTTGGCTTCTGATTCCAATTAGAAAGATTTTTCTCCCCTAGGGGCACCCCCTTTGGAGCTTCATAACTCAGCCCCCTGAACTCCAAACCTTTCCAAACTTTGGGGGCTTTCAGGGAAGAGCTTGAGCTCTCCTGCCATTGATTTCTCATTTCATTTTAGATGATAAAAATGGCATTTTGAGATTAAACGAAACACGTCCTACCATTTTGTTAGGTAATGAAGTAATTTGAAATAATTCATTACCTAATAAAATGACAAAACAGCATTTCATTTTTCATTTCATGCCCATCTCTAAGTCGTACAGACTCTTCTCCTTTAGTCACAGGTAGTTATTGTAAAAGAATTTTCATAAGAGCACATTTCAAATGGGTAGGTAATATGTGGAAGGGACATCAGGTTGGATGCTCACCAGACCTATTCAAATCAGCCTGTTTTCCAAGAATATCTGTATGTTTATTTTTTTTGAAGATTGCCTGATTACAGAAGCTCACCATTAGACATGCAGAGAAATTAAAAAACAGAACAAACAAGGAAAGAGCCTGGGAAGCAGCATGGCCACTGAGAGGACAAGGTCCACTATGATCTCCTATTGGAGGCCTGGGCTAGGAACTTGGGAGATCTAGATTCAAATTCCCACTTAGCCATGGAATTCACTGGGTGACTTTGGGTGACCCTGCCACCCTACCTACCACACAGCATGGTGGTGAGGATCAAATGTGGAGGAGAATAGCCTTATACCTCACTAGAAGAGGCAAAGTGAGATAGAGCATGTTGAGATAGGGGGAAATTGTAGCAGCCTGTACTTTAAAGGTCCATATCTTTAATGTGTGCTAATTCATCTCTCACTTCACCAATCCTTCCATTCACACTGTGGAAGGTTGGTGCTAAAGAGAAAGGATCCTTTCCACTCCTCCTCCTTGACTTTTCCCATGGCTGTCACTCAGTGGGCCACAGCAGCTCCCCCCCTCACTCTGTGAAATATAGGGAGGGTAAGACTGCTAAAAGCCCATCTCTGTTGTCCAGTTGGTGGATCAAAGAAATGGCTAATGATAGCCTAGATAGAAGATGCATAACACACAAAGAAACCTACCAGGACATGTGGGGGAACAAGTGTCGGTCCTAAGTGCCAGATAATGTGGGAAGGTCCGTTTATGGTGAAGAATGTAGTGCTCTGAATTACTTAATTGAAAGATCTGGAAATGGACTTAAGCCAAAAGTTTATCCATGCCAATATTTTGAAACTATATATGGCCAGAGATGAGATGATGCCTGCATGTGTTATTTGAAGGTAAGTTAAAAAAAAGTAACAAATGTGTGATGGGAAGGGATCCTGCTATGGAGTCATTCAGATGTGTAAATTCTGAGGTGTTTTGCAAAAATGCTGTTCAAAATTTTAATGTTCTATGTTCTTAGTCTGTTAAATATCTTTTAATGTTCTATTTCGATAGAAAGGTTCATTATAAATTTAGTAGTCTGAAGCTTTAAATGTTAAGTATAATCATAATGGTTTGCATTGTCTTGAATGGGGTTTCATGTGTGTTAGAAGTGAACCATCACAACTTTATATATATGACTTAGCAAAACAGTAATGCATCTGCATAGCATGGTCACATAATACTGTCAATATATCTTGTTTATACAGAGTAAATAAATGAATGATTATTATTTTAGAATTTCAGAGCTGGAAGGGATGGATCAACTCCCAACTTCTGGTTCCACAGCCAAATATCTAAACCACTGTGCCATCTAGAATAGTACTTTATCAACAGGAAAATATTTTTCCATTTTTTAATCTGGTAGAGTAGATGAAAATAAACAGAGGGATTTCTCCATTGTCCCTTTCAATGTCACAATCCATGAACTATGTCACAGGGTTGTCATCTTAGATAACACTGTCCACAGCTCTATTTTGGTACAGACTAACTATCTGCACAGACTACAGAATGGACTACAATTAGGAGCATTCATACAATGCAAAACAACAACAAAAACAACAAATTTTATTTATGGTCGAAGACCAAAAAAAGAGCTTGAGGAAATTCCCCTGCCATTTCATTTTGTTCTAGAGGGAAAAAAATGGCATTTCAAAACACGTCTTACTGCTTTGTAACCTAATAAAGTAATTAGTTAATGAAACGACAAAACAGCATTTCATTTTTCATTTCGTGCCCATCTCTATATGTGAATTAACTATTTATTTATTTATTTATTTATTTTTATATTTATATCCCGCTTATCTCCGACGAGGACTCTAAGCGGCTAACAGCAAATCGTAAATCGTAATACATCAAGAACAAATCACAAAATAACTAGTTAAAACGAACAGTACAATATAAAATCCTAAAGCCTCCAAGCGCGCCCCAGCACGTCAAAGACGTGAGTCCTAAGAAATAAATTGGAGACATCAATGGGCATAATAATAACAACGATGGCGGAGGGAAAAAAAAATTAAGTTTCGCCAAAGGCCTCTCGAAATAAAAAGGTCTTTAAGGCTTTTTGAAAGGCCTGCAGGGACTCTGCAGAGCACACTTCGCTGGGGATGGCATTCCATATGGATGGGGCTGCCACAGAGAAGGCCCGGTTTCGGGTGACCGTCTTCCGGGCCTCTCGAGGGGTGGCAACCCGAAGCGAGTGCGCTCGCACCTGCTGAACTGGACGGGCCGAGATGGATCGCTGGACGATATGCTCTGACAGGTAGTCCGGTCCCAAGCCATGGAGGGTTTTATAAACTAAAACCAAGACCTTGAATCTAATCCGGGCCGCAATGGGCAACCAATGCAGGCGAGCCAGGACTGGGGTGATATGGTCATAGCGACGCACACCAACCACCAGCCTGGCTGCCGCATTCTGTACCCGCTGCAGACGCCGGAGAAGAGTCAAGGGCAACCCCATGTAGAGTGCGTTACAGTAGTCCAGCCTCGAGATCACCAGTGCTTGGACCACTGTTCTCAGAGAGTCAACGTCCAGGTACGGGCGGATCTGGGTGATCTGGCGAAGATGGAAATAAGCGGCCCTGGTCACCGACGCCACCTGGGCCTCCATGGTCAGCGCCGGGTCCAGGACCACGCCCAGATTCCGCACCCTCTCCACAGGCTGGAGAGAAACCCCCCCCAGCTGCGGAAGAGGGCCACCGTACCCAGACGGTGAGCTCCCAAAGAACATGACCTCCGTCTTCTCGGGGTTGAGCTTAAGCCTGTTCGCCCCGGTCCAGGTCAGGACAGCGTCCAGGCACTCATCAAGGATCCTCACAGCTTCCACTGCAGAGGTGGAAAAGGAGAGATAGAGCTGCGTGTCATCAGCGTACTGGTGACAGCAGACTCCAAATCTCCTAATGACCCCAGCCAGCGGCCTTACGTAGATGTTAAACAGCATAGGGGACAGCGACGACCCCTGTGGAACCCCACAAGGGAGTATCCAAGGAGCCGACAACTCCCCCCCATGCAGCACATACTGTGGACGGTCCTCCAGGAAGGATCGGAGCCAACTGCGAGCAGTGCCTCCGATACCAACCTCGGAGAGCCTATCCAACAGGATACCGTGGTCGACGGTATCAAAGGCCGCTGACAAATCCAGGAGAACCAACAGGGTAGAGCGACCCCTGTCGGCCGCCCGGATTAGGTCATCTTGCAGCACGACCAAAGCTGTTTCAGTCCCCCGACGAGGCCTGAACCCGGCCTGGCATGGGTCGAGGCACTGCCGATCCTCCAGGTATGACTGTAACCGAACCGCCGCCACCCTCTCGATCACCTTGCCCATAAACGGGACGTTGGCAATAGGACGATAGTTGGTTAAATCGTCCGAAGGAAGGCCAGATTTTTTGAGAATGGGCTTAACCACCGTCTCCTTCAGACGAGAGGAAAAAACCCCCTCGCTGAAGGAGGCGGTAGCGATAGCCAAAGCCCATTCGGCCATGGTCCCACTGGCAGATTTAATGAGCCAGGCTGGGCAGGGATCGAAAGGAGTGGACACCGGTTGGCAGTGAGCCATAGCCTTGGAGGCCTCGACAGCGGAAACAGGCCCAAGCACATCCAACCGAGGCGACGAAGGCAGCCCAGCATCTGGGGATGCCGGGGCAGTACCACTGCAACCGGAGTCGAAGCCGGCCCGGATGGCCTCTATTTTAGAACAAAAAAAAGGCTGCAAAATTCTCGCTACTGAACTCAGTAGGAGGAGGCCCGGCCAGACTAGGATTGGTGAGGTCCCGAACCACACGGAAGAGCTCCGCTTGACGGTTCGAGGCCTCACCAATTCTCAGGGAGACAAAGGATCTTTGAGCCTCCCTGATCGCGTTGGAATAGCGTCTAGTCTGGGATACAACAGCAGCCTTACTAATAACCGTCCGGGTTCTTCTCCAGCTGCGCTCTAGTCTTCTCCTCTCCTGCTTCATCGCTCGGAGCTCGGACGTAAACCACGGCGAGGACTGAGCTCGGCACCGGAGCAGACGCTTAGGGGCGATCCGGTCGATGGTCTGGGCAGCTGTATCAAACCAATGGTTGGCCACAACCTCGGCCGGCGCGCCAGTCAGTTCTCCAGGAAACGCCCCAAAGACTTCCTGGAACCGAGAAGGGTCCATGAGTCTTCGGGGACGGGCCAAAACAGGAGGCCGATGGTCCCCGCGAGGAGGGGCCAGGATCGCCACAGGGAAAGTAAGCAGGTGGTGGTCTGACCATGACACAGGAAGGGGGACAATGCCCCCAACCTCCAGACTCGAAATCCCCGACATGGAGGAAAAGACCAGATCCAGGGTGTGGCCAGACCTGTGAGTGGGGCATACAACATGCTGGGACAGACCCATGGACGCCATGGATTCCATGAACTCCAGAGCTACTCCAGAAAGTTCACCGCCGGCATGCACATTGAAGTCACCCGCAACCAAAAGGTGCGGGGACTTCACAGACTACAGAATGGAATACAATTAGGAGCACTCAAACAATGCAAAACAGCAGCAGCAGCAGCAGCAACAACAACAACAACAACAACAATCCTGTGGGGACTCTGAAAAGGGGCAGAGTGGATTACTCAAAGTCAAAACACGTGTGGATGCTGTAAACAAGACACCACCAAAAGCGAAGCAGATAATTAGTTATTTTCCATTGCAGATGTGGCCAGACAGAAATATATTATAGGAGATAGATGTAGAGTGTGAGTAAGTGAAACAAACAGCCTTTTGGGTGTGTTCCAAGGAGAACAAAGCCAAAACCGAGGTGGAGGAGACACCAAGCATTATCTGTCTTCTAACTACAAAAATCAGAATATTGATTTGGCCTTAACTACCCTTTTGTTTAGTCACCTGAAGTGTAAAGATAGTAAGAGTTCTCTTTGAGGCAAAATGCTATTGGACAGGAAATGAAAGATTTAAAAGAAGTTAAGCATAGGGATAATAAAAATATAGAATAATAAATAAAATATAGTTACATCTGTGTACTCTATAACACAGCCTTTTGCTGGAACAGCATTCTGGCAGCAATCATACATCTTTGTAATCTTTTTCTTCCCACCCACTGCCAAAGTCCATTTTCTTGGTGGTATTACACACATTATTCTAAAAGGAGTTTTACAGATTGTTTATTACCATGTGCATGTTTTGCATGCTTGTAATAAAAGTAAGTGAACAATTTATGAAGCCTCTCTTAATTGCAGCAACAAATTCTGGAGTAGTTTTAGAAGAGGTAGCTATATTAGTCTGTGCTAGCATATTGGCTGAAAAAAAATCAAAATAAGAAAATAAGAAAGACAAAAACATTGTGGCTTCTCAGAAACTAACTGGTATATTTTAATGTGAGCTTTCATGGACAAGTCCACTTCCTCAGAAATGTCAGTGGTAGTATATGGCAAATATTCATGCAATTACATATGGCCTCCAGACAAAGAGATTATTTGTTTCCTGAGTACAATATGTTGACAATGTGGCGTTTCACTCCTAACATTGACCATGATGAAGCCTGTTGCTCTTCTGTTTCCCTCCCAAGCATGGTTCAAAGCATGGTTCCTAATCATGCCAAAGTTACCTTTTCAGTTCTGTGATGCCAAGCCTAACCATGAGTCTGTCTGGGTTCAAAAGCTAGTGTCTGTTTATGAAGTTCTACTGGTCCTAGAAAGGCATGGCCCATCCATGTTTTCAGATTCTCTACAGGCACCACACCGTTTTTCTGCTTTTGGCTGAACTCTGGAAGATATATCCTGCATGGTTGCCTAGGTCAGTATCTACAAGCAGAACAAGGAGATGCACCAGTGCTCAAGACAAATTGAGGGCTGCATCATAATACTTTCAGTTTGGTTGCAACTCTTGTCTAGAGTGCAAACATAATATCTCAAATTTGCCTGAAACTAGGTCCGTCATCTTTCTATGTCCCTCTGTTCTTAGCTGATGGGCAGCTCTCCACTGGGAAAGATGCTGATTGGCCACCAACACTTTCAGATGGAGAAGGGCCATAAAACTTCCATTGCCCAAGGTGAAACTCGCCACGTCCAGTTGCTTCTGCGCTGAAGTTTCTTTATGCAGAAGTTCTTTGGGAATTTAGGTTAAACAAGATAGCCTGGGCTCAGCATTTGGCCATTATAGTTTTGGGGACTTCTGTTTCTTCTGTGCACTCTCCCCAGTTCTGCAGTGCCCTGCTCGGCGACGAGTCCTGCTGTACTTTAAAAAGTCTGCCTGTTTTTGAGACATAGCATTCTAATAAACATATTGCACAGCCTTGTTCTTGGACCATGCCACTAAAGAAACACTTGTTTTAGCTCTGAAACAATAAGTAACTTCCAAAGTACAAAATTTGATCCCTTCCCTTTGTAAATTCCACATTATCATACAATGCCACCCCTGCCCTTAAGAACTCCTTTAACGTTCACCTTCCTCCATAATTTAGGATACTGGCTCCCGCCTCCCCCCCACCCCATATAAATAATTCATGTGCAATATGAAGGGGGAAAAATCTGAGTAAGCTAAATCAATCTGTAGTTAATATTTGATAGCTTCCTTTCACGGCTTGATGATAACGTTGCATATCGTGCTATACAAGACTAGACTAGAGACAGTCTACTTTTTTTAACGTAACATGCACAAGATGATTTATATGCAAAGGTTTCCTATTGCTTTGAATGGAGACGGCAGAGCCAGAGGCACACCAGATATGGAGAATTCAAAAATGCTCATTTTCACTGAAAACCACTGGTACAACTAGTGCAAGCTCATTGAATCATTGGAATTTGCAGAAGGGTTGACTGATTCCACGTGCTCTCCCTGGTTAATATTTACTCCTGGATATCAGCTGTTTGGCATTATAAAAGTGGCTGTCCTGCATAAGATGTGGAGTAATTGAATCAGCAGAAAGAAGCATTTTGTAGAATACCATAGTGATAGATATAAATTGGATATATATGTTGGTGGTATAAAGTTGTTTTGTTTCATGCAGTAGTACTATTTATCAGCCAAAAAAAGGTAAGCCCTTTAATTGTGCCTCAAAGGTCCCTGTCCCGGTCACTTGAAAGCTGACTGGCTGAGATTATTTGGCACAGGTAACTAAATCACACCTCATTTTGAACACACCCCTCAGCCTGCTGATGGGATTCAAGCATGTCAGAGAAGCCGAGGGCAAGGTCTTCAGGAGTCTAGACTCCATTATGAGCCTGGGGGCCTTCACATCTGAAACTTCAGACTAATATGCATCCACCCACCTCAAAGGTAACCATTGCACCAGCAGAAGAGAATGAATAGCATCAATGGTGATGGGAGTGGAGAAACCCTTGGAAGGCAATGCATGGGCAGAAGCAGCAGTTGAAGGTGATGCTGGCAGAGGATCTTTCACAGACAAGGGCAGTGTCACTCAAGCTAACGTCCGTTAGTATTGCACACAAGAAGGCACTGCTGAACCTTTCTTACCTGAAAATCCTATGATAACGACTCTCCAAAATGAAACAAGAGACAGTATTGAAAGATTAGATCCCTGGGTTGGAAAGTCTCAATCATCTACTGGGAAAGCACAAAAGACAAGCACAAGCAGCACTGTCACAAATAATGCAACTAGGGGCTCGAGCATACCTGGCAAAAGCACCCCAGTTCTACCAAGATGGCCGGTTTTTAGATAGTTTCATAAATTTCCGAGCATATGGCACACAGCCAAGATTGTCTCATTTTTCCCAGCCAGCTGTTTATTTTTGGTTTATTTTCTCCTCGCCGAGAGTATGGTTTTAAATTGTACCGATGATTTATTGATTCATGCTTTAGCAGTATAGTATGGGCGTATGTTCCTATTGATTCTTTTCCAATTCTATGTCCTTGGGGAATGCAGCTGCCATGATTGCTGCATGGCTGCCCCGTGATTAATTTTTCACAAATGTTTTCATGTCCACTGCATTGATACATCAATAAACTAATGTCTATGGCTTTACAAGGACAATCTGGGTGTGAGTTGACTTCTGTGTGCCAGTTGTCTTGTTACTGCTTGATAACTCCACCTATTGTTTATCAAGTGGCACAGCTCTACAGGTGGGGCCTGAGACCATGGTAAGCAATTGATTACTTCCAGAATCACAGGCACCATGGATCAAACTTTCCCAAAGGAGAATCCCTTCCCACCATATCAATGTATCAGTTAGGAGTTTTGTTTAAAAAATCCTATATAAAAGAAAAGGGCAACACTGTGCTAGGGAAGATGAGAAGAAATAAATCAGTTCCATGGTGTAGCTGTTTTAATAATGTTTCAAATAGAAAGAAATGAATCAATATCCTTAAAGTCAATAGGAATATTTCAGCTGGTATATATACCATGTGACCATGAAAATAAAAGTATTGGTACAAGAGATGTATGGAAAGAAATCATATACTTAAAGTTGTTTTGACAGATATGATTATGTCATAGGTTAAAGCTGAAAGGATGTCTAGTAGCCAATGTGAACAGAGGAGAAAGGAAAGTCAGATGCTGCACGACATATGCAATTAAGAATGTGGATGTGACTGGTATATAGAGTAAACTGGGCATTACGATGCTCAGTGTCATTGAACTAAAGTGGACTAGAATGCAACATTTTCAGGACAATTGCAAAGCGTTTGACTCTGCAAATGACAAACTTAGAAGAAAAGGTGTGTCTCTAACACTGAGGCAAGATGCAGCACAGGAAGTTAGGGCCTATAATAGGAAAACCTATCAACACAAATATCTCTTAAATCTATGTTCCAATCCAACTATAGATGCTGAAGAATATGAAATTGAAAACTGTTATGCCAACACCCAAGAGGGGATCAATCACACACCAAAACAAGACATGCTAATAATAGTAGATGACTGGAATGCAAAAATGGAAAACAAAATGGAACCAAATGTTGTTGAGACATTTGATTTAAAGATCAGAAACAAAGCAGGTGAAGGATTTAGAGTTCCATGAACTGAATAACCTGCTTATTGCAAATATATACTTTAAGCAACCAAATAGATTACTGCACATGTGGACATCACCAGATGATCAGTATAGAAATAATTTGGAAGCTGGAGATGGAAAAGATGTTTTCTCTCATTTGAATTAAGACTAGGAATAAACTGTGGTACTGATCATGAATTGTTAATATACACTGAAGAAGAGAAGTGAAACAATGCTAGTTCCAAAATTTCTAATGAATTTATGGTTCACACGAAGACTAAATCTGCATTACTAAACTCAACTGACTGGGGACCAGAGGAACTGTGGATTGAAACTGGAGATATTGCTAGAGAAGAACACAAAAATGCAATTCCTGTAGTAAAAAGAAAAGAAGATACTAGATGGATGACAAAAGAAACAACTAAAACGGTTAAGGTCAGGTGAGAAGAAAAAGGTAGAAGTAGAATCAGAATCCTGAATGCAGCTTTTCAGCAGCTGTCATGTAGAGACAAAGAAAACTATTATGATGGCCAGTGCAAAGAAACAGAAGAGAACAACAGAAGGGGAAAACCAAGAGATCTTTCCCAGAAGATCGGAGATCTATGTGAAAATTAAGCCTTAATTAGAAAAAGTGTTCTGCTTATATACCGCCCCATACCACTTCAAGTAGTCTCTGGGCAGTTTACAGGTGTTTTTTTAATTACAGCATGCAGGCTACAAATGCTGAATGACCAACAGGTAAACACAGTATCTGAACAGGAGAAAATAAAGAGAAGGTGGAAACACCTTACTAAAGATATGAACAGAAGATATAAAGGGATAGCAGATTATCTTGAAGAAGAATCCTATATTGAAGAACTTGCAATTTTAGAAAGTGAAGTGAAAGCTGTTCTGAAAGCACTTAAGAAATAAATCCCATGGGATCGATGGAATAATATTACTATTGTAGGCCACTGGACTCAATCTATCAAAATCCTAACAGGACTATACTAACAAAATGGAAAAGAAAACAATGGCCCTCAGACTGGAAATTTGAATATATATTCCAGTCCACAAGAAAGGAGATGCCAAGGAGTACAGTTAGTTTAGGACAATCACCCTCATTTCCTGTGCAAGCAAAATGATGCCCAAAGTGGTGTAACAAACATATTTACCATACGTCAACAAGAAAAGCCTGATGTTTGAGCTGGGTTCTGAAAAGAAAGAGGCTCTCAAAATCATATTGCTAATACTTGCAGGGTACTGGAGCACACCAAGGAATTTCAGAGGAAGATCATCGATCATGATAAGCTATTACTTTGATATCTGCTCCAAAGTCCAAATACACAAGCTGTCCGAAATATAGCTAAATTTATATCTAAGGCGGCTGGCATAAGATCCCACTACATTGAACAAATAGAAGTTTCCTGCAGGGGTGATTCATTTATCTAAATTATATTTACCCATATATACTTGAGTATAAGTCGAGCAGAGTATAAGTCGAGGACCCTAATTTAACCCCCCAAAACTGGGGAAATGTATTGACTCAAGTATAAGTCTAGGGTGGGAAATGCAGCAGGCAGCTCTTCCTTTGTGAGCTGGGGGAACGCTGTGTGATGTAACTTTTAGCCACTGATGCAAGTGTTTGGGTCAGTGGCTAATAGTCATTTTAAACATTGTGTGCCGCTCCCCTGTGATGCAGAGGGGGGTCATGAGAAGCTGCACACAATGTTTAAAATGACTTTTAGCCACAGATGACTTGCCTCAGTGGCTAAAAGTATTGACCCGGATATAAGCCGAGGGCCCCCTTTTTCAGCCCAAAATTAGGGCTGAAAAACTAGCCTTATATTCGAGTATATACAGTATGTTGATTCTAAAGTTTAGCATTTGTATTGCATTTTATCTGTTTTACTGTGCTTCTATATGGTTTTGCATGTATTTTGATATGGTCAAAATGGCTAATCAATAAACTTGACTTGACTTGACTTGATAAGCTATTATTCCAAACAAAATTTATAGTCCTAGAATGCAGCCTGTATTATGGAAAAGAAACTACTGTTAGGACAGAATATGGAGAGAAAATGGTTTCCGATAAGCAAAAGAATCTGACAAAGGTGACTTTTATCTCCATCTGTTCAATCTGTGCACAGAACATATACAGAAAGGTGGACTAAAGTCAGATGAGGGGGAAATGAAAACTAGGAGAAGAAACATCAATTGATTCGGATTCCTGTACTGAGCAGGGTGTTGGTCTCATTGGCCTTATAGGCACCTTCCAATTCCATTATTCTTTGATTCTATAATTGAAACAATTTAACATATGCAGAGGACAGCATCTTACTGGCAGAAAGCAGCAATGACTTGAAACAACTTTTAATAAAAGTGAAAGAAGAAAGTGTCAAAGCAGGACTACAGTTAGAAAAAACACATAACTTCAACATTGTCAATGAAGACACTATGTACAGGTACACATACTGTAGTATGCTTTTCTCTCTGTCTTTCCCTTCTTGACATGTGATTCATACTCTTCGACTTTGGTTAGCATGGCTCCTCATCCTTTCAGGGGGAAAGTTTGTGTGTGTGTGTGTGTGTGTGTGTGAGAGAGAGAGAGAGAGAATTTAGTAGAACAACGCAGAAACCTATTGAAACAACATGTTATTTTTCAGTTCTATTTGAAGGTAAACATTAACTAGAGTGTTATTGCAAGGGATACAGGAGACAAAGTAACGAGAGTGAATTTGCACTATACAGTGGTACCTTGTATAAAGGAATTAATTCGTTCCAAACGAAATTATGTTAAGCAAATTTTCCTTTATACAAATTCCCATAGGAATGCATTGAAAATGGAGTAATCCCATTTTTATGTTGTACAGATTATCCCCATAGGCGATTATGCTAAGCAAATTTCCCCTATCTCTGGAATTTTTTATGTTGTACAAATTTTATGTTATACAAGCTGTTTGTTATACAAGAGTCCACTGTACAGTTACAGCCATTTGATACCGCTTTAACTAACATGGCCCCTTCCTCTGGATTTCTGGCATCTGCAGTTTGGTAAGCAACATAGAATTTGTTGATGTATTTCAGGGTAGGAGACATTAGAGCATTTTAGTGGAGAGTCCTAGGCATCTCACCCAACTACAAATCTCAGCATTGTGGAGGATAGAATTATGGTAGTTCAAGTGGTATAAAACTGCTGTAATGGACCACTGTAGATACACTAACTGATGATCCCTGTTGCTGACACTGGCATCACTTGAGATGCTCCATTTGTCTAGAAATCATGTTGGTATCCCTGGCCTCTTCTTTTGTCCAGGTGTATGTATGCATGAGCTGGTACCTCTGAAAGCTAAGCATGGTCGGCCCTGGTTAGTACTTGGATGGGAGACCACCAGGGAATACCAGGTGCTGTAGGTGTCTAGAGTAGGAACTGCCAAGAAAACTTCATGGACATGGGGTCACAAAGAGTAGGTCATGACTGTAACAACACAGCGCACACACGCACACACACACACACACACACACACACATGCATGAAGTAGCAACCGCCATTGGTGGTCAAGTCTATATTCATACTTTTGTGTTAGTAATTTTACCAGCTATTGGGGAGAAGAAAAGAAGATTGTTATTTTCCTTTTTATTGAATTCAAAAGTAGGCTAGGTGATACCTTTATTGGTCACTACTAAAACAAAAAATGTAAGCTAAGCTTTCAATAGCAAATTGCTATCTTTAGGAAAGGTTGTGCCAAAAATGCAATCTTGATAGAGGATGTATTTTTTATTGAATGACTCTTCAGTTTCTCAGGAATAGAGGATCTATCTCTATTAATAAAGCAAGATATACTTGAATGTGTTTAAAACAGCTGTTTTTATTTTATGCAACCAAACATAGTCAAACATAGTCTGGAAACATTTCAGTTTGTCTGTTGGGATCTGAAAAACATTGTCTTCATATCCTGTATCCAACATTCCTGCATGATGAGCCGACAGTATAACTAATGGTGCTGCAGGATACCTTATAACCCACCTGTCAATGCAGCTTTGGGGATTGATGAAGTGCTGGCACACCTACACCGAGAAAGATGTATGGATCCATGCTGGGTTGCAACTAGCACATAAATCCTCATTTGTTCTTGTCTCTTTTGTCACTCTCCTTTATTTTTCTTTCTTTTTTTCTTTTTCTTTTCAAAATCAAGTATTGGGAGACTTTAGCAAAATCGGAAATGTCTTGCATTCTTATTAGTTATAGCAGATAATTCAGGCTGGGCTGTAAAGAAAGGAACCCCCGCCCCCACCCCCACCCCCACCAAACACCCTGTAGCTCTGGGGAAGAATCAACATTGTATACTCGGAGTTTCATTACTTTCAAGGGTCTACAAAGAGTTTGCGATTTACAGTTGCAAGCGAAATAATCTTTGCTTACATGTTAAGCCAAATTAAATTTGGCTTAACATGTGGATGTTTACTGCACATCATAATCAGTGGTGCAGTATGACAATGAAACCAATTTCCTCAGGGGGTGTAAGCGCTCCAACACTGGCGCCATTCAAGAGAGAGTTAGACAGCCATCTGTCAGATATGCTGTAACTTGGATTCCTGCATTCAATGGCCTTACAGACCTTCTCCAAGTTCATTATTCTGTGACCCTGTGATTATTTATCATGTGAACTAGGTGCTGGGTAGTGATTTTTTTTAAAGAATATATCTTGTCTAGAAACATACAATGCACAACAACAAAAAGGAACAAACACATAAGGAACACCTACTGCGTCATCATGTTGATATTCAGAGTCATGGGCTCAACCCAACCCAACAGTGAATAAAGTTCTGGAAGTTAAGAGTTGGGGACCTTTTTAGATGGAGCAGTTGTCTTCCATGGTGTATCTGGTTCTGTGCTGATCTCATCAGAATTGTTCCTGCCATCCATACCGTGTTCATCTTGTTTCACATAGGGCAGCGACATTTCCCGTGACTTTCTGTGCCTCTTCATTCCTTCCTGAAAGCATGGTTTATTTTTAGTACTACTCCATTTCAGAAGGTGGAATGTATCACTATCTTCTTTGAAATCAATGTCTGGTGAGAGTCTCCATGTCCTAAGTTTTTAATTCGTACACAAATGAATAAATAGAAACTCAGAGAAGTTCCAACAGAGAAGTGGAGTTCTCTATTTTTTTTAAAAAAAATCTCAATTCATTACTAAAGAGAAGCAGCTTTCTTTAAAATAAAAAGGTAAGTGGCTTCATCAAAGGAATGTTGGACGTGAATTGCAGTAACATCCACATCCTCCACAACCAAGCAGAAGAAAAAGGTGGGTCAAAGTTTAGCTCCTTTTAAAGAACCTTCTGTTTATCACCTACAAAATAGTTTTGAAGGATAACATTCAGGGTATGTGAGTGAACAATAGAGAAGTGCACGTGTACCTACACAGTACATGATCAATTGTGAAGGAGAATACCTACTATCTGTTCATTGCAAAGAGAGACACTTTACTTTAAAGCACAGAATATGAGGATTTGCGGGAAAAATGTTTCCTTTTCCAAAATAGTCAAAACTTACACAAAACAGGGAGAACAGGCTTCAGTCTAAAACCTTTGCAGCAACTGCATATGGGAGCTCTTGACTTCTTTTCAGAATGGAAATAATTGAAAGCTTTTGTTTCTTTGGCAAAAAAAGGAAAGACATGTGTAGCTCAATACTTGATTGTCCAGATTCACTGATGTGCGTAAGAATGATTGTTTACTACAGGCATGGGTGTCAGAATGGGGTGTATTTTATCTCCCTGTTTATTCATTCTGTTTGCACAATAGATCATATGGAATGTTGGACCCTGTCAGAGGACGGAAGAATAAAATTTGGTGAAATTTAAGATCTTCAGACGGCACCATATAACTGCCAGAAAGTAGCAGGACTGCAGGTGACTTCTGATGAGCATGAAAGAACAATGTGCCAAAGCAGGACTGCAGTGGAACATTAGGAAGTTGAAAAAGAGAGAAAGAAATTGTGGTTATAAAAGAACTTGAGTTTGTGCTGGCAATGAAGACATTGGCATTTTCAGACTGTTTGTACTGTATACTTTGTTTTGTCATCAACCCATGTGAAAACTGCTACCACGAAATCAGAAGCAACCAAGGCAGCTATGATAGAACTAAAAAAGAGCTTGAGATGTACGTTCTTATGGTCATCAATACTATTAGAAGCTCAGTTACTGTGTGTGGGTTAAAAGGCTGGCCAGTGAAGAAAGCCAATAGGAAGAAAACAAATTTATTCAAAATATGGCATCAGAGTACAGCTTTATAAGATACTGTGGATCTCTGGAAGGACAAACAAGAGGGTGCTAGATCATATCCAGCCTATACTATTGGGCACATCACAGTATGATAAAACTCACTAAGAAAAAGAAAACAATGCTTGGAAACACTGAAGGCAGCACAAAAAGAACACCAAAAACAAGACTGATTTAATAAAGGAAGCCATGGCCTACTTTAATTGGCACTTCCTATACTAAGCAACAGGATTTCAGCCTTTGAAGGTTGCTCATTCATAGGGTCACCACAGGCTGGATGCGATTTGGGGGTATATGACAACCATCCTTGATTCAGCTGTTGCGGTGTCATGGAATGTTTATGAACTTTCCAATGCATTTTTAGAAAACAGTTTGCCAGAACATAAATATATCTAATCTGGTGGGGCTGTGCTTTGGTAATATGAAATGGATGTATGAGGAAAACAAAGCTACACCTCTGAAGTATTAATGGAAAACTTTTTGGCTGTAGCTTTGTTCATCGTAGAAAGAGTGCAACCATGAGGGTGGCCATGCTGGGCAGGGCCACTAATCACCACACACAAACCCCTCTCAAGGGCAAGGGCTCCACAGGTGCAGCTCTCTGTGTGTGGAAAATTCTGTGCAGCTTTGACAGCACCAGGTATGAATGTGTTTTGGGGGGCGTACTGCTTGTGTATTCCTCTCTCACGTGTGTGCTGTATGTGCCATTTAGACTAATGCCTAAATAGGGTTGACTTCGGAGAATAAGTCTCACTAGAGGCCAGGACTGCCTCATCTCTGTTGTCCTTCCAGAAACAGGCAAAGACCTTTCTCTCCAGGTCAGCTTTCCCTGAATGATGGACTACCATGTGTATTTTATATGAATCTGGGGTTCACATAGACTTTGTGTTTCTGTCTACTTATAACTGTGTTGTCTATTAACGCTGTAAGATGTCCCTCAATTCCTTGTTCTCAAATACTTGAACATGTCTTAATTTTACTGGACTGTATATTATCCCTCATTACTGTAAGCCGCCTTGGGTCCTTTTCCAAGGAGAAAAGTGGGGTAAAAATACTCTAAAATAAATAAATAAATAAACATTGTGTGGGTATGTAAGTGCGATATGGGGATGTTATGTTTTTAGTAGATACTGTAGATGACACCAGAACAGTTCTGCTGCTTACACGCATCTTCTCTTTCTACACCCAGTTGTTCTGACAGGCCTTTAAGAGTCTTAAAATGCCATCATTTTGTCCCACTACTTGTTTTCCATAAGTGGAGCCTTATAGACCAAATAATATATCATTGCCCAAGTGTTTCAAGGAGTTTAATTAAATGTATCATTTCCAATAAATTCCTTGGGCAAACACACCACCATAGGGACACATAAAGAATGTGAACATTAATTGCATTTGAGATTAGCCTTGCTGAACTGAATTCTCACACACTGATACTCTTTGTTCTTAAACCATAAGGATCAGGCTTTTCTACATCTAACTATTGGCATCTTTACTGTAAATTCCAGTTCCCATTCTGCTATCCTGGGATGGGGGGGGGGAGGTGCTCAGAAAGTACAGAGCTGAGAGATAGAGCCTCCCTTTTCATCTTTTCCCCCCAAAAAGGAAATTTTTAAAAAGTTATGATCTGTCATTTTAGTTCTGTAGCTGAAGTAAAATGAGTGGAGGTCCTTGTTTCGACTGTATCTTCATAGCACATATTTCTCCCTCGAGCTTAAACAAATTCTTAATTTTTTGTGGCACTTGATTTTAAAGAAATAAGTAAGAGAAATAAGCAGGAGGGAGCATTCCGTGAGAAAGAAGTCATTTGAATGAAACCCAACACATTTTGATAAAACCACACATAATGGAAAACATACTGTATATTCAAAAAGGGGAAGGGAAAAAAAACAAGGAGACCTAGTGAAATTCCAATGTTCTGATAGATTTATGAAATTCCCTACCAATCTAGCCCTGTCTAAAGCTGTTCTACATATGACAGCCTGAAAGATGAGTTTACTAATTAATATTAATGCAGGGAATGGAACAATTAGAAGAACAAAGTGTACAACCCTGTTTAGCACAGTCATTGCAAGCAGGATGGGCAAATAAACTATGGTGTTGTGCAAGATCTCTTAAGAAGAAAGCAGGCAAAATAACCTATGACACACTCAGCAAACTCCTATTAAACAAAATAGTTTGCATTGCTTCTATTAGTAAGGACGGCCCATTTTAAAGATATATTGTTTCTAGGCATTAAAAGCAATATTTGTAAAAAGGAAGCGAGGGGGAATCATTGTTGAGATCAGACCCATGTCCATACTTTCCAACTCTAGTGTGCACAGGACCAGCTCTGCACCTATGGAAGAAAGCTGTTCTAGAATTTACTGGATCGGGTCCTCCCCTTGGAATTGTTACTGAGCTCCTCAGGAGTGTCACCAGTGGAGCCTGAGGGCTGAGCTATATAAGAACTGGCTTTTCCTCACAAGCCTTTGCTTTAGCTACAAAGTTTGTGGCTTTTGCTCTGGGGTTCCTGCTTTGGCTTGTCCTGAACATCTGCTACCCAGGTAGTAACCCTGGTCCAGTTCTGTCCCTTCCCTGTTCCTTTGTGCTTCTGGGTCCTGCAGGTACCCATTGTCCTGGTTGCTCCATCTGGTTTCTGATTCTTGATTTGCCTGACTCAGGATTGCCCTAACCCCATGAGCTTGGAAATTGCTCAACTAGACTTGACCTACTAGTCTGGTAGATGATGCCCTTGGTGGTTGGACTGTTGATCTTGCAGTCTGGCCCCAGACTGGGTCCCAGTGCCTTGGCCTGAGCCCTGACAGTCATACCTGGGGGCCATAATGTCTGAGTAGGGCTTTAGTGCCTCCCCAGCACAATTGGTCTCAAATGTTCGGAAATCACATCCCATTTATATTTTAAGGAATTCACATCCCTCCTCTCTTCTTCCTCACCATCATCCTGAACCTTTGGCCTTGTTGCCAGATGGTGCGGTATATAAGTTTAATAATAATAAATAAATAAATGCTGACTGAAACCAACATTCCTGAGTCCTAGTAGACTTTTCAGTTGTGCTGAAATTGTTTTTATGGGGTGAAGTTGGAACCTTGAGTGCTTCTAGAGAAGGCGTCTGTGAAGATTCTCAGTCATCCAGGTTCGTTTAACTGGGAGTTGAGTCATGGCTACTGGACTTCTTTTTTGAGAGATAGAAAC